>JAFBJQ010002581.1:303161-335661 GCA_016785345.1 Trinectes maculatus
AAATAGTGTGCAAGCACCCCCCAGAATGATATTTTGTTGATTAGCCGCCAGAAAACCCCATTTTCTTATACGTCAAAAATTTTTTAAAAACGTAAGGGGTTAATATGTCGAAAATGTCGAAAAACGGCCAAAAATTAAAAGTGGAAAAAACGCGCTAGACTGGCAGGAAATAGTGTGCAGGCAAACCCAGAATGATATTTGGTTGATTAGCCGCCAGAAAACCCCATTTTCTTATACGTCAAAATTTTTTTTAAAAAAACGTAAGGGGTTAGTATGTCGGAAATGTCGAAAAACGGCCAAAAATTAAAAGTGGAAAAAACGCGCTAGAATGGCAGGAAATAGTGTGCAAGCACCCCCCAGAATGATATTTTGTTGATTAGCCGCCAGAAAACCCCATTTTCTTATACGTCAAAAAATTTTTAAAAACGTAAGGGGTTAATATGTCGAAAATATCGAAAAACGGCCAAAAATTAAAAGTGGAAAAAACGCGCTAGACTGGCAGGAAATAGTGTGCAAGCAACCCCAGAATGATATTTTGTTGATTAGCCGCCAGAAAACCCCATTTTCTTATACGTCAAAAATTTAAAAAAAACGTAAGGGGTTCAGAAAACCTCCTTTTCTCATAGGTCAAAACTTTTTTAAAAAACGTAAGGGGTTAGTATGTCGAAAATGTCGAAAAACGGCCAAAAATTAAAAGTGGAAAAAACGCGCTAGAATGGAAGGAAATACTGTGCAAGCACCCCCCAGAATGATATTTTGTTGATTAGCCGCCAGAAAACCTCATTTTCTCATATGTCAACAATTTTAAAAAAACGTAAGGGGTTAGTATGTCGAAAATGTCGAAAAATGGCCAAATATTAAAAGTGGAAAAAACGCGCTAGAATGGCAGGAAATAGTGTGCAAGCACCCCCCAGAATGATATTTTGTTGATTAGCTGTCAAAAAAACTTATTTTCTCATACGTCAAAAATTTTAAAAAAACGTAAGGGGTTAGTATGTCGAAAATGTCGAAAAATGGCCAAATATTAAAAGTGGAAAAAACGCGCTAGAATGGCAGGAAATAGTGTGCAAGCACCCCCCAGAATGATATTTTGTTGATTAGCCGTCAAAAAACCTCATTTTCTCATACGTCAAAATTTTTTTTAAAAACGTAAGGGGTTAGTATGTCGAAAATGTCGAAAAACGGCCAAAAATTAAAAGTGGAAAAAATGCGCTAGAATGGAAGGAAATACTGTGCAAGCACCCCCCAGAATGATATTTGGTTGATTAGCCGCCAGAAAATCCCATTTTCTTATACGTCAAAAAAATTTTAAAAAACGTAAGGGGTTAGTATGTCGAAAATGTCAAAAAACGGCCAAAAATTAAAAGTGGAAAAAATGCGCTAGAATGGCAGAAAATAGTGTGCAAGCACCCCCCAGAATGATATTTTGTTGATTAGCCACCATCAAAAAACCTTATTTTCTCATACGTCAAAAATTTTAAAAAAACGTAAGGGGTTAGTATGTCGAAAATGTCGAAAAATGGCCAAATATTAAAAGTGGAAAAAACGCGCTAGAATGGCAGGAAATAGTGTGCAAGCACCCCCCAGAATGATATTTTGTTGATTAGCCGCCAGAAAACCCCATTTTCTTATACGTCAAAAAATTTTAAAAAACGTAAGGGGTTAGTATGTCGAAAATGTCGAAAAACGGCCAAAAATTAAAAGTGGAAAAAACGCGCTAGAATGGCAGGAAATAGTGTGCAAGCACCCCCCAGAATGATATTTTGTTGATTAGCCACCAGAAACCCCCATTTTATTATACGTCAAAATTTTTTTTAAAAACGTAAGGTGTTAGTATGTCGAAAATGTCGAAAAACGGCCAAAAATTAAAAGTGGAAAAAACGTGCTAGAATGGCAGGAAATAGTGTGCAAGCACCCCCCAGAATGATATTTTGTTGATTAGCCGTCAAAAAACCTTATTTTCTCATACGTCAAAAATTTTAAAAAAAACGTAAGGGTTATGTCGAAAATGTCGAAAAACGGCCAAAAATTAAAAGTGGAAAAAACGCGCTAGAATGGCAGGAAATAGTGTGCAAGCACCCCCCAGAATGATATTTTGTTGATTAGCTGTCAAAAAACCTTATTTTCTCATACGTCAAAAATTAAAAAAAAAACGTAAGGGGTTAGTATGTCGAAAATGTCGAAAAATGGCCAAATATTAAAAGTGGAAAAAGCGCGCTAGAATGGCAGGAAATAGTGTGCAATCACCCCCCAGAATGATATTTTGTTGATTAGCCGCCAGAAAACCCCATTTTCTTATACGTCAAAAATTTTAAAAAAACGTAAGGGGTTAGTATGTCGAAAATGTCGAAAAACGGCCGAAAAATTAAAAGTGGAAAAAACGCGCTAGAATGGTAGGAGATAGTGTGCAATGACCCCCCAGAATGATATTTCGTTGATTAGACGCCAGAAAACCTCATTTTCTCATAGGTCAAAAATCGAACAAAAACGTAAGGGGTTAGTATGTCGAAAATGTCCAAAAACGGCCAAAAATTAAAATGTGGAAAAAATGCGCTAGAATGGCAGAAAATAGTGTGCAATCACCCCCCAGAATTTTATTTTGTTGATTAGATGCCAGAAAACCTCATTTTCTTATACGTCAAAAATTTTTAAAAAACGTATGTCGAAAATGTCGAAAAACGGCCAAAAATTAAAAGTGGAAAAAATGCGCTAGAATGGCAGGAAATAGTGTGCAAGCACCCCCCAGAATGATATTTTGTTGATTAGACGCCAGAAAACCTCATTTTCTCATAGGTCAAAAATCGAAAAAACGTAAGGGGTTAGTATGTCGAAAATGTCCAAAAATGGCCAAAAAATTAAAAGTGGAAAAAACGTGTTAGAAAATCAGAAAAAAACGTAAGTGATCCGAGACGCGACGACATAATATACTATGATGTTTGGACGCGTCCCAGACGCATTTATAATGTTTTTGTGAGAAGTGAAAATTTTGTCTGAAACTCAACAATATACTATAACGTTCTTGAAATTTGTTTACTCACATATGAAAAGTGTGTGAAGTAATTTCAAATAGAATTTCAAAAGATATTTGAAAAAAAATCAAAAAACTTTCAATTTTTTTTTAAATTCAAAGAAAAAAAAGAAAGAAAATTTGTCATTGTAACAAATTTCAAATGTGATTTAACATTGAACATCCTTTAATATGCTGCTTTACAGTAACATCTTTGGTTTCCTTGTTTCATATATATATCATGACATTCTTTCACTTTTTCACAACTTTATTAGATCAATAAACAAGTTGAGCAGTGATTTCTCTTGAATGACAGAATTGTATGAAAGGAGGAGGACAGGACAGGACAAGCTATTTTTTTCTTTTCATTAGAATTCATATCCTTTTTGTTTGATATGGTATAAAGAAAAGTTACAATTCAACATTTTTGAAGAACAAACTGAAAGTCACAATAAACACTTGATTTCAACATCTGAATAAGTTACAGCATCTTTACTGGGCATAACATTCTGACAAGTATCTCACATCACAAATGCTACAAAGTTTCAAAATCACAAAGCTGGGATGATTACAGTATCGTCTGGTTTCAGATTTCCTCTTCTCCTTCCTCTCCCTCCTCTCCTTCCTCTCCCTCCTCTCCTTCCTCTCCGTCCTCTCTATCCTCTCCCTCCCCCCTCCCTCCTGACGGTCGGTGTCCTTGGCTCTGATCGGCACTCGGCCTGTGGTGGTGGGTTGAAATCCCACTCAGTGTCTGTGGCTTGTGGTTCTCTTCGCTGGAGCGAGGAGGAACAGGAGGAACAGTAGGAGGCGACGTTGGGTGGACAGGAGGACGCGGCTCGTCTTCGTCCTTCACGTCAGAGCTGTCATCACTGCATAGAGGAGTTAAACCAATGTGTTTGTTTGTTTGACAGAACACTGAATCAACCCTTAGAAAAGCAGGCGATGCAGCAAGGTCATGAAAAAGCCATCCTATAATTTCACACTTTTTCTTCCTTCAGTCCGCTCAAATTCACCTTCTCATCTTTTGGTGTAACAGAAGCTCACTGACCTGTTTGGAACTTGGTGTGAAGGAGCTGGAGCTGGCGTGTCCTGTCGCTCAGCAGGTATCTGGTCAGAGTTTTCTCCCGGGAGCTCCTCGCTCTCCTCGCTCTCCTCACTGGAGTGAGGGGACAGTCGTGGTTTGGGGGGTCTGCTGCCGCGGCGACACGGGGACATCGGTCCACTGCACTGTTGTGACGACAGGCTGTGGTTGAAATGAGCCGCCGCCATACACTCTGCAGTGGTTTTGTCGCACACACACTGCAGTTTGTCACAAACAGTAACACCCTGACCTGAGGAAGAGACACAGCTGATGATGATTCATCACAGCAACGTATGGAAAATGTCTTCTACACAAAAACCATCATCACATGAACAGATCTGAGGAAAATCTGGAAAAATACACAACATCAGAAAAAAACAACTAGGCCAAATCTTTATTTCTTGCGTCACTCACATCGTGGTTTTCTGTTGTCACAGGAGAGCTGGGCGTTGAGCTTCCTGTCGGGCCTGCAGCCCATCGCGCTGATCTGCTTCAGGCAGCAGTGATGGAAGAAACAACATCTGACAAACAAAAGTCCAGTTTCAGCTGGTTGATTTATTCAACACAAACAAATCAGACAAAAACCTGTCTTTATATCAGTGGATGTATGAGCTCTAACTTCTCAGCACTTCCTGCTCCTGCAGCTGCTCACCTGTCCAGCTGGTCCAGCGGGTGACCTCCGCCCTCCTGGCCACAGTAGCAGCCGTACATCTCGTACTCATGTGGACATCGTCCCGTGAGGCAGTGGAGCATTTCACCCAACGCCGGCATCTCACGCCGGGCTCGACCGTTGCTGCCGTACTGGGTGAAGACGTGACTGCACTCTGGACCACACACACGCACGCACGCACACACACGCACACACACACACACACACACACACACACACACAGGTTGCTGCGGGTAAAGCAGCGGCACACATACAAGCGGTTCAGACGTGTGGTGAAGTGACTCTTACCGTTGCTGTCGGGCTGCAGTTGTAAGTCAGTCAAACCAACAGAGTCCAGCAGGGACCAGGCGAAGAACGGCACCGTCCTCCGCTGAGCCACGTCCCAGTCTGTGGAGACAGAGGACAGAGTGACAGCAGCATCACACAGCTTCAGTACCACGACACAGGGGACACAGTGAGAGGACGTCTCTCGAAGCTGGGTTTGTTTGGCATGATTTCATGGGGTCTGACTGTACCGCCTGTGTCCTCCTCCTGCGAGCTGTGCACCAGTTCTTCATCACACGGAGGTTTGTCCGTCGTCATCATCCTCCCCTCCACAGATCCATCCTCAGCTGTGGTGAGTGGCTGTGTAGTCGTGGTTCTGGGGGACGTGTTGATCTCTTGTCTGGGTCGGACGGAGCTGACTCGTCCTTTTTGTGTTGTCTGACTGATGGTTCTCATTGATGTGGATGATGTGGTTGCTGCAGATGTTCGAGGCTCTTGACCTGTGACAACACACACACATATGAGATAATCCAACCCTGGAGTTTTCAAAGTAAAACTGAACCAACAGTTGATCCAGAGAATGACTGACACCTCTGGGAACAGATGCTAATTTCCAAGATGGTGCCGAGGTGTAATTAATTCCACCCAGCCAAGGTGTTGATGAGATGCTAATTCACTTCTACAGAGTTTATCAGGAGTCTCACTTCGGCTCAGAGGAGCAGCAGCCGCTTGAGTGAAGTTTTCCTCTGGTGAAGCGTCGGGGGATGATCCTCTCGTCCCTGACAATGACCTCGTCGTCGGGGGGGTTGTAATCGCTGGCCCTGAAGTAGCCGTTACCACAAACTAATTAGAGAACAATCATCTTCTCACGTTTCACGGTGAGAAGGATCTGAATATTCTGGAACAGTGACACTGCCCTGACCTGCTGGAGAAGCCGACGTCGTCTTTACACTTTGCCCTGTGGTCAGTGACTGCGCTGATGTCGTGGTCGCAAACATATTGTTGACTGAATAAGATATAAACAACAAAAAAGCAGTTTCTGACAACGTCTTCCTACATTTCACACAGTATCAATAAAGTTATCTAGTCATCAAAATAACATCCTGTATCGAAATAACACAAGTATCTTAAACAGTAACATGTGACTGCACAGCACAAACAGAGGCAGAGAATGAGTCATACAACAGTGTCACAATGTTTGTGAAGAATCAGTCAAATCACCAACAAAACTAAAATTCTCATCAGATTTAGAGGTTTGTTTGCTCAGTTAAACTCACTTTGCTCATCTGAAGCTTCCTGCTCCCTTTCATCGCCATCATCTCCATCATCATCATCATCTCTATCATCATCATCTTTCCACACTTCCTCTGAAGACTCCTCCACACTCGCTGGCATCAGCGCGATGGGAGTTGTAGTCCTCAGAGAAGTTGTGGTACCAGCATGTGATAACGCAGGTATCTGTGTTGGGTTGGTGCTCGTGTTTTCATCTGTCCAGCTGAGTGAGGAGACTCGTGTCGGCTCTGACTCTGCATCATGCAGAGACTCGTCGTCACGGACAAACACAACTGAATCTGCAACAGAGTTTAAAAAGTCTTACAAGAGAGAAACCTGAAAGACAAAGTCAATTATCTAATTATCTGTGGTCAGTTTTTTTTTTTTTACTTTGTCTTTATTGTCCAAAAAAAAGTTAAATTAGTCAAATTAGAAAAAGCAAAACAAAAATAAGCCTTAAAGTGTAACTGAAACTTCCACATGCTGACAGAGCTGTATGAGACCTAATGAAGCATCAGGAAGCCTCGTTAGTGTTTGTCATCTGAACGAGATGCATCATTCTGCAACATGGTCCTTTTTCCTCCTTTATTCTAAATGGTTTTCATGAATTGGACAGATGAATGTTGCTGATCATGTGAACCATTAACTCAAAAAAAAAAAAAAAACACCATCTGTTTCAGCTTTATGTAAAAACCCAGGAGACAGAAAGGAGTTTTAGATTTATTGTCTCACCCAGGCTGAATATTTGCGGATTGTCATTTGTCTCCTCCTGCTCGGGCGCTTCCTCTGTCACCGTCTCGTTCCAATCTGGAAACGCAGCAACAAACAGCAGAGCAACGGGAAACGTCTGAGGCGAGTGACGAGTGAGTCATCGAGCAGCGGGAGGCGAATAACACCGTTTATATGAGGAGTTCTGGAGGCTGCAGGTTGATCGAGCTCCAGAACGTTAAATGTCCAAATGTTTAAAATTGCATGACGGCGACATAAGTTTGGCACAGAAGCACAGTGAGGATCATGGGAAAGAAGACTGAGTCATGTGACCATTTTACCTCCAGAGACTAAACTCATGTGTGTCATCGCTTCCTCTTCCATCTCCACTGCAGCTTCACTTTCCTCAAACTCCACTGAAACGACATGAGAGCAGCTGGTAACGTTCCTCACACAGATTTATCAGTGTGCGTCAGCTTTGTTCCAGTGAACTGGAAAAGCTGTGTAAATGACTGAGTCGGGCTCGATCGGAAAGATGAACTGATATTTCACAGGGAACATTTCCTCGTACAAAGTGTCATCGTTTCCAGGAGATGCTGATATTCATTCATGTTTTACATGAATTAAATACATTTTATCATTAATAACACCAACAGGCTTTACAGCGTGGACACCGACATGCAGCGAGACACACGAGTAGAAAACACGTCTCTCTTTAGGTCACTAGAGTTGACCCCAACTGGACCCTGTGACCTCTGAGCCAAATTAAGAGTGTACCAGTAGGTGTCAGCAGGGGGTCCAGGCTGGGTGGAGGGGTGATGAGGTCATGGTCCCTCCCTGTGGTGTCACTCTGATTGTCCACTCTGTCGGTCATTAGCAGGTCCGTCAAACCTGAGACACCAACACGGGTCAGAACAGAAAAATATATCACTTCACACAATCTTTTTATTCAACACATCTTTTTGTTTTTTTAATAAGTCACAACATGGAGACTGACAAAAAGTGTGTGTGTGTGTGTGTGTGTGTGTGTGTGTTTCACCTGCTGACAGGACGGAGGAGTGGTTTACAGCTGAGAGAACATCTGTAGAACAAGAAAGAAGATGAGTTGAGTGACAAGGTCACGGGTTTAATCAAAGTGCGTCTGAGCTACGGCTACAGATTTATGATTCTACGCTCTGCTGAGTGTGCAAATGTTGGAGCAGCTTAATGCCACCTGATGATGATGATGATGATGATGATGATGATACCTGAGAGGTTGGAGGCAGAGCAGGACGACTCGGCGAGGCCTCTCAGTGTTGAGTTGTACGAGCTCTGACTCATGCAGCTGATGGCAGCCTGGTCACACTCGCACAACGTCTGCTCACACCAATCACCAGCATCTCCATGATACAACACAAGACACCATCGATTAAACTCTCCCCTCCTCCCCCCATGGTCATACAGGAAGATAAGATCTGAGATGTACTGAATATTTGACCTTTGGCCTCATGATTAGCTTCATAAAATAAACACATATCAAACACACAGACTGACATTACAGACAGCAGCTGATTAGCTTAGCATACGACTGGGGGACACAGCTGGTCTCTGCACGAAAGACACAAAATCCACTGATCAATGTCTCTGAAGGTCACTGATGACGAGGTCATATCAGTGACCTTCACGTTTATATAAAGGTCACCCCATATTTACTCAGCAGACACAAGAGAAAGCCAATAAACACATTTCTCAAAATGTCCGTGTTTAACTCACCACAGCTGCTGTTTGTCTGTGGACAGGTGAAGTTGTTTGGCAGGGGAGGCGGCACCTGCCTGCAGGGGGCAGCGTTCAGGTAACAAAGCCTGTGCGTCTGACAGCAGCTGCAGCGAGAGACGTCAAAATGTCCAAAGTCAAGTTCAGACAAATGGAGGGTTTTATGTTTTCTATTCTTGTCCTGCTGTGTTTTCAGTTTTTACATTTTATAACTGAAGTTAAACTTTCAAATATAAAACACCTGTTTGATCATTTCAGACAGTGACTCATTCATTCATCTCTCTTGATTCACTTATGGATGAAAACGATCTTATCATTCTTTTCAAAATGCTGAATTCAGCAATGTAACAGTGCAGCTGCTTCCTGCTGTGAGCTGAATAATGTAAACCTACATGTCCAGGGGATCCACAGGGTCTTCACCTGCCACGTGTCTGCAGGAGCAGCCGTAATCCTCCAGGTCGACCGGACACAGCCCCGTCGCACAGCGCAGCTTCACGGCAAAGTTCAACAGGGAAGGGAAATTATCAAAGACCGAGTGGAGCCAGGTGAATCTCAGGCCGAGACAGTCTGCACAGAGACAAGACGGAAACCCAGAGACAAACACACACAGCCTGTGAGGACAATACAAACCTACACAATTTAATTCTCCAACTCGATCTCCTCCACACAGATCATCCTGTTGTCAGACTCCAGAGGGCAGAGAACTCTCCACAGGCCACAGGTTCCCTCAGAGCTCACTCTGACTCAGAGGGTCCGAAACATCACAGCTGGTCAATCAGTCCACTTCCACGTCCACGACCAGAGAGAAAAGAGCAGCAGAAACCAACAACCAGAGTCTGACCTGAACCAAACACTGCAGCTGCCTCCAGCTGCTCCGACCACCACACACCCAACAAAACCACACACCACAACACATTCCACATTCCACTGAGTCTCTCCATAAAGACCAGAGTGCTACACAACAGCTGAGCTCAGTCGCCCCTTAACAACAATTCACCAACTTTCCTCTAAACACACAGAATCACAACACAGACACAAACCGAGACTTTGTGTTTCTCGCCACCGCTGTGTGAATATTATGATATTAAGTAGTTTAACAGGATGGGCTGCAGGTGGCGCCAGTTCTCCAGTCAAGTATCTCTATGTGAATATATGCAGAAGAAGAAATAGTACTTTTATGAGCATCTGTATTTATCCAGACAATAAACAGATGAATGTTTTTGTAACACAACGAAACGACAATGAAGATACAGCCAATGTAAAATCTGTTAACGTTTTTACAGTTTGATTGTTCACACATCTACAATCTAGTTTTTAACCATTAAACATCAGCATCAGCTCATCATCTAAAACCTGGTCTCACCTACATTCATTCCTGTGTCTGACTGCAGGAGAGTTCCTGCAGACCAGCAGATGAAAAACCTTCTGTTACAAAGTGAAGTTCAACTCACATCAGCACTTTGACCTTTCACTGCACTTTGACCTTTCACTGCACTGACTCGTCTGTTCTACCCAGTGAACCAACAATCAGCTGGTCCTCATTAATGAATCTCACACTCAGATTATTAATGTCCCGCGAGTCAAACCAGTACGAGTTTATTACATGTTTCATTCTTACCAATCATGAAATCCATTTGGTCACTGGCCTCTGGGTCCCGACAGAAAATGGAGCTGGCACACAAAGCTGAAACCAAAGACGCACAGTACAAACCACAGAAAATCCTAGACCTCAGCTTCATGTAATGACAAAATACACACACATATATATACACACACACACACACACACACACCACACATTTCCTCCATCAGGTTTTTCAGAAAGCCGTTAATGAGGGACAGTGATTAGTGTCACTGATCAGTCAAACGTTTCTATTAGAATCAAATGAAGACGTGTAATAACCTCGTGTGTCCTGTGGGGTACTCACTGTTAGGAGCAGCAGACAGGATGAAAACCCACATCACAAACATGACTCGTGCTGGTTCAGAGAGACAGAGAAAGAGAGAGAGAGAGAGACAGACAGACAGAGAGAGAGAGATAGAGTGAGAGAGAGACAGACAGACAGAGAGAGACAGACAGAGAGAGAGAGAGAGACAGAGAAAGCTTTCGTTTTATGAAGGGTTAAAATCTCCATCACACACACACACGTTAGAAACGGAACGTTTTCTTACCTTTGACCCTGATGGAGACTGAACATCTACTGCGTCCACCTCAGTCTTGACATCAGGACAAATTTGTCAGTGTTTCATTTTGAGACTTTGTATCAACAGTGGTTCTAACTCTTCACGTCCAGTACAGAGGGATAAGTGAATAGTAAAGGAATGTGATGTAGGTAAAGCTGTTGACGTTTAGGGCTCACTGGAGGATCTGAGCAGGTTTTTCTTGCTGTGAAAACTTCGATCAGTTGAAAACTTTAATCAAACATTTTTTCTAGTTGTTGTTAAAACGTCACATATTAGTAATAAATGATCTGCATCGTTACAAACAGCTGGACAGTAGCTGTCAGTTATCTGAGCCGAGCTGATGTTTCATCACAAACGCAGCAGGAGAATAACAGGAAAGCTGACAACAGCACATTTAATAAACTACAAACAAGCAGCTGTTACAGCGATGTTAAATGTTGCTCCAATCATTTTCTCTTTTTTTTACTGTTTTCCTCTTAATTTACCAGCAGCTTGCAGACAACAGCCACATACGCCATGATACAACACAACACATCGCATCACACTGCACTGTGCTACACCCGTTATCAAAGCTAATTTAATTATCATGAAAACAGCAGCCTGGGACTGTTATATCAACATGTAACTAAGTCCTAATTAAATTATAACGTGCTGTTCGAGTGATCAGTGGAGGTGATGTAGACGTGAGTCACTATCAGACTGTGCTGTGTCACAAACAGGATCATGAAGAACGGGATTCCATCAGAATAAAGTCAACAAATTCTCTGTTGGATTAAAACCAAACTAAGACGCTCAAAGTTTAAAGACCAGTTCAGTGTAGCATCATCACAAACAGCAGAAACTCACAGAGCCACAACACACTGACCTCTGACCTGTCAGCTACTGCACCAGACCGAAGCTACACGTCAACCAAACTCCAGCAGGTGGGACAAAGTGGTGCAGAGCAGAGGAGCTGTTACCTGGTAGTGGAGCAGATGTGGAGGTTCCTTCACTGAGATGAGGTGAAACCATGTGTCATCGTACTGAACCAGACAGTTCTGATGGGCACGAGGGGAAAAGCCTCTCAGTGCTTTTGTCTCCCAACAGAAAAACCTCTCAGTTGCACTAACTGCATTTATTAGTTCCACCTGCGGGGGGGTTATTTTCTTCAGGTCAGCTCTTATTGGCTATCAGGTGACACCGGAGCAGCGGCTTATCGTGGTTTGGTTCCTGTGCAGGTATCTGAGGTAGGGTCCTGACAGGGAGACCCACAGAGTGGTCTTTGTCCTGGGGGAAGGGGGGGTGGTAGATCTGTGTCCTGGGGGTTGACCTGCTCTTATCTGATCCTCGCAGCCATCAGATCTGTGACTGCCAGCAGGGAGGGGGGGTCAGTGGAGCAGAGGGTTTAATAACAACAGGGGTTCGGGGCCTGATAGTGGGGCATTGTGTGGGGCAGGTGTATCTATGGGGGAGAATAGTGCAGATGTTTATGTCAGTGGTCATGTGACACAGAGGAAGTGGTTCAAATTACATCAATAACTTCAGCAGCACAGCCCCACAGGTCACATTTCCCAGTTTAAGGCCACTACAGAGGGCAAAGGTCACTCAATCACTCGTCTATTATTCATGTAAATAGGACCTATGGTTATCAGGGTAACCTCGGGCTAAACTCTGGTTTTCAGTCGTACAAAGCTGCCTCACTTCTCACCCAGGTACGTCGCCACGGTGACCT
This sequence comes from Trinectes maculatus, assembly GCA_016785345.1. Lineage (NCBI taxonomy): Eukaryota > Metazoa > Chordata > Actinopteri > Pleuronectiformes > Achiridae > Trinectes > Trinectes maculatus. The sequence continues at coordinate 315,810 of JAFBJQ010002581.1, forward strand.
GCACCAGAACAGGCAAAATCAAAGATAGAAGATCAAAACCTACTGAGCAATCAGGTGAAAAGCCGGGTCATCGTGTGCACGACCCTGACAGAGACGAAAGACTTTAAAGACACAGTGAAGAGCAAAAAACAACCACCATTACAGCTCCAGCTGAACTGAACGCAGGTGGGTCTCTGTCAGCGCAGCTCAGACCGACAGCAGAACCAAACCGTAAAGAATGTGGTGTTTCTATGATTAGAGAAGAACCTGAGCTCATCAGGTATTAACCACTAACCGTCTGACATCATTTCATCACATGCTCCTGTGGCAGCTGTGTGGTTCAGGGTATCCAGGGGGCTGCTGCGAAAACGTAGACTGAAATCACCAGGTGATCTGACGAGCATTTAGGTTTTAGATTTGGATTTTCCAAAATAGTCCAGGATGAGTAGTTAGCCCCAGAAAAACTAAACTAAACTAAACTAAAATGTATTTACAGTGTAGACTGAAGTGAGAAGTGTCAGTAGGTGTGATCCGGTTGTCGTTTCCGTGTAAACAGTTTCCAGGAATAGTCACAGAAGCTTCAGTCGCTTCCTGTGGTGATAAACAGCTCTTTGTGTTTCCACGCCTGTCACAGTTTATCACACATCTTTGTCAGGCATCTCTGTTTCAGATCTGTGGGAGGGAGGGAGACAGGGGTTACAGCAGGTAACTCATATGGTCAATCTATTGATCTGATTTGATAAAACATTAATATATACAAATGTCACATGGTCACATGGCCCAAATAAAACATAAAAAGATTAATTTCTATTGTTCTGCTCGTTTCGGCTATTGTGTATTTAAATATAATTTCGCTGCTTGTCGTCTATTGGCGTTTGTATAGGCGCTGGGTTTTTCTTGTGTCTTAACTGTGATATGATGACACACTGGATATTGTTCTCCAGCCTTGATGTCAGTTTCAAATCAAACCCGACTAAACTGGAGTCTAAAAATACCCGCGGAGGTCTAATTAGAGCCTGGAGGAGGAGGAGTGATGTGGCGGCGTGGCCTGGCGGTGGGATCAGTGTGTCAGGAGCCGTGAGCGAGGCAGCCCCCCTCTCTGACCTCTTGAGCCCATTAGCTCGGAGGATTCGTGGCAGCGGCTGCTCAGAGGCTCCTGCAGAGCTGCTGCTCCGTAATGAGCTCTGATACCAGCTCCCGGCAACATGGCTGACCCGTCGCCATCGGTACAGGTGAAGGATGAAGTGTTCTCCCCAATTATCTCCGACTCACACACTCCGTCACTAGTCGACTCTCTTCAAAGCAGCATGACTTCCACTAAAGACGATTCTGGATAATGCAGATAAACAAACTGCTGACTGAACGCATCATCTGCTCCATGACCACTTCACCTGAGCTTCTGTCTCCCTCTGCGCTGGATTTACATTTAATGAAGCACTTTATTAGTGAAGACCTTTCATCTCCCTTGAACTCTGCTGTGCAAGTTGAATAACTCACATCCTGAAGGAGAAGGATCTGAAGCTTCAACTTCCACATATTTCCGCGTATCAGTAACTTTTTTAGTGTTTAGTCATGTGTAGGTTTTGAAGAGGCTGAAGCACTGATCTGTCACATTCCCATGAAATGAAAATAAAAACGCAGCTTTACTGGGCGACTGACACTTACTCCTGGAGAAGGAGACTCTGCGGACCCGCCGACACACCTCAGACGTGTGCTTCTCATACCAGAGGTGGCTGTCATCGCAGTACCTGTAAGACAAGAGCCACAGATCCCTGAGTTCAGTTGAGACCCGTTAAAAAAGACCAACGTGACTCAAATGTCCCAAACTAAAGGACAAAGACGTCTACTGGAGGTAAAACTGGGCAGAATTCAAAGGAATCTGATCTGGTTCTCTGGATTCCACTTCCTGCGTGGTACCGTTTCAACTCTCCCATCGCTACAGGAAACAAAGACCTCTGTACTGCAGACTACACACACAGAACATGAGGCTTTATCAAAGACTCAAACTGTAGTCACAGGTTCGACACTTTTTTTTTAAAATACACAATTAAATGTCTTGTTCATACTGAGGAAAATCAAAGTGACACAAACGAAACTGCTTTACTGGTCAACTACACTGAAATAATTCACAATAACAAATGACGTTCGGTTCTGAATCAGCATCATGTTAAGTGGCTAAAGGGAAAACCTGGTCATGTGGGTCCTGTGCCTGAAGGGTCGGCAGAGACACTGTGAGAAGAACTTGCAGAGTTCCAGGATGCAGGGCTGCAGCTTGTGAGCGCTGACCGCTGTTGTGCTGCCGGACGTCGACCCCCCCGTCAGCTCGGGCCTTCTCCAAGGACAACCTCTCAAAAGGTCAGAGTGAGAGGTCACGTTAATCAACAGGCTCTGAACGACTTCACAAGCTGCTCATTTGCCAAACAGAGGTCAAACGTTACGGCAGGTAACTGGACATGAGAGTTTCCTGTGAAGACGTCTGACTCTGACGCGCAACACCACAACCTCTGTTTTCAATAAACGTCTCTTCTTCACTGAAGCGTTAAAAATAATATTTTCTTCACCATGTGATGCAGTATTGTGTCAAATATAACACATTTGACACCACTGACATTGACATCCTGAATCACCTTGAAGCTGCACAGCTGTTTCTCCATCACCACAGTGGAATCATCTGACCACAGACAGGCATATTTACTCCACAGGTACATGAGAAAACACATCAGGGTCTATTTCTGACCGACTGACAACAACTGTGCGACAAACACTTTACTGCACAACTGACTCTGACAAAGTGTTCAGGATGATCCAGCCCTTCTGTTTGTTGCTAGGCAGAGCTCAGTGGGGGGTGGGGGGGCAGCCGCACGTTCTACAGTGTGATGTTACTGCCACCCAGGGGTTGAGATGGGAAATGTGGCCACAGAGACTAGAAACCTGTTAAATGAGGAAACATCCATCATGTATAAATATTTCCTGGTGTCAGGGTGCAGTCAAAGACATGTGAGTGTAAACACGTCTGTTGCACACTGTGATGACTTGTTGCATCACACGTTCACTCCAGTGGTGGGAGCTGTAATCTGAGAGGCAGCATCACCTGCAGAAATGATACCATAATTATTCATTCTCTTCTTAGGGGGGTGGAAGTGAAATCTAAAACCTTCCACTGCAAAACACTGAACCACTGTCGGCGTAATTAGTGGCCAGTAATTAGTTAGGTTCAATCATGTGTTAAATTGATTTCATCTCCATGGAGGAGATGAAAGCAGCCTGATATCAGCTGCAGGGACCCACAGGGAGAGAATCAGCAGTTTGTCACTCATCACATCACAGATCAGAAGAGACACTGACTGATCAGTGAATAATAAACAATCACATGATGCTGCAAAAACAGCTGACCCGGCATGTTCCTAGTGACGAAAATGCATGTTTACAACTGACGTGGAGCGATAACCACCATTTATACTCATAGCTGCCTATTTTGGGTGACCCAGCCCTTTAATTCCTGCATCCTACCAGCACTTCACAATAACTGATCAGGCGCCACTGATATTTCACCAGACCAAACAGATTTGATTCCATAGAATCAAAGCCTCAGATCCCAGAGATCTTTACCTGCTCTTTCTGTTTGCACAGACTTGCTGGGTGTTGTAGTTCTCCCGCCCAGACGCGTTGTCCCTGCTGCCCTCGTCTGTCCCTCAGTGGGAAGGGCAGGAGGAAACGTAGATGAATGAGCTGCTGAAGTCGTGGGCTGGGTTCTTGTGGTTCTCGGTTGCTGTGAAGCCGCGGTCAGCTGGGTCAGAGGTGAGAGGGCAGTGGGCTCAGACGACAGCGTGGTCAGCTGACTTGTGCTTGCAGCAGTGGTCGTAGACACGGTGGTGGTGGGCTGTGAGGACCCAGTGACTGGTGGCTGTCCACTTGTCCCAGATCGTTCCTTCTGCGTCCACTCTGCTGTGGTCTGACTTTGTGGTCTGAGGGTTGAAGGATGTCGACCAGCCACCATCTCTGTTGTTGTCGCAGCCATTTTATCCACGTCGGGCGTCAGGGACACTGATAAATTAAAAAAAAAACCTGTTCTGCAACACTGACACTGACCCAGTCAACAACCTGAACCTTTATAATTATCTGTAAATTCAGGAATGTTTACAAATGACATCAAATTTGACTTAATGAAACAAAAATACTGAAACTGAAAATGGAAACATCTGCGCCACAAACAGTGCTGCGACTACTGTGAGAAAAAAGAAAGAATTCATTCAAATTGTCATCCGGTTTGATAAACAGGTAGTAAAAAGCAAACTGTTGTAGAGCGACAGGTCTCTGCATGGACCAGTAAATAATATATAAATATAGAACGTCACGAGATGTGTGTATAAAGTTACGACTGTATGAAGATCAATGTGATGCATCAACCAGGTTTTACCTTCACTGTGGCTTTGTGTTAATGTTTGTGTGTAGATGATGTATCAATAACATGCTGTGTTGACAACTGCACTACGAGCTCATCAAGGCAAATCATTTTAACCAGGAAATTTACACCCATTTAAATGATTTTAATACATATTTGTCTTGAAACACCTAATGATAATCTGATCATAGTTGTACATTAAACACAGTACCGGTAATAATGGGTGATGTTAGACACGATGGTTTTGTCTCTTGAAAGACTCACCATGTGCAGTCGAATGGACTCTGCTGCTTAACACGGAGTTGGTGGCAGATGGAGAGACGTGACTCAGATTCGTGGGCAGTTGGTGCCATTCTGAGGTTTTAAAATAGATATTTGGGATTAATGGGTCTTATAGTGCCTTACAGATATCAACATAATGAGGTCATTTCACTGACTCACCGACAGGAAGCGTGAAGTTGGAGACGTTACCTACGAAAAAGATCAATTTCAGTACAAAGGATGAACTGATTTGTGTTGTTTTGTTCTTGAATTCAAGCGGAATATAGCGGAGACCATAAATGCAAAACTTTTATCAAAAAAACCCAAAGTAAAAACATTTAGTTCCAGCTCTTAACTGAAAACATTTCCACAGAGAAGTATTTATACCAAACATTTTCATGGCAGAGTGTGACGTTATGTTAAAGAAAAGCCCTTTGTTCTGTGTGGAAAATAAACCCAGTCAGCAGTCTGTATTAGTTCTGATGTTTAGTGTCTGTTCTATGAAGACAACGTGATGTGAGGTTCAACGCGTTTTGATCAAACCTCTGTATGGTCCTTCAGCAATGGTCCGGTTAAAGAGGGGAGTGATGGAGCCGACGTCCCAGAGCTCTGGCACCTCTCTGCCTGCACAAAACACACAATCACAATCACAATCACAATCACCACCGACACCGACACCGTCACCGTCACATTCAGATGATCCAACGTTATTAATGTGCAGGGAATTAGAAAACTGTAATTTTATACCTCATCCACAAACCATTGCCATTATCAGTGTAAACATTAAAACTTTGACCAAAGTCAGAAGACAAAGACAACAAGAGCCTGACAAACACAGAGCGCTGATGGAAATGAAAACAAAGCCATCAAAAAAACATTATGACAAACTCAGGTTTGATATTTTATCGATTAATCATTAGAAATAAATAAAAAAACAACAATGCAATATTTAAAACTTGAGTGAACAACGGGCAAACAAAGACACATTTTTTCAATGTTTTTATTTAACATCAAAACTTTTAGACTTGAAATAATTTCATTTTGCTGTTTAAACCTTGAAGCCACTTTGTGAAAACGATCTGAAGAGTGAAACTCAGTGTAAGAGATACAGATACTTACCAGTCTCACCTGCCATCACACAGATGTAAATACAGGCCGAGTTGTTCCTCTGACTCACTGACACGCAAACAGAAAACACATCACGTTACGACGAGCAACAAGTCAACAACAAATCATCACAATGTTCCGTCGACATACCTGATAATATGGAGGCTGATTTGAAGATCTCGTGTAGGTAACTGGTTGAGTTTCCAATCACGTCCAACAGGACGGCTGTAAAATCTGAACAACTGAGTTTAATAACATTAAGTCTCTAAAAGTTGGCAAGTGAAAAATAACAAGAGAGACCGAACGTTCCTACCAGTTAAATCGTTGGTGTCATTTGTGACACAGTAACAGAATTTTCTTGTGAAGATGTCAAGCTCAAGACTTCTGACGCTGGAAACTGAGAGAGGAGGATGAAGACAGATGCCTCAATACACGTCAGGCAACGAACCAACGATTTCACACAATCATTTTCCCTTCATTATAAAACCTCAAAAATTAGGTGGGAAAAAAAACTGCCATTTTATTTTCCAGACTCTGGTTCTGTTAAAGTTTGATTTAATACATTTATAGAGTGTTGTTCACTATAGCTATTTGCTGAGATCCATCATCCATTTGTTACTGTATATTTTTAAATTAAAAAATATCACAACTTACAAACCCATTAGTCTACATCGGGGTATATGAATGTATGTTAATCCATATTATATATTACTCGCCCAGTGATACACTTTCACCACTAGATGGCACTACTAACAGAGTGATTAGTAACGGTCTCCTCCCAGCACCCTGGGAGTCGTGATGGTGGTGGTGGTGTTCAGTGTACGGGGTCACATTCACCGTTGTAGACGAGCAGCGTGAGTTTGTGCAGAGCCAGAGAGCTGTAGGACGTCACACTGAGGAGGGAGAAGAGCTGACGGGAGCCTGAGACACAAGGACACACTGCCATCATTCTCCATCATCGTCTCCTGAACCCGAGGACGACCAAACAGACTGTACTGTACATCACATGCACTGAAAATGATTCTGACACACAAAGTGCAACAGGGGGACAAAGAAAACAACAACAACAGTTTTCTTCTATTTGATGGTTGTGTTTTCAGCTTTATCTCCACGTTTAAATACACAAGAAACCAGCAGACTAAATGTGAGTGTTTGTCAAAAACTGTAACGTAGAATCAGCTGGACGATGGTAACAGGTTTGGGAAAGGGTCATTAACAGGAAACGACTATGCAATTTGAGTTAACTGCTCCTTTAAAGCAGATATCTGAGCATCCTGCCTGCAGTTTGACCTCGGCAGGGAAAGGAAGGGGGGGGAGGTTGAAGCTGTGGATTATTCATGTCACACATGAAAGATTTACAGCTCAGAATTGATTTCAACATGAGTAATATTATGACAACGTACCCAATTGGCTGGAATTTATTAAAGTATTGACCAGGGGAGTGAGGTCGATGGCAGCTGGGTCGATGTACTCTGCTGGGATTTCTGGGAAATAAAAGCAAACAGTAAAGTCAATGGCAGCGTATTTAATCTCGATTATGAAATTAGCAGCATCAGCAAAAAGGGGCTCTACAATATAAACGCAAAATGTACTGCACAAAAAAGAAAATCTTGTGACAGTCACAGGTCGAAATAAAAATTACCTGTGGAGTCAAGGACATCTCTTCTGCGTCTGTCCTGTCCGCTTCTGAACACTGTGAGGACATGAAGGACATTTTACACACTCTCATTTATCTAAATGCCAGTAATTCAGTTTTTAGTCTCATAGTCCAGGAATCAAAAAATTACTCTGCATGAAATTACACAAACAGAAAAAAAATCAGCACAGAGACAAATCATCTCCTCCAGCTGACAGGAGGGAGGACATGTTCAGACCTTGACTGAAGACGATGAGGAGCAAGAAAGCACAAACACAGATGCTGAGACAGAGACGTTGACACTGTGAGGTTCTATGTGTGTCTGCCATGACCCTGCTGAGGCCCTGCTTAACAACAAAAACAGCAACAAACACACAAGTTAAAATCAACTCTTCTATTCTACACAAAACGCAGTTGTCAAATAGACCCGAAAAAGGCTAGCGAGTCCAAATGTTTTCTGGTCCCTGTTCGATGTCGGAATTAGGATGGACACTGCAGAGAACAAAGCTTCACCTTCACAAAGAGACAGGAGAGGACACTCCTGTCCGTGACCTCTGAAAAGCTCCTTACTCATACTGTACAATCAGCTTCACAGAGATGCAGATGACCCATAATGTGTCAGGAATGTGTTAGATCCATCCATTAACAGTAATGAAACATAACAGGTAATATTGTAACAGGCATCAAATAAAAAGGTAAAATTCTGTTAAATGGATGGTCCAGGTCCAATCAATGAACAACAAGTGGTGCAACAGAGAAACTTTTTAGAAACTAATGTTGATTTCACACATTTTAACAAGGTAATTTAAAAGTAACAGATATTACAAAAAAATCAATCCAGTGACAGAAAACAGACACAGCTTTACCTCCCAGTAGCAGCATCAACCCTCGTCCAGCGTATCACACACTCAAACCACACAACACAACAGGTTGTAGTCTGGACTCGCATCCTGAAAACTATTCACCCAGCCCACTGCAAAAAATAGCCAACTGATAGGTCACAGACTCAGCACAGCAAAACAAGATGGTGTAAAACTGAAGTGTCCACCTGCACCTTTGTTTTGTCGTTTCTGTGATTACTTACCAGGGATCAGTTGTCAAACAGTCAGCTTGGCGCCACGGCATCTTTTTCCTGAGTGTTAAACAGAGCCAATTGATTTTGCTGTAAACTGTGCGTTGATGATACACAGGTCAATGAGGAAAATCAATGCACATTTAGAACATGCATCACGCAAATATAGTCATTTCAAATGTCTACTGAGCCAAACATCAGTGAGTGAGACAACAATTCTTAACATGGACTTTGGTTTGGTTTTATCCATTAATTGATAAACACGAAAACTAGCATCATTTTAGAGGTGAACATCATCAGCTGGAGAAAAAAATGTTTCAATAAAATACTTCATTAATTTATAGCTTCCTGTGTTATTTTAAATTGACACTGATTAATGCATACTAAATGTTTCATTACAGGAAAATATGACACTTTTCTTCAGTGTTATAAATAATGGAAATATTATGCCCAAACATTTTCAAAACAACATAAGATATTCTGTGAATTCTGCACAAAAATGTTTACAATACGAGCTTCAGTGTATATGAATGAGGAAACAAACGCAGCCGGAGGTAATTTGAACAATTATCTTTACAGAGTAGGTCAGCATAGTAGCAAGGGTTAGCATCACAGATTAGCTGCACAGTGTCAGTTAGCATATTAGCATATAGGGTTAGCATCACAGGTTTGCTTCACAGTACGTGGATAATTTGTCGTGTTGTCTTAGAGTTAACTTGTCAGTTATTGAACTGGCATCAGATATTTATCAGTTATTTAACTGGTAACCGCGTTTCATGTGTCTTATTTGCTGTGTTTGTGTGTTTGTCTCTGAGCCGTAAACCACAGCTGTTATTGACCTGCTGAGGGCGTTAATCCGGGTTTCCGTGTTGTGTGCAGATCAAGTTCCGGTCTTCTTCTTCTTCCGGTCTGTATGGCTCCTTACAGCTGTTCCCATCACTTTACTCTATAACCCGTGAGGGGGCAAAGGTAAAAGCCCCGCCCCTTTCCGCCTGTCACCTCCCATCAGCAACGACAACATATCTATATCTATACAGTACAGTATATGTATACACACAGACACACACACAGACACACATTTTTTCTTTTTTTTTCTTTTTTATGTTGAACATTATCAACATAATGTGTGTGTTTTTTATTGTTGTGGAAATGTTACTGCTGGAACAAAGTTTTTAATTTATGTTTGGGCAGGACTGAACTTTTTGCAGTGTACAGGTAAATGCGTGTAACAGGCCTCTGGAGAGACAGACAGGCTGTGGGGAAGATCAGGGAACAAAGATGGCAGAGGAGGAAACTAACTGCTCAGAGCCTGGGAACAGCTGTCCCATGGGAAGAAGTAGCCATACTGTACCGTTAGCTAAGAATTATTATGAGTAAGAAATAGTTAAGGTCCGTTTACTGTACATGACCAGGGAGCCGTCTTCCGGTCACCTCTTATACACCCGTGGCCGGCGGCAAATATTAAGAGTATGATGAATATTGATTTTCCATCCATCACTCGAACCTGAGGATTCATGCAGTAAGAAGTGATGGTCATGAGGTTAATCTAAAAGAATTAATCTAAAATGGATTTGATGATGTTCACAATTTCCACTCACACAATATTCAGTTCAATACTTTATTAATAATTGGTGCAATTGAAAAGACAAAAATAAAAAAATCAAGTAGGAATACATTTGCATATTATATCATCAAAACAAAAATATTAAAAGTGGTTTGATACAGAATAGAAATGGCAACGTTCTTTTTTTTCAAACTGGAATGAGAAAAATGACGCAAAGCTCTGAAGGCCACTAGTGTAACATCCAAACTTCCCTTCAAATGAAACGTCAGAGCAATAAAGGTTTTCAGCCCGAACAAAAAAAAGCTGCTGTCTGTAATACCTGTCTGTTTTTATGTAAATAAAGACACTTTGTTTTTAATCTTCTCAAATAGCAGTGGCTGCATTTACACAAGAATAGATCATATGCTTTTATGTTTTTCTTCATGCTCTGAAACCAGTCCTTTCCTCCATGAGGACACAAACACAGTGTCCACGTCCACTTGATTCATTTATTTACTTATTATTCATCAGGTGTAGCTTTCTTTCTCTTTAGCTTCTGATGCACACTAAACAGTTTTGGCACATTTTCAAAACGTCATTATAAAGAGCTGAAGGGAAAGGAATATATATATATATATATATAATTGATATCAAATAAATGTGGCTTTCAGATGTCTGTGGAGCAACCGGACAGAAGTTATGTCTGAGATTTTTACTAATCTTATAAAACTGTAAGTTTGTGTTGTTAAAACGTTTAGCTACTGGATGTTAACAGTTATCTAACAATTTGGCAAAATTGGGCTTCAGGCTGCTGCTGCATTCATTTTCGCCGCGAGTCGGATTAGAATCAGAACACAGGAGGACGGAGGAGTGGGATGAACTTGGTTAAATTCCAGAGTGCCGTCCATGTTTAGCTTCACGTGTCTCAAACACGTCTCAGTCTGCAGTTTGTGGTGAACTCAGACGAGGATGATGTTTTTGTGTGTGTATGTGTAAATGCAGCCTTCCACACAAATATTACTGACAGTTGTGTTTTTAAAGAGCCACAGCAAGAAAAGCCTGACCACCGTTTATAAAGGAACTCAACCGAAACAAAGTGTGCAGCAGAAGGCCAAGGCACAAATAATCAGTCGCAATCAAAATGTCCATAAAATGTCCATGTTCTGACGAATGTGTCCATCAGTGCATTGCTTGGTGTGTAGTGACAGTGAATACAACCATACTCAACACAACAATCAGGAGCACTGTTGCCCTCTTATGACCTCTTATGACCTCTGACACAGATGCCATAAAGTGCTGCTTCTCATTCAGAACCGATGCACAGCTCAAAGACGTCACACACTCACAGTTGTCCACACACGGAAGAGGGCAACAATGTGTTGAAAAAACAACAACAACAACAACAACATAACACATACACGATTCATGTGGGTTCCAGATTATGGCTTCAAAAGACGGGGGAAAGATTCAGATTCAGGCCGACTTTTTTTTTTTTTAAACGACAGCGTTGACGCCTTGAGGAGTGAAAATATCTACGTTTGTGCGAGTTATTTTCCTGCTTCTCTTGTGTGTGTGTACATTCAGAAGAGAACGGTCTGAGAGGGACAACAACTGCAAATGGCTGCTACAACAAACCACTGCTTCCTCTGTGGTCACTGGCATCAGAGGTTAAAGGTTAACACTGGGTAAACAGTACAAAAGCGTCATTGAAACGCAACACGATTTACACTCTGGGATCATAACCAAATAAAGCACAGCGTTAGTTAGTTAGCACCATGACCTTGGCGAGACGTGCAACTGACCAAATCATGAGCAACGCTTTTTTTCTACCACCACCAAACACTGCTGCCTCCTGAGGAAGGAGAAACCACCAGGTACAGTCGGAAAAAGAAATTGTATAATAATAATAATAATAATATTAATAATAATATGTGTCTCCATTTACAGTCAATTCAAAGCACCTCTGAAAAACAGCTAAATGCTGATTGTCCCACTGGTTCTTTCCGGGTTTGAGTTTTGATATTATTCAGCGGCGAGCGTCCTGAACGCCGTCCGTCTCATGAACGTCACATTACTACACGTGGAGACATTTAGTGACTCAGATCTTTGACGCGACGCCGACACAGGTTTTCAAGGCAAACTCAGTCAGATCACACTGAAAATGGTTCAAAGGTCACATCACCGAATATGAAAATAAAGGTTTGGCACCGAGTTTGAGTTTAGTCCAAGTTGTCGGTTTGAAACATTTGTGTGGTCGTTGTTAGGACTGAGAATCTCCACTCAGCCACAGAGGGTTGGTTTTTCTTCCACAATTCATGAATCACTTCATCAAACGTTTGGCAGGAAACATAAAGAAGAAGAAGAAGAAGAAGGAGGAGGAACGTGCGGACAGCGCACAGTGAGAGAGGAGTTATCAAGAGACCGAATGATTCTCCACAGCAGCTATTTAACCACCTGCTCGTTGCATATTCAGTTTCAATAAAAACACGATGCATTCAATAACCAGTCCACCTCAGTGCTACTCAAATCATTTTCATATTCTCATGGATCCGAGTGATTCACAGACTCGTTCTCTCTCGTTTCCCTTCATCCTCCTAAAAACTCCAGTGGCCATGACAAAGTGACCATGTCAGTGTTTTCATGGAAGAAATGATACAAAACAATACGGTGTCATGACGGGACACGACACACAAACTATTGTTTAATTCACAAAAGCAAAGGGGAGAGGAAATGAAACATATCTGTATCTATGTTTCCACTGTAAAAAGTAATGCTAGCATTTCTTCAGACATACAGAGCAAGTAGCTCAATATGTCGAGTCAGCGAGTCTCCTGTTATCAATGCTTCCGTTTTTTACAATAAAAAGGAAAAGGAAAAGCACAAAGAACCAGTCAGGTGATTCGATCTGTTTCAGCGAAGTTTCCCTCGTTAGGGGGCAGAAATCAAAATGCTAATTAAAGCACAAGAGGAAAATTATATTTATTATTGTTATTTATATTTGTATTAAAGTGGAAACAGGTGAAATAAAGTAGCTGTTTGAAATAATTTAAACTGCCTTGGACGTTCTCTTCTCTGTACGTGAAACAACCTCGTTAAAATATTTTGAATTCCTGAGAAGATCATTTCCATTTTATTGAGTGAAAGAAACTGTTTGCTAGCATCACATTTTTCCCAGTGTATATTTGTGTCTTGGAAGACAATTTATTCTACTGAACAACTGCCAGAATATTGAAACGTTAGTTTTTAACAGTTTAACAGTAATCAGCCGTGTAACCATTAACACCAGTGTTGTTGTGTGCTTTCAATGAAACCTCTGCACTGAGAAATGCCCATAAATGTCGAGAGGAAGCCATCAGAGTTGTGTTGACTGGAAGCAATGGAACTGTCACAGAAACTGTCAGGCAACAAAGTCACTGGTGTTAATGAATGTAGAGATTTGTCAAAACCACAGCACTGAGACATGAAACGCACAACGAGTGAAACGTCACGACCTTTACGTCACGACCTTTACGTCACGACCTTTACGTCATGACCTTTACGTCACGACCTTCACGTCTCCGTGCGGCTGGAATCATGCTGAGTCAGCTGAATGAGCCTAAAGCAACACGGGAAATGCAAAACTGTATTTTACAAACGCAAGACTGTGAGGGTGTGTGAGTTTAATATGAAGTTAGTGTGTGTGTGTGTGTGTGTGTGTGTGTGTGTGTGTGTGTGTGTGTGCTGAAGGTGGAGTCTGACTGAAACACTCGCTCTGGCTTCAGAGGCACAGTGAATGAAGGTCATGACCCCTCTCTCTGTTCCAGGTTTATGCGTCGTAAAGTATAGAATCAACGCGTTTGAGTAGCAGAAGATGTAATAACAGGAACTGCAATACGAGTAGTTAAGTAGATAAGAAGAAGAATATAAGTAAGTGTTTGGTTCACCTCATTAATCCTCCACGTCGCTGCTTCCACGCCACGTTTCAACTGGAGCCACGCGGCTGTGTGTGCGCTTGTTTTAGCCTGCGTGAAGCACCGGGTGGGTGGAGTTTGCCACATTGAAAACTAGAAATGCATCAAGATATGTGAACGTAACACTAACACACAAATAAATCACAAACACACGACAACATAAACAAAGGCTGAAATGAATCAATGAATCAACACTACTCCACCATAATGTGAAATAACACAACTGTGAACGATGGTGAGAGCTGAGCTGACGTCACACAGGAAACGTGACATCACACAGGAAACGTGACATCACACAGGAAATGTGACCTCACGCAGGAAATGTAACGTCACACAGGAAATGTGACATCACACAGGAAATGTGACGTCAGCGGGTTAAGAGTCCAGTGGCTGCGCGGCGTGGAAGCGCGTCTGTAAACATCACCTGACTGTGGCGGTGCTGGGACATGCTGTTACTGTGGAATATATAGTTGTTTACATTCATCCTACGTCTATAATAATACCTGGAAACAAAGTGTGTGTGTTCAGCACACAGCAACAGGTCCAGCTGTTTCCAGTCAGCTGTGATTCAGAACCTTTAGACCATTTAAGGACCGGACTCCGGAGCCAGTTGGATCATTTCACACAGCAGGAGCCCGGGAAATGAACGACACACATGCAGGTGGCTGACGTCCCTGAACTCATGTGCCGTCACAGCAGCTGAGATTTACTGTTTCAAATGTTGTCAATTTTCTGCTTTTTTGTTCATTAATTTTTTTTCGCGGTAAAAGTTTGTAAAAAGTGGCAACGTAAAACTCTACAGTGACGAGGATCCTGGTTTCAGGACAGAGACGCTGCTCGAAGGAATAACATGATGTGAGAAAAGCAGGAATGACTCTCTCTCTCTCTCTCTCACACACACACACACACACACACACACACACACACACACACACACCAAACAATGTACAAAAACAAAGAGACAGCAGGTGTTTGGTTCCAGGTTCACCCTCCAATCACAACCCGTTAAAATGATGCATCATCATGCAGACCATGCAACAACCAATGGAACCAATGGAAATGTATTCATATAAAAAATAAGTGTTACAAAATGGCATAGCAAGTATATGTATCTGTTCAATCTCCTTTTCCGTGTCCTGATATCCTGAACTTTGCAGTGTCTACACTAAGAATGGCATGCGTCACATGCAGTGCGGTTGGCTTTGCAGCGGTAAAGCTTTTGGTGAATATAGAATGTATATTAATGTCCTTTTCTATTTGAAGCTAAGTCTTTGCGAAGAGCGCGCTGTACACGGGTTCTACTTTACAAACGTCTCCATGCCGTGGCTCTGTCTGGACGCCGGTTGGTTCAGGAGATCGGCGACGCCCACCGGTGACATCGTGACATCAGGGTGGAGCCGACTCACCTGTGCGCCGAGGGGGTTGGTCCAGAGATGTGGCTTTGACCCCAACTGATTTGGGTTTAGAGGCATGGGTGGGATTTAAGGTCTTAACTCCGAGTCGGAGATTCTGTGCAGTCGCGCACACACACCTCAGGGTGGCGTGTTCCAGACAGCGTCACCCAGTCCCTCTGCCGTGGAGGAGAGGGGCAGCGGCCCCCCGCTGGGGGTGAAGGGGTCCGTGTCTGTGTCTGTCTCGCCCTCCGCCAGGTAGCTCGGCCTCGGTCTGGTCCAGCCGGCGTCCCCGGTGGCTACCTGGGCCCCCGCCGACAGGTCCTCCCCTCCCTCCCCCTCCCGCTCCCCAGAGATGCTAAACCCGCTGGGTGAGCGCTCCAGCTCCTCGTGGTTCACCGACAGCAACGAGAGAGGGGAGTCCACCCCCCGCCCCCGCCCCCCTGTGGTCCTGCCCAGCCCCACTGACAAGTCCTGCAGGGAGCTGATGGGCAACACTGTGGGCCGCTCCGTGTAGGTGGGAATGGCGGCCGGAGGGTTGTGCTGGAAGAGGTGTGACATTGGGGGTTGATGATCCTCGGGTACCCCGGCGCCCGGTCCGCCCCCTCCTCCTGCCCTGCCGTAATATGGATTCACCTTGGTGACAGGCACCTGGTAGGACATGTGTGGGAACTCCTCAGCGTAGTTGAAGAAAACCCTCCTGATCTCGCCGTCCTCTGTGGGCTCGCAGGTCTCCAGCGTCATGTGGGCGCCACCAGCAGAGTCCACCTGCAGGTGCTCCGAGTGCTGGATGTGCATGTCCACCAGGAAGTCCAACTTCTTCTCCATGTCCTCCACCTAGAAACAGAGACACGTTTACACCAGCAGCGGCGCCAACGCTGACGCCAACGCCAACACCGACGCCCACGTGTGGGTTTTTCTCTTCTAAAGTGCAGAATGGATGTCAAAGACTGAGCTGTGAGGGTTAAGGTCAGTACGAGATGTTAGTGGGTTAACAGGCCTCAGGTCCCAGGCTCGGGTCAAAGGTTAAGTCACATCAGCGACACGTGTAAGTGCTGTTATTGGAAGCTTGATGACACGGTGACTGGGGGATGGGGGGGGGGAGCAGGGTGAATATGTTACCTTCTGCCACAGTGGACTGTCTGCTGCTCTGCAGACATCAGCCACGTCACGTTAGCAGTTGATCAGCAGCATCACGTTCACGTTCGTTAAAGCTGAATTCCCCACATGATCATAAAGTCTTTATGGGCTGCAGCTGCATTTTGACGAATGTGTGTGTTTTTTTTCTTTTGTCTCTTTTTAGTTCAGGTACAAATTTATTCACAGTCAATGTGAAAACTCACCTGTCTCTCCACTCGGACAAATCTACCCATCATGCTTTGGTCTTCAGCATCTGGCATGGAGGCAGCTTTGGCGATGTATGACTCATGTCTGAAACACAGAGACACTGAGTACACACAGACACACACACACTGCCCAGACACACACACACACACTGCACAGACGCACACACTGCGCCGCAGACTGAGATGAACAGAAGCTCATGTTGTGTTACTGGTTTGAATCCATCGTTATATTTGACTTTATCATGTGTGTGTGTTTATTCATGTGTGTGTGTTTATTCATGTGTATGTGAAGGTGTTTTCTCTGTAGCGGTGTGTCAGTACCGGGGAGACTGAGTGGGGGGGTAGGCAAAGGGCGATTTCTGAGTTTTCTTGTGTTTCGGGGTGAGGGGGGGTCCAGGGGCGAGAATCATGTCGATCCTGGAGGGAGGAGAAACAAGGTGAGCGTGAGTCAAAGCAGATGTTTTCAGATCCCTGTCCAACAGGTGGCGCTGTGTATGTGGTGTGACCTGGTCTGGAGGTATTTGATCCTGCAGAGCATGTCCAGGTGCCCGGCAGAGTACTGCTCGATCACGTCTTTGACATCATAAGGCCTCAGAGTTTCCTTAAACTGCTTCTTGTTCAGGAGGAACTGCATGATCCTGTGAGACAAGGAGTGGAGACACAACTTCCATCTGCTGCAGGAGCCACAACAACAAGAGAGGACGTCAGTGAAACGCGTCTGCAAACCTGCAGCTTCATCTCCAGATGATTGGTTTAGATGATCAATACAAACGTGGCATTTGTTTATTTTTGTTATCATGTGCTCAAAGATCTGAGTCACAGTTCAACAGGAAACTCTGATCAAGTCTCAGTAAGATCATCACATCATCAGCATAATAACAACACTCATCCGTCCACTTCCACTCATCCTCCCCTCTATCCTCCCCTCTATCCTCCCCTCTATCCTCCTCTCTATCCTCCCCTCTATCCTCCCCTCTATCCCCCCCTCTATCCTCCCCTCTATCCTCCTCTCTGACCCCACAGGCCCTCAGCTTCTCCTGGAAGAACCTGAGGGGTTCACCCAGCTCAAGCTTCAGTCTCCTTTTGAGTCCTGATGGGTTTGGGTTTCAGGACCCGGGACTCAGACCCGTCAGGGCCGAGCGTCCTATTCACAGAGCTATTCAGCCCACACATCCTCACAGATCCTCACGATAACCTGAGCCCCGGCTCCGTGTCTCCTGCAGCCCTCACACACACACACACACACACACGGTTACCACAGCAACCGAGCTCCGAACCAAACCGTTCAGATAACCAGGACAATGAGTTTATTTCATGTGGAGGAGCAGAGTCACGTGTTCCACCTGCTTCCTGACAGATGTTTGTTTATACTACATCTGTAATGTATCCATGTATATACTTTCCTCACCTCTACCACATTGGCTGAGTGTATGATGGGATGTAACTGACCTGACCGCCCTGATGACGAGCTTCAGCGTGGGGATCATCTCCTCCAGCAGGATGTCTGGAGGGAAGCCCCGCTCCTCTAAGGCTGGATCTGCCAGAGCTCCGGCATCTGGCACAGAGACGACACCGCAACACGGCAGAGTGGTAAACACTGACACAACCAATCAGTCACAGTGTGAGTGAGTGAGCGAGCGAGTGAGTGAGTGAGTGAGTGAGTGAGCGAGCGAGTGAGGGAGTGAGTTGTAGAGGAACAGGTCTGGGACCAACCTTCAGAGCTCTGGCGGAGTGTGTAGGCCTTCATGCGGAAGGCGGTGCGGAAGCGTTCCCGGTTACTGAAGCCGGCGGGTTTGGGCTCTTTGGACGGGCTCTCCTCGATGGAGTCGGCGTGACCAGAGAGCTTCTTACCCGCCCCGACTGAAGGCCTGGCGTTGGGAAGGCGAACGCGCTCCAGTAAACTCAGCTTTTGGCTGGAAGAGGCGAGAGGAGAGAGACGTGAGGTCTGTGTGTGATGCGACTGCGCAAGGCGGCGACTTCCTGTCGCTTTGACATTGAGCAGGTTTGCATCTGTGCAGGTTTGCAGGTCAAAGGGCACGAGGGACAGACATTGTGTCACCGCTCGTTAAAGACTCTCTGTTGTGTGGTTTTAGGTCATTTCCTGTTTGATCTGCTGAAACATAAACAGACACAACTGCATCTCTTTGTGTTTTCATTTCTCTCTGGTCTGAAATCAGAAACCTCTCGCACAGCTGCTGCCTCGGGGCATCGCCGCTGTCGCCCCCCGCAGGAGGACGCCTCAAAGAGCTGTGAGGAGGTCACTCCCATCGAGCGGCACAAAGAGCAGAACTCCCCGGGTAAAACAAGACTCCCGTTTGCCTGGGAGGAATCCGAGGTGGAGTAACCGGAGCCGACGACTGCCTGAAGCAGGCCCCTGAAACCCGCAGCGTTCTCAGCAGACAAACAATATGAGTCTGTTTGTGGCCTCGGAGGCAGATTACAGCGCTGAGAGGCGGCAGAATGGGAAGCTGCAGAAGCAGAGAGCATCTCTTTCTGACTCCTCCGCGGAATAAAGAGCCGAAAATTAGACGCGATTATCCTGCAGCTTCTGTAAAGGAGACGAGACAATGGGGAAAAGGATGCTCCTTATCTCCCACAGCTCTGGTTTCCATGGAAACGCGCAGGTTTGGCTTCACTCGACCTGTGCCGGACTCATCAGACCTGTCACGACTGAACAAAGCCTTCTGCACGATGGAGACGCAGATACAGACACGTGATCGAAACAGACTGAAACCAAACAGATAATAATAAAATCAGGACTTCAGTCAGATCGGTCAGAAATAACCAGATGAGTCTGGACGTCCCCAGTGAGACGCTCAGGACCGTCTGAGGGACACTCATTCACGTCCGTCCACACAGCAGAGATGAAAGAAAAACCATCAAACCCGTCTCAGCATCTAATTACCCCACCCAGCCTGTCATAATTACAACATCACTAATAGACTCACTAATAGCTTTCTAAAAAAAGATGTCTGACGCGGAGGCAGCGAGAGCGAGGAGGCGTGTCATATCGACCACATAACGGCCATTACCGCACAGATTTATTTCAGTGGTGAATTCATTTAATGCAAATGCTGAGATATTCTAGGGAAGGGTTATTAGTCCTCTGAGGGCGCGGGGACAATAACGTGTGACCTACCTCGCCATGACCTCCAGGTGATCCTT
>JAFBJQ010002581.1:338161-347098 GCA_016785345.1 Trinectes maculatus
GCAGGAAGCGCAGGCTGCGCAGGGAGGTGGCCAACACGTTACCCTGGTTCCCCACCGCCACAACCGGCACCGAGGCGATCAGCACGAAGATGTCTGGACAGAAGAGACAGGCTCAGGTCTGCAACCATCAGTCAGCAGCTGGAATCTCCTCTGACGCCTCCTTACCTAGCATACACAGAGGCTTGCGAGCGAACTTCAGCCTCCCCCTCCATCCTTTGTAACGACAGCAACATCCAGCCGCCCAGATCCTCAACGCAAACTCCGCTCCGAAGATGAAGATGGCGAATGTTTCCTGCAGAGGAGTTTTCAGTTTGAATGTTTTTATTCTTTCATCTGACGAAAATGACCTTTGTCAGAACCTCATTCATGAGTTACATGCACAATATTTACAACCACTAGATGTCGCACTTACACCATCATCTCTGACCTCAACGAATGATTGCCATGGCCTCGCGGCTAGTTAGCATGACTACGCTTATGAGCGAGGACAGTTTGACTGGTGAAGTGTTTGTCTTGTTTGTCTTGTTTGTCGTGTTTGTCTTGTTTGTCGTGTTTGTCTCATTTGTCGTGTTTGTCATTTTTGTCGTGTTTGTCTCGTTTGTCTCGTTTGTCGTGCTTGTCTCGTTTGTCGTGTTTGTCGTGTTCGTCTCGTTTGTCTTGTTTGTCATGTTTGTCGTTTTTGTCTTGTTTGTCGTGTTTGTCTTGTTTGTCGTGTTTGTCTTGTTTGTCGTGTTTGTCGTGTTTGTCGTGTTTGTCGTGTTTGTCTTGTTTGTCATGTTTGTCGTTTTTGTCTTGTTTGTCGTGTTTGTCGTGTTTGTCTTGTTTGTCGTGTTTGTCGTGTTTGTCGTGTTTGTCTCGTTTGTCTTGTTTGTCGTGTTTGTCATTTTTGTCGTGTTTGTTGTGTTTGTCGTGTTTGTTGTGTTGACAGAACATGAACTGACCAGCACAACGAGCCAGTGAGCAGACACCTTCTCATGTTCCCTGAACGTCGTCAGAATGGCCAGAATCAGACAGCCCAGGACGATTAAGAACCTGCGGGGCAAAAACACAAAAAACACACATTAGACAGAGAACTACATGGACTACACAACTTTCTCACACGCACACACACACACACACACACATACTCTGTACGTACAACACAGCAACGTGGCAGGTGACCAACAAACGTAGGACATTAAGGAGCAACAGGCAGTGGCTCGTCCTCACCACTAGAGGGAGCTGCTTGTCTACTGTTAATGCACATAAGACTGGCTAGCTGCTTCTATTACCACGGCAACCAGCATCTCTTCCAATGTGGGTAAATAACTGCATTAGACACAAAGGGATGAATCACACACTGTGTTGATGATGGGTGACGCAAGACGTTGTTGCTTTTTTTGGTGGAATTTGAAACATTTTCCTCTAAAATCAGAGGAAATGAGGAAAAGTGAGGATTTATCAGCGTTTGAGACATAGCAGAGATTTTATTTTAAAAAAAGGCAGAATGATCCTTTTCTCAGTTCATCCTGTCCAGATGTGTAACACATGGTGATAGTTCATTCCACACACCACACACTCACTGTGGTTTAACAACATGCAACATCACAACTCTCACTTGTCCTCATCCTCAATAGAGGTCAGAGGTCAGAGTTCAGAGTTCAGTGACAACACACTGCCCTGATACGTTGTAACTTCACTGTCCCTCTGTCTCTGTATCACCTGAACCCGTCCAGTCTGTCCAGCCCCTTCAGGCTCCACCCACACACACACTGTACATTATCACACATGTTGACTGTGTGTGTGTGTGTGTGTGTGTGTGTCTGTGTGTGTGTAAACATGTGTCACTGTTTCTGCCATTCTTTTCACTTTACTTTCTGTAAGTAACAATAAATAAAAACGCTTTTCAGACCCATTGACTGCTGCGACCTTTGACCTCTGTCTCTTAAACCTCCACCCTCCTCGTCCTGAATCATTCATGACCCCGTTGTGTTGCCATTAAGCAGCGTTTGTGAAGAGCTGCACAAACAGAACAACATGAATATTTCACATCTCGCAGCCTGGAGATGTTTATGATGGTCACCTGAGGGGTGTGTGTGTGTGTGTGTGTGTGTCTCCATTTGTGTGAGCTGATTTTTAAAAGTCATCATTTCCTGCATTTTACCAGACTTCCTGTTCCCCAAACTCACCCTGAGCACTTCTCCTCCACGTCCCCCAGAGGACAGAGATGTTCCTGCAGCGAGCGTGGGACATCGATGTTAACTCGATATGATGCAGCAGATACTGATCTGAACACCGTCCACTTCCTCTGCAGCTTCAACGCCGACCACAAGGTTTAACAAGACGTCAATGACAGAATCATCTCAGCTGCTGGGACATGAAGACGTGTGTCCCTCTGCTGTGACAGTGGTGGGACATGAAGACATGTCCCTCTGCTCTGACAGTGGTGGGACATGAAGACATGTCTCTCTGCTCTGACACTGCTGGGACATGAAGACGTGTCCCTCTGCTCTGACAGTGGTGGGACATGAAGACGTGTCCCTCTGGTCTGACACTGCTGGGACATGAAGACGTGTCCCTCTGGTCTAACAGTGGCGGGACATGAAGACATGTCCCTCTGGTCTGACACTCAGGTGGACTCTGCAGAGACGCTGCAGCTGGACTCTGTCACGACCTTCCTGCCCCGACGGGGGGGACCACACCGGGTCACACTCACAGGCGTGACCTGGTGTGGTCCCCCCTCCCTTCCTCCCGTCCCCCCGCTGAGGGACGCAGCCAGATGAGGAGATTCAAGCTGTTCTCTGAGATTTGCTGACGATGCAAAACACAACGTTTGACCGAGAATATTCTCACACAGTGTGCTCCCTGCTGTGAGTGGTGTGCGTGTGTGTGTGTGTGTGTGAGTGGTGTGTGTGTGTGTGTGTGTGTGTGTGTGATTCACAGCAGGAGAGCGAGCGGCGTCGCGTGATGGCGTACACTGAACGTGTCCGGGTTCTGAAAGCGGCGCTTCGTGAGGCTGAAGCGAGGGATGACGTCACTCGGCCTGCGAGCGACGTCTGAACAGAACAAACGAGCTAATTAGTCAAACTAATCGGATTCACTGCAGCCAATCAGAGAAGATGTGCTGACTCAGCGTCGCAGCACAGAGGCATCAGGAGCAGCTGAATAAATCATCTACCTGGAAAAAGCTGCTGTGAGCAAACTGCTTCCTGCTCTTCAAACCAGCCAATCACATTGACTCTTCCTGTCCCCGCGGCCTCATGGGACCAAAGTCAGAAGATCAGTGAAGATCTCCTCTAATCTCTCCTTCTGTGGCTGTTTGAGAAAGATTTATAGGAGAACAGTGAACTTCACTGCGACGTGGAGAAGACGTCACTCGCTCGACGTGTTGTGACATCACCACTGTCAAAGGTCATCAGGTCAGAGCTGATGATTCGTACCACGTTATTAGCTGTTTGTGGAGAAGACGCTGTCGTGTGCTGTGGTGAAACAGCCCTTTACAAGACGATGAGATCTCTCTGAGAGTCGCTGCAGTGGAACAGACCATGTATACTCGTCCCCCCACTCGTCCCCCCACTCGTCCCTCCACTCGTCCCGCCGCTGACACGGGGCGATGGCCACACAAACAAAACATTCACGTGCAGGTTGTGGAATAAAAGGACAGAGGCAGTAAAGTCATTGGACTCCTACAGTACTGACTGGTATTAGAATACCACAGTAGAGTCCTCCACATGTCCCCCCACTCATCCCGCCGCTCGTCCCGCCACTCGCCCCTCCACATGTACCGCTACATGTCCCCCCACTCGTCCCGCCGCTGACACGAGGCAATGGCCACACAAACAAAACATTCACGTGCAGGTTGTGGAATAAAAGGACAGAGGCAGTAAAGTCATTGGACTCCTACAGTACTGACTGGTATTAGAATACCACAGTAGAGTGCTGGTATTAGAATACTACAGTAGAGTGCTGGTATTAGAATACTACAGTAGAGTGCTGGTATTAGAATACTACAGTAGAGTGCTGGTATTAGAATACTACAGTAGAGTGCTGGTATTAGAATACTACAGTAGAGTGCTGGTATTAGAATACTACAGTAGAGTGCTGGTATTAGAATACTACAGTAGAGTGCTGGTATTAGAATACTACAGTAGAGTGCTGGTATTAGAATACTACAGTAGAGTGCTGGTATTAGAATACTACAGTAGAGTGCTGGTATTAGAATACTACAGTAGAGTGCTGGTATTAGAATACTACAGTAGAGTGCTGGTATTAGAATACTACAGTACCGCCGCTGACACGGGGCGATGGCCACACAAACAAAACATTCACGTGCAGGTTGTGGAATAAAAGGACAGAGGCAGTAAAGTCATTGGACTCCTACAGTACTGACTGGTATTAGAATACCACAGTAGAGTGCTGGTATTAGAATACTACAGTAGAGTGCTGGTATTAGAATACCACAGTAGAGTGCTGGTATTAGAATACTACAGTAGAGTGCTGGTATTAGAATACTACAGTAGAGTGGTAGTACTACAGGACTCAGTAACTTGGACCTCTGGCGTCATGAAGTTGTTGATCCATCGCTCACCAATCAATCAATACTGAGTCCATTCATCACTCTGACCTGTTCCTCACCGCTCCATGCTGCAACACAGGGACAATGACAAATCCCACTATTAAACATCCTGAGGGTGTGTGTGTGTGTGTGTGTGTGTGTGTGTGTGTGTGTGTGTGTGTGTTAATGGGCAGCCATGTTTGTTTACTGCAGCTGTAGAACCAGACTCGTTGACCTGATTCCAAAGCTGTGAGCTGTGAGTATCGCCATCAGCCGCGGGAACGTGACGGGAGAGGAAACGAACGTGATGCTGTTATTTCCATTCTGGAACACTGATGGGAGGAGCTTTATGATTCACAGGGTGTGGGAGGAGACAGGAAGGGGGGGGGCGGTCTCTGAGATATCCACCTGCCTGAGGTTATAATTTGAGGGCTGGACGCCCTCGAGGCTGAGACGCCATTACTGACCCGACTGCTGTCATATAAATAAAGTGTGTTATTATGTGTTATTATTGTGAAGGAGAAAATAACACAGCGTGAGTGTGTGTGTGTTTGTTTTCACAGGTACACAAGGGGTGGCTACGCTAGTGGCTACGCTAGTGGCTACAGCAGCTCCTGCTCCCAGCTGAGCTTCTTCCCTCTTTTGTTTGTATTATTATGATTGTTATTGTTATTATTATTGTTGTTGTTATTGTTGTTGTTGTTGTTATTATTATGATTGTTATTGTTGTTGTTGTTGTTGTTCATAATAAGATTATTATATTATTATTGTTGTGTAATTACCTCTGTTTATCTGTCACGTTTTCGGAGCTCTGTGTCATTTGAACCCGCACTGCTGCAAACCTGATTCATTTAAAGGTTCATTCTGTAAAACTGGATCCAGGGTGACAGAGCCCCTGCAGAGGCAAAACCCAACACAGGTTCCTGCACAGCTACACCAACGAAAAGTCACAACGCGTCACAAAGTGCACAATCGTCCAATCAGCACTGTCGCTCAGGCCACGCAATGATATTTCAAACAGACACAGGGCCGTCGACCTTTGACCTCACCACAGGTGCTGTCAGACAGCATCTCCATTGTTTTCAGCCTGAACACAACGGCGAGTCATCAGGACCAGAGCTTCAAACGCAGTGTGGACGCCACGTGCTGCGTGAACGCCGCCGTGTGAACGCCGCCGTGTGGACGCCGCCGTGTGGACGCCGCCGTGTGGACGCCGCCGTGTGGACGCCGCCGTGTGGACGCCACGCTGTTCTAAGCTCCATTCACCTCAGCATGTTCACACACAGTCTCCACACTGAAATGATGTCACAACATCCCACAACAAGTCGTATCACAAACTCAGTTCAAACTCAACATTCCTGTGCCGTTAAAACACACAATTCCATCAGGACGAATCAGAATCAGGTCACACAGTCACATGAAGAAATCTTTCCTTTCCTTATTGCACATTAAAAAAACACACTTGGTGTTTTTTGTTGCAGCATATTAATGACATGCTGTATCAGAATCAGAATCAGAATCAGATATACTTTATTAATCCCTTGCGGGAAATTCTTTTATCACCGTAACCCCTCCCACCTTCACCCCCCCACACCCTCTGTTCTTTGGATGACATGCATTGTGTGTCTCCATGGCAACAGCTGCTCACTCCACTCTCACTGGAGCATCCCTCTGTCTCACAATCGCCACGCTCGCCCCCACCCCCCCACGCCGCCGCCGCCGCCTCCCGTCTGGGATCACCAGTCATACCTCGACTGTGTGTGTTTCCATGGCGATGCTCCATGTCGGCAATGCCACCAGGGCGAGCGGGTTCAAGGTGCGCTGTGATAGGTGGGTTGTTTCATCAGCAGACAGCGAGTAAACAGACATTAACAGTGTGTTGTTGTTGTTGTTGTGTTTGCAACCTGCACAAATCAATAATAACACAACCGTCAAATAATCAATTATTATTGTTACTATAATTGTTCATGTTGTTACTGTTATTGTCGTCAGTCGTCCCTCAGTGATGCTGTCAGTGGGGACGATGAGGTTTAGCTCACATAGAGAACTGGACTGTTCTGACCTGCTGCCCTGTGAAGGAGCAGGTCCTCACATCACACACGGGGGGGGGGGGGGGCACAGAGATCTGTCGCCTCGGGTCACAGGAGGAAAACACTGTTTCTCTTTTTATAGGTTTAATTTATCACAGCACAAAATCTGCCGCAGAGAGACAATATGAAAAGCTACTGTTGTGTCTGTCCTGAGGTTCTGACGATGCAATATGTACTGTGTATACATATACATATATATACATATACATATACATATATATACATATACTGTGTATAATATATGCACACACACACACACACACACACACACACACATATATATATATATATATATATAAAGAGGCAGCAGTGTAAATATAAATCAATCACAGCGTAATAAATATTGATACGTCTCATGGGGACTATGCTTCTCTCACAGCTGTGATTCAGCTAAATGAAACTTAAGGAAGCCAACTACTCACCGACCAGTCATGTTGGACATTATGTTGGACATTATGCTGGACCCTCCTGTGTCTCTCTGCACGTTCAAATGTTAGCTTCTTTTTGTGCCACACTCCTGTTTACCTCTAATCACCACCTGCATGGCAGGTATGACAAAGTATGGAGGACGTTCCAACAAGGTATTTCAATTAGTAACAGTATTTCCCTATCGGCCCACAGGCCCCTGAACGCAACGTCAACTTAGAAATTCCAAACAGTCCTTGCTGAGACACCAAAAATAGCTCTTATAGAAGAGACTGCTGACCATGATGGATTGCCTCCATCTGCAAATTGATTTAATTGCTGCGCTGAATGAGAAGAAACCAGTTGCTGCCTGAAGGTAGGAAACACACATTCACCAAATTAAAAGCCTCTGCTTCTTGTATAGGTTTGGAAAATGGCCACTGTGGCTGGTCGTTAAGACGCTTTGAGGTGCATCCAAAACCTGAGGCGTCGACTCGTTTCAGAACTCAGACCCGGCGACAGGTCACGTGACGAGAGGTGGATGCAGCACTAGTGTTTGTTGGCCAACAGTTTGTCAAGTCATCAAATTTAACCAATCGTGCAAAAGTAGTGACTTTCTTTCTTTCACTTCGCTGCGATGATCTGCTGGTGATACTTCAATATAAATAAATAAATAAACAAACTTTGGGTCTGGATGTGTTAGCCTAGCTTAGCGCACAGAAGGGAGTCCAGGTAAAACCAGTAGCCTGCACTAGAGAAAGCTAACCAGAGGACATTGGGTCGAGCATGGCTTGTTTTACAGAGATAAACATTTAGCGAATCAGTCTTTGTCCTGAACGCACGAACGAAGAATTTCAGTCACGTTACCGAGAGCAAATCTCCACAAAGGAAATTCCTGCATTTTCAATTAAGCCGTGAACTTAATACACGGTCGGCAGCCGTACACTTCCTCCTCTGCCTTCACTGCGCCGGCGTTTTCTTTCTGTCTGAGCCAACTTTCTATCAGGTTGTTTGTGCCATGTGTAATATATGATTGGAATAATCGGATATTCCCATAGTCCCTCTCCTATTTAAACTGCCTCCTCTCCTCCTCCCTCTGCCAATGAACTTTATGTAACCCCTCTCCCCCTCCTCAGTCCTGCCCTGATTTCCTTCTATTCATCCTACTTTCCTCCATCCCATCTCCTCAGCTTCCTTCCATCCTTCCATCCACCAGGATAATGTCTAGTGTAAACTTGTTAAAAAGCAGCCAGAGAAAATAAAAACACACCCGTGACCAACATTCTCCAACAGATCAGCTTGAGAACAGCGTATAATCTATTAAATGTAAATCATCTGTGGTTTTTTCTATTCTATTCTATTCTATTCTATTCTATTCTATAAAGACCAAACAGCAGATGTGTAAACACTGAGCCCTGCAGAATTCTCATCCTCTTTTGTTTTTGCCTGCAAATAACGTAAACACAGTGAAAGCCGTTCTACTGGACACGCCCACTCATGCCTGACCAATGGACAGAGAGTCTCTGAGGCTTTGACTTGAGCACGTACAGAAACAAGAGTGTGATACCTGGAGGCCAGCTTGTTCTTCTCCTTACGCGATCGCGCCCGGGCCACGGCAGGCAGGTCGTTGACTGGACCCATGCCGTCGATGGCGGCATTGAGCTTCTGAAGCTGCTCCCCGATGTTGTGGAGCTTCTGGGGGTTTGGCGTCAGGTCACTGGCGTCCGTCTTACGAGCTTTGCGGCGTCCTTTTTTACCTGGAACAAAGAACAAACCCAAAGTCACTCAAAGGGTTTCATTTAATCCCACGAGTCTGAAGTTGCTTAGATCCAACATAACTTTGTAATTTAATTCTCTGTCATCAATAAACTGCAAAAATGTCCTTCATTGTAAATTTCCCTGTTGTGG
>JAFBJQ010002581.1:347653-372054 GCA_016785345.1 Trinectes maculatus
CATATACATATATGTGTATGTGTGTGTGTGTGTATATATATATATATGACGACGATGGCGATGGCGATGATGATGATATGTGATGACAGATGTTTCTAATCACGTGAGATGCTAACGATAGAGATTAACACACGTTAACACGTTGGTCGTTGTGTGGAAACGCGTCTTCTCGTCAGTGGCCGGTCACATGACCACGCTGGTCTGGTCGCAGCGACAGTGACAGTTCGCCTGCTTCTGACCAGATGGATTCTGGGTGTAATCTCACACAAATATAACCAACTGCTCGCCGTCGCGCTGAGACCTCAGCTGACGAGCCGGAGGGCCACATCGAGGCGGCTGTGAAAAGCTATTTCTGCTGCTTTTAACAGTTTATTTCCCAGGATGACGACAAACACACATCTCACTCACCGAGAGGGGGGGGGGGGGGGGGGGGGGGGGCTCCAGTACAGGCAGGAGGAGGAGGGGGAGGAGTCAGCAGGTCTGACTCATAAAACGCTCTGACAACCAGAGCCTTCACTTCAACATGCGCTGAGGTTCATACACAACTCAACACAACTGACCGTCTGACTGACACAACAACACACAGCACACAAAAGCACCACACGAGACATCAGTCAAACACTTTTTCATCAGTCATGATTGATTTCTGAACAACAACAAAACGCTTTTCCAAAGGTGAAGTCTTAAAGGTCAGAGGCAGGTGGACGTCACCAGTCTCCGCCTCCTGCCACACCCACACCCACACGTGTGTTGACGTGTGTTCCAGAGAGCGAGACCAGACAACAACCATCACACAAACGTCTCATCACAAAGTAAAAGACACAACACTTTAGTTTGTGACCTGGTCAGAACTGCTGAGGCAGCTGTTCCTCAGATGACCCTTGACCCTCCCCACTGGGCTGTTGGAATGTTCTGCGACTCTGAGACCAGGACTGGGGCTTTGAGCTAGAGATGACCCTTGACCCCTGACCCGCCTCCATCCCGTGTCCTTCATCGCCATCCTCATGTCCGACTCAGCTGCTTTCACTCGCGGACACATTTCTCTGAGTGTGAAACATGGAATGAGTCTTTTCTCTGCACCTCCTGATGCTGATGCTGCTGCTGCGGCTGCGTTTGGCATTTCAGTTTCCATGGCGACTGAAAGGCAGCACACTGAGGCTGACAGATAAAGGCAGGGCACAGTCATCTCTGATGCACAGCGAGTAAACAGGGAGTGTTCACTTCCTTTATTTGACCCCAGGCAAAAAAGCAGCTTCTTCCATTTTCCTTTGTGCTTCTGTGACGATGACGATAACGATGACATCAGCAGTTTCACCGTCTGGTTGATTTCACCTGTGAACCTGAAGCATCAGCAGAACATGACGAGGCGCTCGGCGCGTCTGATCTGAGATCTGCCGTCACGTCAACCTGCTGCTGTGTGATCAGACAGGATCCTTTCCCTGTTTGTGGAACTGAGCTGCTTCTCTGTTTGGATGGAAGCCGGAGGAGGTGAAGCGCCGGCTCTCGGGTCGGACTGAGGCCACACCCACACTCGCTGCTCGTGACAGCAGGAGGCTTTTCAACCTGCCAGAGACTGACTCATCACTTTTTATATCGAGCCTTGTTATTTCTGTCAGCTGCAGCAGTGAAGCAGCCAGAGCTCCAACCTGCTGATATCTACACAACATGTATAACTCCATACACACATCTACACACACACACACACACACACACACACACACGCACACACACACACACACACAGGTGGTAGAATCACATACCTAATCCTAATACTATACTGTTCATACTGCTTTGTATATGTTTACAGACTGACAGACAGACAGACAGGCAGGCAGACAGACAGACAGACAGACAGACAGGTCCTCTGTCACTGCAAATACAGTTGCTGCTTGTTAAGTTTAATGGAGGTTTGTCAACAAACAACAATAATGATACTAATAACAATAATAATGATAATAATATTGATAATAATGATGATAATATTGATAATAATAATGATAATGATGATAATGATGATGATGATAATAATAATGATAATATTGATGATGATGATAATAATGATGATGATGATAATAATAACGATAATGATACTGAAGATGATAATGATAATGATAATATTGATGATGATGATAATAATGATAATAATGATAATAATGATAATAATGATAATAATGATGATAATGATGATGATGGTAATGATGATGATGATGATAATAATGATAATAATGATGATGATAATATTGATGATAATAATAATGATAATGATAATGATGATAATGATGATGATGATAATGATGATGATGGTAATGATAATGATAAAGATCCTATCAGTGACAGTATCCACCTGTATAAACCATCAGGAACCCAAATGGAAAAGTAAAAAATAAAAGTGGTCCATGATGAAGCTGCTTTTGTCAACTGTTGAAAACGACGACAACATTCCAGGCCACTGTCTGACACAGTGACTCGTTATCTGGGACAGTGTGAAGGCCTCGGGCCCGAGTCAGCATTAACACCCTGTGTTCATCTGTTCCACATCACCAGACTGAGACGACACAACAACCACACAAACACAACAACACCTGTCGCTCACATTCCTCCAGCAGCTCACACAGCCGACATGATCGATACACTTCAGACTGACTGAGGAGAAAGTGATGTTTGACTTCTGTCAATACATTATATCTATCTATCTATCTATCTATCTATCTATCTATCTATCTATCTATCTATCTATCTATCTATCTATCTATCTATCTATCTATCTATCTATCTATTCTATCTATCTATCTATCTATCTATCTATCTATCTATCTATCTATCTATCTATCTATCTATCTATATTATTACAAAGCAGTGAGCGTCTGAGGGAGGAGAGCACTGCTGTACGACATCTCATTATCTACCAGAACATGTCTGAGTCAGTGTCAGGGATCAGCGAGGGACGGAGTCACGCAGCCTCAGTCTGAGTCTCAGGGGACGAAGAGGTGCTGATGTACTGTTTGTCACCATGGAAACGGGTCAGTTAATTGAAGAATGGCGTGTGATACAGGTGAACACCTGTGTGAGTCTGGACCTCAGGAGACTCTGAGACACAGGAACAGCAGCTGCTGTCTGAGTCTGGGTCGTTTGTATATGTGTGTGTGTGTGTGTGTGTGTGTGTCTGTGTGTGTGTGTGTTTGTGTGTCTGTGTGTGTGTGTGTGCGCGTGTGTGAGACATTGACAGGCAGCCTCAGGGTCAAGTGTCACATCGGGTCAAGAACACTCCCTCATGACATCACAGAAACCTCCCGCCAGACTGATAAAAGGTTTCGTGTGCGTCAGCAGGTCAAAGGTCAAGTTCCAACATACCTGGACTCCGCTGAGCCAGTTCCACTGTTCATCGTCCTCCATGACGACTTCACCGCCGTCATCACGCCATCATCCAAATCATCAGCCCACGGCCATTCATCTCTGGATCTGCTTCTTCATGAAGCTCAGACTCACGAGTGTCCTTCTCCACACGTAACGACGTCACCTGACCTGAAGAACTGAAGCACCACGCAGAGAGGAGCGGGACGCTGTTCTGACCTGTGACCTCAGCAGGTCATTGACATGTTCAACTCAACCGTTTATATGAAGGTTAGAGAAGCTAGAGGAGAGAGGGTGCAGTACTGGACTCAGGTAACAGACCGTCAGCACAGTGCATTGTGGGTAAAGTGATACTGTGTCGACACTCCAACAGCAGCCGACAAAAACACAACAACTTTGTGATGTTAAACCTGAGAATGAGTTAAAGCAGCTCCAGCTCACAGCCTGCTGCTGCTGCACAGACACTCGATTCTGGTCAGTGAGAGTTTTTAAAGATGCGGTTGCCTAGCAACTGACACTCTTTGTTGTATATGGCTGTGTCATCATGCTGTAGCAAACGCAGACACACACATGCACACGGCCTTATCTTAACAAGCAGCACACCCACCCACATGATAAATATAGACGGCCATTGATGGAGTCAGCATACGCGTGTTGTCTCGGGGGCGGCGGCGTGACACAGCTCGACGTGGCGACGGCGACAACATGAGCATCGCCTGATGCTCTGTCTCCGCCGCTGCCTGCACAGCTGCTGCCTCATCCACACAGGCAACACAACCTCCAACACAAAGCGTGAACATGGCCGGCTGAACCGCAAGAGGCACAACACACTCGCCGCCTGCCCGTCCAGTGGGGTTACCTTGGCAACGGGTCACGTGGTCACCCATGGTAACAGTTTGGAGAAACAGCAGCAGCTTTAAAAGAATCCATGGCAGGTGACTGGAGGAACCGGCCGTCTGTCACCGAGCTCCACGGCTCAGGAGAGGCTCTGGAGGAGAATGAAAAGACACAACACCTCCAGGTCTGAGAAACAGAGGTCAACTTAAAGATTCCAGACCTCCATGAATCAGAGTTCACAGATGTGCGAGCAGCTGGAGCCCTCATACATGAAAACATGAAGCGTCATGCTACAGACTGGTGGTTAAAGAAGCCGATGGCACTGGACGGACACGAGATCTGAGACGTCCGGCATCGACGACTCAGCAAATCCTCCTCCTCTGGAGGCTTTTAATGTGAAACTCCACACTGGGAGAATCTCAGAGTGTGATGTCATAATTATTCAAACAATAAGCAGATTTACTCGGTGAGTAAATGAAGATGAAGAGAATGTCAGATGTGTGCGAGGTGTGCGAGGTGTGCGAGGTGTGCGAGGTGTGCGATGGGGATCAGGAGGATCAGGACCAGCAGGAGGACAGGGTGAGATATGTGCAGAGGAGAGAGGAGGAGCAGGGCCGACATCAGCGTCCTGAGGCCTCTGATCAATAATTCACTGCTCTGAGCAGGAAAATGTCAGGAGGCTGTGCACATGCTCAGACACACACACACACACACACACACACACACACACAGGTCTGCACATCAGAGCAGAGGAATCCCTCCTTGCGTCTGATTGGTGGACAGTGGTGGCGCCGCTGTGCGTCTGATCGTCTGTAGGTGAGTCAATGTGAATCATGTTATTCTAACACAACTCTTTCACACGAGTGGAATCAAAGTCATCAAACAACAGCTAAAAGTTCAAAAGAAAACAAATCCGTCTCTTTAATTCTCCTGATTGTAAACGTTGTGTTGTCGGAGCTCGACTTCACCACAAACCTGACGAATCACAACTCTCTGCTCGCAGATGAAACAAGACACCAGCTCCGCCCTCATCCAGGAGTCCGGTTACACCTGAGAGTCAGGAATCATCTCATTAGCACAGGGGGAGCAGGGGCCTGAGGGAGAACAGGGGCCTGGGAGGCACCTCGCTGTGGAACCGGTCAGAGGTCGACAGGGCCACGTGTTGTGTACGTCTGGAGTTTGCAGCTCAGAGTTGTGGTTGTGCGTCTTCGATGTTCAGAACCATCTGTTCTGCAGATTCTATTATGTGACATCTGCACATCCCGCGGCCCAAAATGTTTCCCAGATATAATTATCCTTTAAATGAGCCAGACCGCAGACTCGTCTCCTCTCCAGCTCCTCCTCCATCATCTGGAACGTCAGGAGACATCTGCTGAGACGTAACGGGACTTTTCTCAAAACGACTGTTCACGCTGCTCACACACCACATGAAAACTATGTCCCTGATTAATGACCACAGGTGGATGGATGGATGGATGGATGGATGGATGGATGGATGGATGGATGGATGGATGGATGGATGGGATAAACCTTGTGGATCAGCTGATCAACCGGATCATGGGACGAGTCTCAGAGAAATCAAAAGAAACAATGCTCCATTACAGTACTGGAGGGTGGGGTGGTGTGTGTGTGTGTGTGTGTGTGGGTGTGTGTGTGTGTGTGTGTGTGTTGGGGGAGGGGGGTTTGGAGGGAAGAACAAATGGTTCCTGGTGCAAAATAAAGCATGAATTAATGATGAGAGCAGAGTTCACACTGCAGCTAAGTGCTCTGTCAGCTGCAGGGAGCTGGAGCTCAGCACTGTGATGTCTGACTATCACACAGACACACAACATCCAACACACAACATCCAACACACAACATCCAACACACAACATCCAACACACAACATCCAACACACAACATCCAACACACAACATCCAACACACAACATCCAACACACAACATCCAACACACAACATCCAACACACAACATCCAACACACAACATCCAACACACAACATCCAACACACAACATCCAACACACAACATGTGTGTGTGTGTGTGTGTGTGTGTGTGTGCGTGTGTGTGTGTGTTGGGGGAGGGGGGTTTGGAGGGAAGAACAAATGGTTCCTGGTGCAAAATAAAGCATGAATTAATGATGAGAGCAGAGTTCACACTGCAGCTAAGTGCTCTGTCAGCTGCAGGGAGCTGGAGCTCAGCACTGTGATGCCTGACTATCACACAGACACACAACATCCAACACACAACATCCAACACACAACATCCAACACAAACATCCAACACACAACATCCAACACACCACATCCAACACAAACATCCAACACACAACATCCAACACACAACATCCAACACACAACGTCCAACACAAACATCCAACACAAACATCCAACACACAACATCCAACACACAACATCCAACACAAACATCCAACACAAACATCCAACACACAACATCCAACACACCACATCCAACACAAACATCCAACACAAACATCCAACACACAACATCCAACACACAACATCCAACACAAACATCCAACACACAACATCCAACACACCACATCCAACACAAACATCCAACACACAACATCCAACACACAACATCCAACACACAACATCCAACACACAACATCCAACACACAACGTCCAACACACAACATCCAACACACAACATCCAACACACAACATCCAACACACAACATCCAACACAAACATCCTGGAGCTCAGCACTGTGATGCCTGACTATCACACAGAGACACACAACATCCAACACAACATCCAACACACAACATCCAACACACAACATCCAACACAAACATCCAACACACAACATCCAACACAAACATCCTGGAGCTCAGCACTGTGATGCCTGACTATCACACAGAGACACACAACATCCAACACAACATCCAACACACAACATCCAACACACAACATCCAACACAAACATCCAACACACAACATCCAACACACAACATCCAACATAAACATCCAACACACAACATCCAACACACAACATCCAACACACAACATCCAACACACAACATCCAACACAAACATCCAACACACAACATCCAACACAAAACATCCAACACAAACATCCAACACACAACATCCAACACACAACATCCAACATGACAGAAAAACCAAAAACACTCCTCCAGCTGTTAGTGACAGAGCCGAACATCTGCACTAATTTAAAGGGATGTTACACAACTTTGACAAACGAGGACGTGAAGTTTATGCAGCATTAAAGCCAAAAAAGATTTTTTTATCAATCACTCCTCCACCACAGAGAGGTGAGGTGATGGTTTGAGCCCGGAGGTTTTTACAGGAAGCTTTTAAAGCAGGTCTGGCAGCCGCAGCCTGGTTAAATACTGCCAGCTTCAAGCCACAGCCTGTCGCTCTGCAGGATGGACACACACACACACACACACACACAGGTGTGTGTGTGTGTGTGTGTGTGTGGTAATGGAGGCTAATGCCTCCTGTGTGGGGAGCTAACAGCTAATGGAGCTGCTCTGTGTCAGGACTCACATGTCTGTTGTTATGATTTAAAGGGACAATCCCTGGTTTTTATTCTGAGCAGTGCATCTCTCTCACCATCTGATTCGAATAATTAATGGATTATTATGGTGTAAAGGGATAAAGATATACTCACATCACATAATAACCATAATAATTCAGAGTTTTTATAATGTAACTTTATTTCCTTTGATAGTTATTTTTTAATTACCAGTTAGTTATCAGTTAGTGGTGGCTAACGTTACAGCTCTGGTAACCTGCACTGTGTCACACTCAGGTCAGGGGAAGATGCTAACACAGTTAGCACGGTGTGGCAGACACACTGCACCTGACGGGACCACGCACAGGAAAACATATCGATTCAGCAGTTTGACACTTCCTGCTCACAGTCACCATCTGATTTGAATAATGAATGGATTATTATGGTGTAAAGGGATAAAGATATACTCACATCACATAATAACCGTAATAATTCAGAGAGTTTTTATAATGTAACTTTATTTCCTTTGATCATTTTCCCCCCGATGTGTTTTACCAACGTAACAGTAACTCGGCTGAAGAAGTGACGATGGCAATTATCATTAGTTAATGATCAGCTAATTACCAGTTAGTTATCAGTTAGTGGTGGCTAACGTTACAGCTCTGGTAACCTGCACTGTGTCACACTCAGGTCAGGGGAAGATGCTAACACAGTTAGCATGGTGTGGCAGACACACTGCACCTGACGGGACCACGCACAGGAAAACATATCGATTCAGCAGTTTGACACTTCCTGCTCACAGACTCACAACAAGCGTGAGGTGTTCAAATGTTCCATCAGCAGCTGGTAAAAAAAGCTTTCAGTCGCCCATTTCCCCTCCATTGATTTTCATGGTGGGCTCTCTCTCTCGCTCTCTCTCTCTCTCTGTATCTCTGTCTCTCTCTCCACGGCGTTTGCTTCATGTATCCTGAGGCTGTTCTGACCTGCTTTACCATAAAGACTGGGTTATAAAGAGTGATCTTTAAAGAGACAGTTCACCTGTTTGATTTCAGTCCCACAGTTAAATAGAGGGGCATCTGCAATTATTAAGAGGATCTGATAAGGGCTTTTATTTTGAAAGACACCAACTTTTGTCCTAAAACAGACAAAACCTTGTTTGTATAGATGATGTTTGTGTAGATGATAGTTGTATAGATGATAGTTGTATAGATGATAGTTGTATAGATGATAGTTGTGTAGATGATAGTTGTATAGATGATAGTTGTATAGATGATAGTTGTATAGATGATGTTTGTATAGATGATGTTTGTATAGATGATAGTTGTATCGTTGATGTTTGTGTAGATGATGTTTGTGTAGATGATAGTTGTATAGATGATGTTTGTATAGATGATGTTTGTGTAGATGATAGTTGTATAGATGATGTTTGTGTAGATGCTGTCATGTTCAGGTTGTGTGGGAGCAGCTTATTTTTAGCCTTTTGTGTTACAGGATGTCGGAGCGAGCAGGGGACTCGGTCCGTATGAAAATCACTGACACGGCAGATTCAGACCAGACTGAAATTACAGACAGTAATGATTCCCTCAGCCAGACTCCCCCCCTCAGCTCGCGCCCCCCTCCCCCCACGCCACCACTAACAACTCCTCAGCGACTCAGACCTTGGCTGTGACCACGCAGACCACACACACACGTGTAGTGGGCCACAGACGTGGCAGAGGGGTGGTGTTCAGCGGCGGCAGCAGAGAGGGGGATTGTGGGATTGAAGAGGGGGTTTCCCTTTACAAAAGTCCGATCTGCTTTCTGCGCCTGGTAAGATCATCCTCCTCAGGGCCCGGCCGCTCCACCTGCCCCGATCGATCCCTGTCTGTGTGCACCAGCGTGCACACGTGTGCACCAGTGTGCACCAGTGTGCGGCGGATATCAGATGAACCACTCGGTGAAGGTGGATATACGTGTCAGCGATTACAGCTGCACTCTGTTGTTGTGTGTGTGTGTGTGTGTGTGTCCGCGGGTTTTAGTACGTGAAATAATTATAAAGTACAAATACATTCAGAGGCAGACCAACACACATCCTCACCACTCAAACAACATACAGTCAGGATGTGTGAATCTCAAGGCACAGTTTTTAGGTGGACTAGTCCTTTAAATATGACCTTTATCACTTTCTCTCCTGCTCGTCACCAGCCGTCTCTGACTCTCAGAATATTCTCCCTGATACCATCAACACCAGGCCGATACAAACGGTCAGCGACCTCCATCCTCCATCAGCTGCTGAGTGCTGACGACCAAAACGGTCAGCTGATCCAACCCTGAGGAGCATGACAATAAAAACCAGCAGTGATGTGATGACCCGCCCTTATTACTGTTTCCCAGAATCCTGCGAGACAAACGAGTGGAAGAATCATCATGAGCCACCTGATTAACACACACACACACACACACACACACACACACACAGGACCTGACTGTACCTGGACATTACAGCATCCTGACGTTAACGAGAGCTGACGGCATCAAGCCGGCCGAGCCCTGAGGCAAGCAGCCTCGAGGGAGGTCGGGGGTCGGGGGTCGGCGCCTCTGCGCGCCGTGAACATTACAGTCGTCTGGGTCACAGGTGAAAAAAGAGGGGAGAAGGTAATAAAGTGCAGGAGGAAGGAGAGAGTGGAGGGAGTCGCAGGAGGAAGACAACATAACACCGCTGTCCCCGTATCGTCACGGAGCTGCTCTCTAACAGACAAACGACCTGCAGCACTGATCCAGGATCAGCTCTGAACACAGGTGTAAACGCAGCCCAGCTCCTCCTGCAGCTTCAGGTTGTCGTGTAACAACAGAACAAAAACACAGACTCGGTCACAGTAAAGAGAGAAAACTTCATTCACTGGGTCTCTGCATTAACCCCCCCACCCCCTCTGCAGACTCAGCATCTGATGAAATTTCTAGTTAATTAAGCCTTGACCTTAAATTTCCTGTCTCCATAAGCAACAGCTGAAAGTCTCCCACTGGATCTGCAGATAAATGTCATTACTCTAAATGACCACAACCACAGAGTCCATTAGGAAACTCAATCCCAAACTGGTAAACAGAAACAGAGAGGTTCTCTGCTGAGGGAACCTGCCACTCTCACACAGCCTCTGCTCAGACTCCATGTGTCAGGTTCATCCCTCTGCCCTGTGATCAGCCTGATCACTTTGAGGTCAAAGGTCAGCACCGCTGATGTCTGAGCCGTTGTTAATAAAGCTTCAGCAAAGTAAAAGAGGAGACTGTCAGCAATCGACTGAGAGGCTTTTTTACGTCAAAGTTATTGAAAGTAAAATATTATATTTTTTCATTATTGACAGTTTTTACCCAATAAAGATGAAACCACCAGGATTCATGACAACATTGTCTTTGTTTTGGTGTATTGTTGTTATATTTATAGTTTTATTCATATTTTTTGTGGATTTTGGTTCAGCAGCTCAGTGTTTGGAATTTGGTCTCTGTCCATGGTGCTGAAATATCTCACAGTTCCATTGCCTACCTTCCTGCCTGTCTGCCTGCCTGTCTGTCTGCACGAGGCCAACATTCACCACTGATCTGACACTAAAAGCGCTGATGTCGGACGTCTCTCATTTCCCTCGCTCAGCCTCGACATCTCTGTCTGTCTCTATTCATCTCTCTCTCTCTCTGCTCTAACACCTGCTCGCTCTACCTGCCTCACAGCCTCTGCTGTAGATGTCAGTTTCGCTCAGCAGTTGTTATGGTAACCAAAATTTCTGTACAGTTGCTCAGTGCTGTGTTGGCAGGATGAATGTGATAACTCTGCACAATGAGGTTCCGTCACAGTGCAGCCTCCAGGGGGCGCACTGTGGGACAGGAAGTGGTGGAACACTGTGGCTGTGTCCGAAATCGCCCCCTAACCCCTATATAGTGCACTATATAGAGCACGCCATTTTGTAGTGGTGTCCGAAAGCTTAGGGATCATAGCATGTCCACTATATAGTGCACTCAATGTATCCCACAATTCACCGCGAAATGTAGTGAACATCCGATGGTCACTAACCGGACCAAGATATCCCATCATGCATTGCCAGAAATTCTCTGGGCTGCGCGGAAGTGAAAATGGAGGACGGACGGGAGGGAAATATACATAAATATTATAAAATATAACAAAATACGAAAAATCACAGGAAAAGTAATCAAAAGCCTCTAATTTAATAAAAATGCAGTGGTAAACAAACAAGTATTTTCTGAGACGACAATAACATTGTACGTTTTAATTGTGCGACAGCGATGACATAATTACCGGCGCCAAGAGTAGTGTCCGAAAGATTTATCTGTTGAGCTCACTATGTAGTCCACTACATTTATTTCCCTGTGTAGGGAGTAGGGAGTAGGGAACGAGTGAGTGATTTAGGACGCAGCCTGTGTCTGCAGTGTTGACCCGATCAACTCAAATGCATTCTCAGACCTTTCTAATCGCACACAGATAAACTTTAACACAGTCACACCAAAATTACAGAAATAGCTACCTAGCAGTTCTACATATACAGGTGTGGATCCCTCCACGGCTCCTGGGCCCTCGGGGTCAGGGGCCCTCAGGGTCAGGGGCCCTCAGGGTCAGGGGCCCTCAGGGTCAGGGGGCCACTGCAGAGTCGGCTCCAGTCCAGAGGGCCTCACGTCACACACACAGTGTTCGGAGTGATCAGGGACCAGATCAACACTTTGCTGACTGGTCACACATCCAACCCAACTTTATTTAATTTATATTATATTTACATTTATAAAGCACCTTAAAAAGCAGTTGGCCAAAGTGCTGTACACAGCCATGGTTCAAACACGACCCTGACCCTAACCCTAACCCTAACCCTAACCCTAACCCTAACCCTAAACCTGCTGTGTCGTCACGGTGACCACACAGCAGGCGTCAGTCTGTCTCCCGACACGTTCTGACTTCCTGTCTGTGACTCTTAACCTGAACTATTTTCCATGGTGAATTCATGGGCAGTGAGAAAGGTCCAGTGTTGATGACTTGGTGGAAAATAAAACATCGACAGCTTCACAGTGTCTGTTTGTGTAAACGGAGCCTGTATGAATTATTCAGGTTTTCAGAGATGCCATAACTGTGTGTTTGGTGAGAGTGTATTCAATCAATGTAAAATAATCCTCCAACAGTAATGTGGATCGCTGCACACACACACACACACACACACACACACACACACACACACATCTGATTTAAATACTGCAAACACAACCCTGGTTCATGTCGACCTTTGTAGCTGTGCAGTGGAGTTCACATGTCAGAGACATGAATGAACTCTGACCTCATCACCTCCAGTGGACTTCACATTAATTCTAATATCAGATTATGGTGGGCGGAGCTTCTCTCTGCATCGGGACATAATAAGACGACACAGGAAAAGGTCAACAGACTGAGAATATGATCAGACGCTGCATCACAACACAACATCGTCCGAGTGACAAAGCTGAGTCGACCAATCAGCTCTCAGACCAGCAAACATCTGTCAACATCTGTTAGAACAGCTGTTCTTCACAGCCATAAAAAACAAATCTCCATCCTGTTTTACCAACAAAGAAAATAAAGAAAGGTAAACGTACAACTCTTCAATAAAAACCTGCAGACAGTTTGTGACTCCAGAGAAAATCAGCAGGAGTCAAGAGTGGATCTGTTCTACTCATACAGTAATAATACACACACACACACACACACACACACACACTGTGTCACTGAGTGGGTCAGTAGGTTTCTGATCATGAGTCAGCTCAGGCTGTTTTCATGATGAACAACAGACCAGATAATTAATCTCACATGGGCAGAGTCATGTGACCATGTTATTTATTTATTATTGTTATTTCATACTCAACAACATGTCAACACGTTCATCAGAACACACACACACACACTTGGCACACTGTGTGTGTGTGTGTGTGTGTGTGTGTGTGTGTGTGTGTGTGTGTGTGTGTGTGTGTGTGTGTGTGTGTGTTGCCTCTGATGCACATGTTCACTCAGCATTAGGTTTCGGTCTAACTGGATCTCTCCCTCAGTAATAAAGTGACAGTGGCTGAAACAGAGTGTGTGTGTGTGTGTGTGTGTGTGTGTGTGTGTGTGTGTGTGTGTGATCAGCTGATGAGCTGATCGTGGATCGGCTCTTATACTCACACTAACGCGTGGTACAGCAGGGACCATCCTCTGGGTCTCTCCAGCGCGTCGTAGATCAGGTTCTGGATCCTCCTGCGGCGGATGTTATTCCTCTTGGCCGGGCGGCTGTAGCCCAGCGGGGTCTTGGCCAGCAGCCCGACGCCGATGCCCTGGGAGCCGCGCTTGTACTCCTCCCGGCCCGGAGCCACCAGCAGCAGGGCGCCATCCTTCTCCGCTGCCCCGGCGCCTTGGTCCGGCGCGTCCCCCCCGGCCGGAGCGGGGGGCTTCTTCTGCTCCTCCGAGCCGCTAGCGACGGTCCTCGAGCGGAGCCCCATGGTCAGTGCTGGATGCCCGGTGTGGGCTGCATGCCATGATCCGAGCTCTGATCCGGAGACACCACCCTGCTCAGCGGGTCATGTAAGGATGGAGTCCCCGGCTCGAAGGTGGAGGCTCCGCGGTGTGACTGGAACACAGAGGGGTGGGGGTGGGGGGGGAGAACGTTATATGTCCAGTTTTGGGGAAACCGTCGTCAGCTCGTGACGCGTAAAGAACCAAAACCAAACCAAATACTGTACTGTACCACCGACTGATCTAACCCGACTCAACCCGACTCAACCCGAGTCAACCCGAGTCAATCAAACCCGACTCAACCCGATCTCATCTGATTTCATCTGACAACAACAACAGCAGCAGCAACAACTAACCCCCCACCCGACACACACACACACACACACACACACACACCAGCAGCAGCAGCAGCGGCAGCCTCCTCCCGCCGGAGTCAGCGCGCGGAGACAAAGACGCATCACGCTGCTTCGTGTCACTGAAACACACAACACACACAACACAAACATCCAACAACATCCAACAGCACCGACACCTACCGGCACAGCAACCCGGACAGGGCTCGACCCTCCGCGGCGACAGCCTCCATCCACCTGCCGAGAGAGCGGAGCCGAGGAGGAGGAGGAGGAGGAGGAGGAGGAGGAGGAGGAGGTGCAGACTGTGACTGGAGAGAGAGAGAGAGAGAGAGAGACAGAGAGGGGGGGGGGCAGGTTTCATTAGAAGCAACACGCGCGTGCACAGATGCGTGTGAGCGCCACCGCACAACCAGCAGGTGAAGACTCGCGCAGCAGAACTTAATATGCACTGTCATGTACACATGTACGCGGAAGCAAGAAACGCACGCGGGCGCACGCGCGCGCACACACACAGACCTGAGCTGATGAATCCACATCAAACACATAAACAAAACTGACAGTAAATGTTACTGAAGCTGCTGTATGAACAACATCAACACAACAACATCAACACAACGACAACAACAATACAACAACCAACCTGACATTCAACCTCCAATCACAGAGTCTTCTTCTGCAGCGCGTGCAGCATCTCTCGCTCACACACACACACACACACACGGCTCAGACTCACCTGAGAATGAGCCACACTTCCTGCTAGCGCCAAAAACACAGGTAGTTACGTCATCAAAAAGGTCAAAGGTGAAAGAGGAAGAGGAGTGATTCCTTAAATAACTGAGGATGTATGTGTCTATGTGTATGTGTCTATGTATATATGTATATGTATAAGTGTATGTGTATGTGTATGTATAAGTGCATTAGTGTATGTGTATGTGTATATGTGTATATACGTGTATGTGTATGTGTATGTATATGTGTATAAGTGTATGTGTATGTGTACATATGTCTATGTGTATATATGTGTATATGTGTATGTGTATGTGTATATATGTGTATGTGTATGTGTCTGTGTCTATGTGCATGTGTACAATGTGTATGTGTATGTGTATGTGTGTATATGTGTATGTGTATATGTGTATGTGTATATGTATATGTGTATATGTGTATGTGTATATGTGTATGTGTATGTGTATGTGTATGTGTATGTGTATATGTGTATGTGTATGTGTATGTGTATGTGTATGTGTATGTGTATGTGTATGTGTATGTGTATATATGTGTATGTGTATGTGTGTATATATGTGTATGTGTATGTGTATGTGAATGTGTGTGTTTGTATGTGTATGTGTATGTGTATGTGTATGTGTATGTGTATGTGTATATATGTGTACGTGTATATATGTGAATATGTATATACTGTATGTGTATATGTGTATGTGTATATATGTGAATATGTATATACTGTATGTGTATATGTGTATGT
Source organism: Trinectes maculatus (assembly GCA_016785345.1). Lineage (NCBI taxonomy): Eukaryota > Metazoa > Chordata > Actinopteri > Pleuronectiformes > Achiridae > Trinectes > Trinectes maculatus. Next base: position 363,669 of record JAFBJQ010002581.1, read on the forward strand.
GTATTCTTATCAGTGTAGAAACATGAAGCTGCAGAAACATGTAGTACAAACACTCAGTAAATTCTATTACAATTAAAACAATAAATACAAAACAAAACCTAATATTCATACCTCTAAACCTGTCTGCTTGTCAGAACGTAACACACACACACACACACACACACACACACACACACACACACACACACACACACACACACACAGACGACCAGAACAGGACAATCTTAAAATAGATTGATTGTGTGGCCTTTAGTGTTTCGACTTAATCACCGGCCGTCTGAGGATGGGACTAATTATCTGAATGAAAAACGGCTGTGAGGCTGTGTAATTGAAAAAGCAATCATTTGACTCTGGTTGTTGGCCTCTGCTTCACAGCACCTTTGACACATGCACCTTTGACTCCCCTGACAAACCGGCTGCTCCTCCTCCTCCTCGTTCTCCTCCTCTTCTTCTCCTGGACTGACTCTGCACGCTGGTTTTCCTGCTTCCAGTTGGTTCAACACCTGAGCGCCTCCCTCTGGCCTGTTCATTGGTCGGCTCTGACCTGAGCTGACCCATCATCATCCAGAGCCAACAACCGCATTCATACATTCAAGACACACAAGTCACACACACACACACACACACACACACACACACTCCATTTATAAAGTACACATTAATCGTCAGGTCACCTGCTGACTCGGGGATTCAAACCTGCGACCTCTCCACAGGCATGGAGAGGCAGTAGCACAGTGGATGGACGACACTCGGCAGACGACTTCACAGTGTCAGTATGTGGCTGTAAGTAAAGTGATTGGTGATGGACGAGGCTCGGATCAATACTCACGTCCGTGAATGGAAACCAAAGTGTCCTCCTGTGCAGTTTTGCTGGTGGAGAGATAACGATGTCGCTGATCAGAGAATCTGTCCTGCAGACACGGGTTCAAACCCCACAGCATCCAACCACATCCAACCCCTGTTACAGACAGACACACACACTGTGACCTAAAGGTCAGTCATTGTTCGTTCAGCCTGAAGAGGGCACTATTCTTGAAAAGTCTTTAGTCTTAATCAAATTTGAAAACCAATGTCAGTAAGTTTAATTCAACGCTGACTCTGAATTACAGATGAAAGACTGAGTCTGACCTGCGGGGCTGAACGCGGCACACGTGCAGTGGTGCATTGTGGGTATTTGGGCGTGTGCTGCTCGTTCAGGTCGTTTCCTGTGGAGCAGAAGGTTTTTGTCGGAGCTCCAGCTGGTGAATAATTGAAGGGTTACTGGCATTGTGTCATATCAGCGTGATGCCGACGCTCCACTCTTCAGCAGCACATGTTTTATTCATCCACCTCGTCCAACTTTCACTACACAAGGTTAAAAGGCACAACGGAGGCGAGTGCCGCGGCAGAGACGGTTCACAGGAGGTGATGAAGAAAACAACAGGAACACAATTATTGTTATTTAAATACACACAGTTACTCCAGATCAAAGATGATGGGAGCATCTGACATCATCATCATCAATGCTGAAATTATTGTTTGAAAAACAATGAAAAAACTTTAGAGCTTCAACTTGATTTTAAGTTTAATATAAAAAAAGACTAAGGCTTTTAAGAGAATATCAAAATATTACAAGACTGTAGAAAGTATAGGAATTTTTATGGAATGGATGAAAATATTCCGGGAATCGTTTTAGGAGTGTAGGAAAATATAATGGACGATTCAAACACAAAAAACATTTTTTTTTAAAAATTTTTGCAATTTTAAGAAAATACTGGAATACTTGAGAGCTGCTGGAAAATTTAAGATTGTTAGATTTTATTAAGCAATTTCTAAAAAATATGGGAAAATGTACAAAATATTTTTGAAAATTCAAAATTTTTGTATTTGTCCATAAAAATAAATTATGACCATTTTTAGTTTGTAGGAAAACACAAGTGAAGAATTGCAGACAACTGTTATGGGAATATAAGAGGTGAGAATGTAGGTAAAATATGAAGAATTTGTGAAATATAGACATTTAAATCATGAAAACGATTATTTTAGATTATGGGAAAACTTAACAGGGATATAGGCTGTGATTCCTGCATCGGCTGAGTGGGACACAGATTCACAGTTTTCCTCAGCCACTGACATGTTGATGAAACTGTTCTCAGATCAGATTCAGTTTCAACAAAACGCAGAGATGAGCAGAAAAGAAACACTTGACGTCGGCGCTTCATTTCAGTGAAAGCATCTCCAGAGCCTGGTTCCTGTAACATGACGCCTGATAAACATGATATGGAACATGAGGCCTGATGAGGCTGGAGATCAGCTGATCTCACACTGATCTCACACTGATCTCACTGCGTCAGCGGCTCCTTTTGGTTTGGTGCCACATTCAGTCATTTCTTTACTACACACGATCTTTCATTACAAACCAGACTCCAGAGCTGATGCCCTCAGTCCAAGATGGCTGACGCTGGGCAGAAGTCTGTGTGGAAAACAAGAGAAAAAAAAATTGTAATCAGAGGAACCCGACTGACATCAACCTGACAAACAACGATTAAATAAAAAATATAATTATAAAGAACAAACCTTGTTTTTAGTGGGAGAATCATTTGTTCTGGATGTCGATGTTTTTAACAGAGTTGATTTCACATAAATTAAGAATCAGAAAAAAACAAAAAAGAGGTCTGATTCCCATTATAGTTTTTGAATAAGCAAAAAACTATGAAATAAAAGCAATATATTTACTGTAAAAATAAATAAACATATTCATTAATTAATATCGTAAAGCAATGAGGTTAGGTTTTAATTTGTAGGAGACAGGATGTATGGTATCGTAATAACAATAACACAGGAAAGTGGAGTTGTTGTTGTTGTTGTTCCTTCTTATCCACAGATAGTTTCACAGTAGTGTAGTGTATGTTACACACAGTCTACACAGGGTGTGTGTTTACAGTGTGTAAAGATCATATGTACAGTATCTCCACTCAGAGGATGTGACGGTGTGGATGTGACGGTGTGGATGTGACAGTGTGGATGTGACGGTGTGGATGTGACGGTGTGGATGTGACAGTGTGGATGTGACGGTGTGGATGTGACAGTGTGGTGGAACCGCGGTGGAGAAGAGGAGCGTGACAGTGACTGGATTAGAGGTGAAGCTCTACGAGATGCGTCATGAATCCGATCGCTCGTGTCTCCAGGCGAATGAGAAATAATGACTCCAGCTGATGGCGCTGCTGCTGAAGTGACGCTCACAGTTCAGCAGATACAACCATTCAGCATAAACACGCAAATAAACATATCAACCTGCGGGTGAACAGCAGGTGCCTAACGTATGGCGGCGCCTGGCGGAGCGTTTCCTCCCGAGGGTCCAGCTCCACACACACACACACACACACACACACACACACACACACACACACACAGAGTGCGAGGTGTTGTTGTAGAAATCACTGTGATGTCAGGAAACCATTTCCCACTTGAATTGTGTGCAGCATTGATTATTGATTTCCTTAACAGCCGCACTTCCTCCTTCGCCCTGATGGAGAGGTGTAAGCGACTCAGTGCCAAGAGGTCACGTGTAAAGGTCGCTCATCGAGCAGTTTTCACAGACGCTTGCACATGTTGGTTTGGAGTAAATGATGGATTGACTGCTCTGAATAAAAACAGGTAGGTTGCTCAGTCTGAACCTGATCTGCCATGTTCACTGTGTCCAGCTGTTCATCACTGAGCAGAGCATCAGCAGCAGGTTCTCATCTCCTGTCACACCATCACAACAACTGAACCTTCACTGGTCCAAGACAGGACCATTTATTTGGCTTGATTTTCAGTTTCTCCTACAGCCAGAGAATTACTGTATTATTATTATTATTATTATTAGTAGTAGTAGTATTAGTATAGTATTAGTATTATTATTATTATTAGTAGTAGTAGTATTAGTATTAGTATTAGTATTATCATTATAGTAGCTTAACAGACAGTATCCGGGGAAACCTGGAGGCAGGTGGAGGCTGATGGTCTTCACAGCAGCTGCTCAGTAAAGTCAGATCGTGTTTTCTTCATGAAGAGGTTCAGGATCTGCAGCTCAGGAGACCTGGTCCAGCAGGGACACAGAGATGGAGGAGGGTTGTTACTCTGAAGGAGACAGGTTCAATAATTCATCCACAGAGGAGAAGAGGGAGGGAGGGAAGATGGAGAGTCCACAGCCCACACGGGAAACCAAACGTCTTTGGATTTAAGATCCTTTACGTGTTCCTTTGGTTCTGCTTCATGAGTTTGAGTTGAACATTTCACCGGCAGCAGGGATCGGGTCTTCTCAGGGTTACTCCTGTTGTTCCTGTGCTCGACATGCAGCAGTGTCAGCGTGGTGTTAATTAAACCAGCCTGTGGCCAGCTCAGATTTAAAGCTGGAGGACTCACGGGTCTCAGCGACACCGGGGACGAGGCTGGCGAGAATAAAAACGTCCCAGCGCAGCGCTGAAGGTGGAAAGAGAACGTTTCCTTCCTGATGCGAAACATCCAACAGAAGTAAAACCTTCTTTAAAGATCAGGCACAGCGTTTGAAGTTCAAACCCCAGAAACTGGATAAAGCTGATGTCTCCTCCCGTCAGGTCTGTGATGCTGACACGGGAGACAAGACGTCGTCTGATGTTGGTGAACTTGGCGTCTCTGGACCACCATGTCTCGCTAAAATAATCTTTCCCTTTTTCACATGAACAGGTAGAAACAGATCCAGTAAGAGTGAACAGGACAGAGGAACAGGAATATCAGGTCTGTCTGACCCGGGTCAAAGCCATGAGTCCGAGCTGCTCGCACAAAACCAGTGGGACCATCCGCTGTCATGGCAACAAACCAAAAATCAGTGAGGCAAAGATGGAGAGGGGAGATGTGGAGAGGGTGGAGATGATTGTTGATACGGAGTTAAAGAACACGTCAGGATGGAGATGTTCCTGGTGTTACACGTACAGATTGAAATCTGTGAAGCTCCAGTGAAGTGATAAAGCATAAACCACATCTGGACAAGCTGCTGTTCAACAACCACAAACGTCCAAACCTGCTGAGTGATGGGAAACATGCAGGACAAATATAGAACCCTGGACGATAAGAGGACACAGCAGCTGTCTGCAGGAGCAATGGTCCGACGCCAAGGTGGTCTCTCAAGGCTCTGCGGCTGTAATGGCCGGGGGGGGGGGGGGGGGGGGTCCCCGGGGGGGGGGGGGTGACACTGAGAGACAACAACAGCACAGCTCACAGCTACTGCTGTCAGGAGAAACCACTTGTAAATCCTGTCTGAGGTCACAGACCATCTTCAGGTTGTACAGTCTTATATTAGTGGAGGGACGTCGGGGTCGTCCACAAACTGTTCAGCGGCGCTGCTGTGGCCAGTGGCGGTGGCCGGCACTGATCTGCAGGAGTCCAGAGGACCTTCTCTGGTGCTCTGGCGTGGAACGATGCTACTGAGGTCGAGGGCCCAGTGTCGGCTGGGATCCACCTCCAGACGCTCCAGAACAGGACTTTTCCTGTAGAGTGGAAACATCAGTGAACGGAGGAGGTAATGAGATTGAATGCTTTACCTGAACTCGGTTAACAGACTCCAGACCACTGCATGAAGTACTGCATGAAGTACTGCATGAAGTACTGCATGAAGTACTGCATGAAGTACTGCATGAAGAAGCAGCACAGTGTCTCTGTAGCTGCATATGACGTCAGATAAACTGAAGAAATTCATTCATTTGATTTAAAACACATCAGTCGGGTCATTTTCACTAATGCAACAGCACAAATGAACCTTGACCTTTAACCTTTCCACGGTCATAATCTTCCTCCTGATTACAGCTCCTGTAATGTGTGTGTACTAACGACAAACACAGCATTAATGAACTGTGCTGACTTCACAGGACGCGGGCGGCAATTATACTGTAATCTGCTGCACAGCGGCTGACGATACCCAGCAGCAGGACACAGGGGGAGGAGCCTCTGCATGAGTCTGTGTGTGTGTGTGTGTGTGTGTGTGTGTGTGTGTGTGTGTGAACTGGATGCCTCCAACGGGCAGGTAAATCTAATAGTCATCACTTCCTCACGTAAGATGGAGTCATTAGTCCAAGCTTCTCTACTCTCCAGGCCTTTTCTGGTTAGGAAATCCAAAATGGCTGCCTCTGATGGGTGACCCGAGGCGATGGCGCTCTGGTCATCATATCACAGGTGTCATAGGTTGTGCGAGCCGTCGACAGAGGGACCAGGTCTCTGCCATTCGCTGCAGCCTGATAGCTGCTGAGGGTGCAGTATGGGCGGTCTCGTATGAAAGTGATAAGGTCATTTGTTGTGAAGTTTGCAGCCTGGCTGGTGCAGAGGTCAGGAGCAGGCTGGGGGTCAGGGGTCAAACGGTGAAGGCAGTCTTTACTGAGCGAGGATGAAGTCAGCCCCGAGGGACTCGACTGCTGAGTCTGTTTATTCTGATGTAACTGTAGAGGTTATGTGCGTGTGTGTGTATACACGCACACACACACACACACACACACACACACACACACGCACACACACATTTAATTAATTATTAATTAATTGATCCAGCCGTGTATAATAGTGTCTACAAAAGCTGGGTTTCTTTTGGCGCGTGTATTGATGAAGGTAATGGACTGGTGCAGCTGCAGGTTCTCGTCGTCCAGCAGCTTCTGAACGTTGGTTTCAGTTTCTCATGATTTCATGTTCTGTAGCAACAGAATCTTTTTTGGTTTTTGAAATTCTCTTTCAGCACTTTCTAAAGTCTGATGCATTACGTCTCCCTGGAAACAGCTGCTGCAGGAAACATAACCCCACTGATGTTGCTTTGCTGTTGACCCTGACCTCTGACCTTTCAAAAACCACTGGAAACATTGTCAGAGTCGGAGATAGCGTGTGATGTGAGGACTCATGATACAGTGGCACATCTCTCTGCCTCCTGTCATCAGGCACACACACATTACAAACCCAATCATGGCCTTCAGCTCCATCTCATCCACACTGCAGGCTGAATATATCAGCCGGGGGGTTAAAGGTCACTTCAATAATGATGCAGTAAGTCAGCAGTCGTCCGTCACCTTGCTGCGGTAGATTTTAATCAAGGTTTAATATGTGTGTGTGTGATGGAGCCAAATGAAAGACCAGAAGCAGCTCCTGCTCATCATCACGGTAACGAGGATGGCGACGACGGCGTCCGGACCAAACGACGACGCCGCACACTGATGTGCTCATTAAGAGCTGGTGAGTGTTTGACTTGTCCTTCCTGACTGCACGTTATAAAGACACCTGTAACACTGACTCGACAGCTGCAGGGGGCGTAGTGAAATACTTTATACCTGTGAGACGAGCTGCTTCTTCTGTCTGGACGTCTTTCTTCTGTCGTCTGTTTGCGAGCACGCGGGAACGTCTCTGTCACTTTGATTTCACCTTCAGCCTGTGAGACACAGCAGAGGGAGAAGAACAGTTCAGGGCGGTGTACTGGTGCAGGATGTGTCAGAGGCTCGTGTGGAGGATTCATACTCTGCATATGTTATCTTTATGTCCTGTACATACATCATCAGCACCTGAGACCTGAGATCACAGAGACGTTCATACGTTTCTCTGTGGAACAGTCTGAGTGCAGACGTCCCAGCACTCACGACGTTTCTCTGAGGTTTGTCTGTGAGGCGTTTTTTAGGTGCGAGTCAGATTTCTGAAACGTGCTTCATCATGTGGTTTTATTTCCTCCCTGACATCGCCACCTACAGGATGCAAAACACCGGACTCTGGGAAACAGGACTATTCTTAAATCCTGTTCAGGTTCAAATCTGATGACGTCATTGGTTTAAACTGGTTTATTGTTATGTTTGATTGTTTCTTTACATTAACGTTCTGTTAGCGTGGAGCAGCAGCAGGTTATGATACATGAAGCTGACCAGATGGAGTCAGGACTGCGACACTGTGACACTGTGACACTGTGACACTGTGACACTGTGACACTGTGACACTGTTACACTGCGACACTGTGACACTGTTACACTGTGACACAGTGACACTGTGACAATGACAGATTTAAGTGCTGCAGGAAAAAAGGCCAAACTTCCACAAACAGAGGTCGTGTTCTGACGTGTGCTCGCCTCTCCATCTGTTGAGGCTGTGTGGCGTCGCAGCGTCTCCGTCCTGGGACATGTGACTGTGCGTACCTTGGGCATGGTGAGGACCAGGTGTCCGGTGGTTTGGGACCTCTGAGCGGTCGAGCTGTCGGGCTTCACTTCAGCAGGCAGAACAATCTGAAATATCTGCAGAGTAAATTATTCACAACTTTAATTAGTGAGACGAATGCAGTGATCTGTGCCCGACGCTGCCCCCATGTGTCAAATGACTTTAATCATCAGTGAGTCTTTTTATAGACGCGCTGTCACAGAGATGCGGGGGGGGGGGG
>JAFBJQ010002581.1:372802-392802 GCA_016785345.1 Trinectes maculatus
ACACTGTTGACACTGTGACACTGTTACACTGACACTGTGACACTGTTGACACTGTGACACTGTTACACTGACACTGTGACACTGTGACACTGTGACACTGTGACACTGTGACACTGTGACAGTGACAATGTCAACGACAGATTTAAGTGCTGCAGGAAAAAAGGCCAAACTTCCACAAACAGAGGTCGTGTTCTGACGTGTGCTGGAGTCTCCATCTGTTGAGGCCGTGTGGCGTCGCAGCGTCTCCGTCCTGGGACATGTGACTGTAACGTACCTTGGGCATGGTGAGGACCAGGTGTCCGGTGGTTTGGGACCTCTGAGCGGTCGAGCTGTCGGGCTTCACTTCAGCAGGCAGAACAATCTGAAATATCTGCAGAGTAAATTATTCACAACTTTAATTAGTGAGACGAATGCGGTGATCTGTGCCCGACGCTGCCCCCATGTGTCAAATGACTTTAATCATCAGTGAGTCTTTTTATAGACGCGCTGTCACAGAGATGGGGGGGGGGGGGGACCAGAATAGGGGGGGGGGGGGGGGGGGACCAGAATAGCTGCGACTGAGAACAGCGACGATCCACATGACACACATCACACCACTATTCACACAATGCCATTATTCAGACTGCTGGGCAATTCGCTAAAGGGACATTTCGCAGAAGCCTGGAGCTGACGGCCGGATGTGCCTGATGCCACAGAGGACTCCTCCACTCACTTCCCTCCGCTGCCCTCACTGGCTTCATCACGCCGTAAATCACCCCACCCGTCCAATCACGCTGACCCCGAGCATAAAACAAGCCTCCATAAATATGCTAACGGCTGGAGTCAGAGCCAGGACGCTCGCAGAGTCAGAGATGTGCAGGGTGCAGATGACCCTGGTGATTTCTGTTTGGTCAGACAGTTGTGTAATAACACTGTGCTGTGTGTGGTGGACTGGACGTGTGCGCTCAACACACACAGTCACAGTCGGGTCTCACACCGGGCCGCAGGTGGACTGACACAGGATTGTGCTGACACGTCCACAGCAGGTGGACTAAACTCTGTCTGCTAATGGACCAGGGTGTCTCAGGCTGACTCAGCAGCTTCTGATCTAAACCTGTCTCTCCATCCATCATGTGTCCTGCCGCTCCGACTCAGCAGTGAACGTCATCTCCATCACTTCACGTCACGCTGAAACGGCCGCCTACAGGGGGAGCCCTCTCCGTTGTTGCTTCCTGTGTTATTGCGATATTTCTTACGCTGTTTTACTTCCTGTGTGTCTGAGCTCGCGGTTACTGATGCTTACATCATCACTTTGTGAACATTTAGTGAGTTCTGATTGGACACCAGCCTCCACGCCTTATCCCAGTTCCATACACACATACAGACACAGACACAGACACAGACACAGATACATACACACATACAGACACAGACACAGACACAGACACAGATACAGACACAGACACAGACACAGACACAGACACAGACACAGACACAGACACAGACACAGACACAGATACAGATACAGACACAGACACAGACACAGATACAGACACAGACACAGACACAGATACAGACACAGACACAGTGAAGACACAGACACAGACACAGACACAGACACAGACACAGACAGACACAGACAGACACAGACACAGACACAGACACAGACACAGACACAGACAGACACAGACACAGACAGACACAGACAGACACAGACACAGACAGACACAGACACAGACACAGACACAGACACAGACACAGACACAGTGAAGACACAGACACAGACACAGACACAGACAGACACAGACACAGACACAGTGAAGACAGAGGGGATCGTCCTCTGACCTTCATCCTCTTCGTCTTTCACATATATGACTGACAAATGAGCAGGAGGGGAAGACGGCGTGTTGCATAAACAGTGGGCTGAGGCAGATGGTGAACGCCGGCGCTGTGACTTTGTGCAGGGTGATGTTCACACTGGGCGGCGTGCCTGCCGCCGCCGTCTGACTTGGTGTGGACTGAATCCACAGCTTGGTGTGAGGTGTCAGCGCGGAGCTGAGGCACTTTAAAGCAGGACCCTGAACAACGCGTTCACACATCTCCTCAGACAGACACAACTGTTGTCGCGTTTTGCAAAATGTTTGGTGAACGTTGTGGTCTTTGACCCTCGAGCCAAGATTTAGTTCCTGCTGAGACGTACCTTTCCTTTGATGCTGACTCGGGCGTATGTCGGCTGGACATCCACATCCAACAGGGAGGTGTCCATGTGTCTGTGGGGGGGAGGCAGAGGTGTAACGTCAGGTTAATATAAACCCTGTAGATGGCGCTGCTGAGTTCAGGCTCATGTTCCTACCTGTACACAGCCAGGTCTAAGACGACCGTGTTGTTTCCTTCATCTTCACTCAGCGAGAAATCCAACCTGCACAGAGCAGAAGAATCTGCTGTCAAAGAGTCGACTCAGCAGTCTGCACACACACACACACACACACACACACACACACACACACACACACACACACACACACACTGTCCCCTGTCTCTTTGTCTCTTTACTGCACACTGGTTTGAACAGGACACGAGTAAATAACAGATACTGATACAGAGAAGAACTTGTACAATTAAAAGTATATACTTTTTTTCATATTTTCCCACATTTTCCCATTTCTGCAAATAAATAAATAAACAATGAAAATGATTAGTAGTATGCGTGTCAGTGACGTATATGATAGCTCTAGCTATAACACAGCTTGGACCACTGAGTGTGTTTATTTGTTTCTTACAAACAGAAGAGGGCTGAGGCCGTTATCAGTCAGGAACGTCCTTCAGGCAGAACCTGATGGAACCTGATGGAACCTGATGGAACCTGCTAACATTAGCACCTGGCTGCTCCTGTCTCCCTGTGGATGGAGAGTCATGGATCATGGCAGGGAGGATTCCTCCCTGACCCTCACTGAGTGTGTCCTCAGCTCAGATTACAAATGATATCGGCCATGTTTTAAACCCTTGACCCTCATGGCCTTGCTCTGGTTATAAACCTCTGGGTGGCCCACAGCCCCTCCCCCACCTCCCTCGGTGGGACACCTGGTCGCCGCCTGATGCTGGATGAGGTCATAAGGGGTCTCAGAGGTCAGTCTCCCTCTCAGCCAATCATATGCTGCCGCTGCCTCATCACAGAGCTGCTCAGAAACCTACGTCTGTAAACAACCACGACTCAGTCCTTTGCACACACACAGACACACACACACTCTCACATGCACGCACACACACACACACACACAGACGCACACACAGAGAGAGAGAGAGAATAGAAAACATCATACCTGGGCTCGTTGACGTTCAGGACTCGTCCATCAGCAGTGATCAGGGTCCTGGTGGCCTTTGGCTTCTGTTCGTTCGCCCTGTGGTCAAACAGCAGAGTGTGAGAGGAGAGAGAGGACAGTTCATGCTTTCAGACACACAAACACATACACACATATGCTAAAGCTAAACACAAACTAAAGTCACACGGTCAGAAAACAACAGACATTACCTGGACCATGATGTTTATGTGAGATTTGATTAATAGATAATATTTCTGTTACAGAGCAAGGTCTTAATATATCTGATGTCCAAATGACGTCCACTGCTGAGGACACAACGGGACGTTAAGAGCTTATAGTCTTTACACATTGTCATGTCCACATTCCACAGTCCACCTCAGCATTACCCAGCAGCCTCCACTGCTAAGACACATGACTTATCCTGCTCTCATTACCATCTGCTGTGCAACCAGTCGCTTCATCAGCCGCATGAAGCAGGCTGTGACACACACACACACACACACGCACACACACACACACACACACACACACACACACACACACGTCTGTCTCTGAGGCCTGCTGAGCAGCAGATGAATGAGTGGGGGGGGGTGTTAAGCGCTCTGCTGAGGGTCAGCCGTCACGGCCTCAGCGGCCGTACATCAGCCCCGCGGAGGACGAGTGTGACGCCGTCTCAGATCCTTCAATGAGCTGAGCTGCAGGACACGTGTGTGTGTGTGTGTGTGTTCTTGGAGCCGTGCTGCCCGGTCATTAACACTCCATTACCACTGTGGTCGTACAGGTTAGAGACACACAGGGAGGACGAGAGACGCTTTCTGGTCCTGTTGCGTTATGACTCATGTCTTTATCCGGGACACTGAGTCCAGCTGGGCTGCATATGAAACCCACCAGGTTACAGAAGCTCTGGACTGATGCTGCGTTAACATCAGGACAGGTGATAGCTCACCACACTTGTCAATATGGGAAACATAAATAACCCAGGTAATAAATTCTATTGACCTCTTCCTATACGGTCAGCTGATCCTGGTGCAGCCTGTGGTGCTCATGACATCAGCAGGTTTTTTTTCGTCCTAATTAAAAAAAATGAAAAAAGGGTGATATGAGCTGATACATCAACTTTTGCCTTGATAATGAGTAATAACTTTAAATGGGAAAGACAAAGGTCAAAGGTGAAGCGCAGAGTCTGTAAAATAATAACACACAGTCACTCAGATACTACATCATTATAGATGTACTGTATGAAGCAGCAGCAGCAGCAGGACGTGAAGGTTCCACCTGCAGCCACAGAAGAAACAAGTTCCTCCAGTCCACCACCTACTTCCTGCATTTTCATGCAACAATAAATAAATCTGCAGGAAAACAAGGGGACTGATTCATTCAAACACAAGACGAGCTACTCCGAGAAGCGTAAGTGTTAGTGCGTCGTGCTCCTCCAGCAGACTCACAGTCAGTTTGCCTGCTGCTGTCATAATGAGAGCCAGCAGGGGGCTGGACCCCCGAGCCCACCTCCACTGTCACGTTGCCCTTGGATGTAGCTGAGCCTTGAACCAACCCTGAAGTCTCTCAGGAGCTGGATGAGTGTAGGAGGTGTTGTGTAGTTATTCTTCTGGAGATGAATCACGCGTCAGATTTATTTCTGTGGTCTTTAATCACAGCGAGAGTCGCAGCCTCACTGCGGCCACAACATGGTGCAGTGGAGGACGTGAGAGAAAGGACATTCCTGAACCACAGACAGGTGGCGCCGCACACTGCACGAGATTAACAACTGACAAAACTCTCAGGATACAAATGAGATGAGAACAAAGTGTGTGACAGGATCAGATGCTCGTGGAATAACTCGACTGGATTTCTAATCTACTAATCCCCATCTGCATGTGCAGTCACACACACACACACACACACACACACACACACATCGTCCCACACAGAGGACACACACACACACACACACACACACACAGTCCCACCCAGAGGACACACACACACACACACACACACATTGTATCACCCAGAGAAAACACACGCACACGCACACACACACGCACACACACACACACACACAGTGTGTTTTTCAGTGTGTCACAGCCAGAATAAACACATAGCAAGAAATCAGTGTGCCATACACACACACCCCATTAACACCCCGTCGAGACGGTCACCTACAGGGGGAGCACTAATTAGCAGCATGGGGGCAAAATTAATTAGACTCAAACATATACTTTGCTGACTCATGCAGAAACAGGCAACTAGCATGTGATTGACTGGAGATGGATTTTTGTAGATACTTGGCCAAAAGTATGAGGACAGCTCTTCCAGGTTACAGGGTCCTCAGAATGGTAGAGAAGTTGATTTTTGCTTTAGCATGTTGCCGTGGCTGTCCATATACCTTTGTCCACTTGTTTGCAGACACTGCGGCTGTGTGGAAGCTTTTCTTTGAACCTCATCTGCTCAATGTTACACTGACACCCAGTGGCTGAATTTGTCAACTGCTGTCAAATCAAGTCAAAAGACTGTTGACCTTTGACACTGGGAATCCAGAGAATTGCTGTTCTGATTTAAAAAAAACACCTACTTCTCCGTCTTTGCGCTCCGCTTCGCCTCCATGTGACGGTGAGCCTGCAGACGAGACTCGGGGGTGAAGGAACACGGAGTGTGCCAGAACTCCCTCTCCCACTGCTCCTCGTCCAGGTCGGGGGTCGTCGTCGTCATGTTCTCTTGCTCCTCCTGCTCCTTCTTATCCTCCAGCGCTGGACTACAGACAGGAAAGATTCAGTGACGTCAGCGGAGACTGAAAACAATGTAACTGTAAATACTTTCCAATATCACAAATACCAGTATATATATATGATATATATATATATATAATATAAATAATATAATATAAATATATGAATATTCTCCTGCTCCTGTGTCTCTGCTGTGGAGAGGTGATGCTTGAACTTCTCCTGACCACTGATGGACTGAACCTGTATAGGCTGCTGTGTTGTGTTGTACTGACACAGTCAGTGTCTCAGTGCCATGTTTATACTCACAGTGTGTTGCTGACGTCGCTGAAGCCCACTCTCATCTCCTTCTTTCCTTTCTCCTTCCTCTGCACCTCCTCCTTCTCCCGCTCTCTCCTCCTCAGATACTCCTCCTCCTGCTCTGACACTCGCCTCTTCACCTCCTCCAGTCCCTGTGACGCTCCGATCCTCTCCGAGCGGCTGATCTCTGTCCCGTCCAGCCACTGAGGACAGAGACACACAGACCACTGATTGTCCACAGGCTGATTCAGTGTATGAGCCACTGAGTGGGACTGACGCTGCACTCTGAGTGTGTTCAGGAAACCATTCAGGGTTATTGACAGATCAGAACGGATCAAAATTCCAAATATGACTGTATATAACTGACTTGTCCTGTAAAACATTTTCAAGAAGAAATGTGTGGTATTTGTCAGTTGAGCCATTGAAGCTAACGATAGCTGTGTAACAGTGAGGACGGGGCGTGGACTCCAGGCCGCAGCCTGATCAGAGCTGCAGATCAGCAGGGATTCAGGGGGAGCAGTGATGATACCTTGAGTTGAGGCAGCGAGGCCACCACGTACTGCCTGTAGCCCTCAAACTCAGTGCAGGGGTTTCCCACCAGAAACAGCTCTCTGAGGTGGATGTTGTGTCTCAGAGACGCCACGCTGCTCAGACGGCCAATGAAGTTCACCGTCAGGTCCAGCTTCTGGAGGCTCTCGCAGCCTGAGGAGAGACGACACCGCGTTCACACGTGTAACCAGATTAAACTGCAGCTGAAATCAACACTAATCAGATCTGCTGATGTGATGTTTCCTGTACAACTGACGAACAGTTACACAATTAATAGACAAAAACTGACAACAAAACTGTATCAAAATTCAAATTAACTAAAATATTTTGTTAATCAACAGAAAATGACACCACCGCTCATTAATTTGTTGTACTGATTATAAATTTGATTAAAAACTATTCACATTTATCTTTTACAAATCACCACTGTTTCATACACTGACCTTCAAGGTTTTCAATGACCTCAACGTTGTTCAAGGCCAAATTCAAATACTCCAGTTTCTTCAAGCGGCTGAGATTCTCTGCACAGAGACGCGTTATGATTACAGACACATACAAACACATCTGACCACAATGTGACCGGGTCAGCGCTCCGCTCAGAAGCAGAGGTCAGAGGTCTCACCCATCCGGGGGATGAGGTTGTTCTGCAGGTAGAGGATCCTCAGGTCCCTGCACCACCTGTCCAGGTGCTCGATCCGCTCTATGTCCTGCTGGTGCAGAGAGACCTCCTCCAGGGAGAAGATCTCCCCCTCGTTGTGTTCAGCTCGCTGCCGCACCATCTCCTCTGTGACTGGACAAACAGGATCATCTTCATCATGGACTATTATAGATTATTATAGATTACTATAGATTACTATAGATTATTCTATAATGCTGTGATGTGACTATGACTATGTCATTATCTCCACCACAACTGCACTTTTCTCTGGTGTGTGTCTTTGTTTACTATTGAAAAACACTGAGACACAACGGAGAGAAACTGAGGGACCTAGCTTACAGAGCTAACATTAGCCCCGTTCACGGAGGCTCCTTATTTCACAAACTACAAACTGCGACTTCATGTACGAACAGTTTATTTAACCATATAACTGACTATATAACCGTATAACTGACTATATAACCGTATAACAGACGGAAACGTGTTAAACTCACTGTAAACCATCTTCTCCCTCTGTTGTCAGTCGTTACCGTGGAAACCAGGGGTGGGCGGGTCAATCTCACATATCGATCTATCGATACCAACGTAGGGATCGGTATTGATGAATACCTGCGTGATGAGATTGATTTCGGTTTATTTTCTCTGTGATCAGTAAACAACTGTGACTGTTGTTGTTGTTGTTGTTGTTGTTGTTGTTGTTGTTGTTGTTGGTGGTGGTGGTGGTGGTGGTGTGACGAGAAACACACAACGTTTTTTTATGCGCGTTGCTTCTTTAAGGGCGAGTGACGTCACTGATGATGTATAAAACCTCGCTGTTTCAGGAAGTGGAAAAAAGTCACAAAATGAATCAGAATGATTATAAAAATTTAAGTTTTTGAGTTTGCAATATCACTCAGCCCTCGTAGAAACCGACCTGTTGTTGCATTCAGGTGCTGTGGGAAACTACTCTCACTTTACAAAGACCGTAGGTCACTGAGAACGAGAGAGAAAAAATACTGTGGTTATTTGCAATAACTGTTGAAATTTAATACTGTTTCTTTCTCTATAATCTACAGTTTAATACTAACGATCTGCAGTTTACCGATCACAGAATTCTATTCTCTTACTTGACAATAATGTAATGTTTTGCAGTCAAATGTGATGTATTTCAGTGAAGTGTACGATGTCATTCATTAAGCTTTAATGAGTGGCATGATTAAAGTACTGTTTTGAAAAGTAGAGTTTACAAGGCGCATTTGAATGCGCCGCTGGTCTTTTATTCTGAAAGTTGCATTGCGGAAGTCGCGTGATGACGCGCGGTGGGGCAGACAACCGACCAACAACAAACAACAAGCTCTGACCGTCACCGCAGCATCCGTCTCCCCGCAGCTCCGCGCCGGACACTGCGCTCGGCCCAGCCGCGGACACGCACCGCTCCCCGGCTGACGGCTCCGCGGACGCCGCTCCCCCGGACGCCGCGTCCGCTCGGCGGCGCTCATCATGACGACTTACCGGGCGCTTCACGCGCAGCTGACGTCCATCATGGAGACCCTGACGAAGGCGGCGGTGGCGGAGATCTGCGAGCTGGTGGAGGGCGGCTACGCGGCGCTGCAGCTGGAGAACGAGGCGCTGAGGAGGAAGCTGGAGATGATCGAGACCATCGTGGCCCGGGGACACCGGGGACAGCGGGGACAGCGGGACGGCGGCGGCGTCCTGATGGACCTCAGCGTCGGTGAGTGGACCGAGCTTTGCCCCGCAGACCGTGGCACCTGCACGCGGACAGACTCCGCTCTGACACGGTTCAGTTATAGATTCGATTCGATAAAGGTTGAACAGAGTCTGATAGTTGGACTCGTTATCGGTGAACGACTCTTTTCCAGAGTCGTTTACAAACATCGGCGTCATTAGAAAAAGCCTGAAAACTTCCGCATATTCAACCAGGAGCTGATGGAAGCGAACGGTCACGTGATCGGATCAGTGCCGAGCTTCACTGTTGACTCAATAAGGTCGGAATTATTATCGATAAATGATTCAAAGTTCCAATCAAAACACTTTTTCCAAAATCAATGAAGACCTGATCAATAAGGGGGAGGAGTCTCCCTCCTGCTGACATCACAGCAGCTGTAACTTAAGACGTCAATCAAACCACGATAATGACATCATCACTGACTACAATGAAAATACACATGATTTTATTGAATTGTGTACTTGTATGACCAAGTGGGATCAGAGGTCCTTCCATGACCTTTGACCTCCTGTTGTTTTCCACGCAGAGCGCCTCCTACCGTCAGGAGCAGGCGCCAAACAGCTGAAGACCTGCAGCCTCAGGAGACACGGGCGCTTTCCCGAGTTCCAGGCTTTGACAGAAGGGACGCCTGCAAGCACAGAGGTGAGACACAGTCCAGCATGAGCCTGTCTGTCCACGTGGACACGTCATCAGACAGGACGTCATGAAGACATCTGTCTGAGGTCAAAGACATTCACTCATCCTGTAACCACCTGCTTCTGCTCATCATCTCGTCTCCTCGTCCTGGTCGTCTCCTCCTGCAGGACCCCGCATCAGCAGCTGCCGAGGAGACAAACGACCACGACGTCGTCCTGATAAAGGAGGAAGCAGTGAAGGGGGACGTGAGCGACGGCGATGCCACAGAGCCGCTGCTTCTCAACGAGGACGGTGAGACGGAGGTGTTGGAGAGTGAGTCTGTGTGTGTGTGTGTGTGTGTGTGTGTGTGTGTGTGTGTGTGTGTGTGTGTGTCAGTGTCCTGACCGCGTGTTGGTGATTTGTGTGTCTGAAGGCACAGAGTTGCAGCTGTCCGAGGCAGAGGACGGCGAGGAGGGACCCTCCGGGGCCGTGATGTCCACCTCAGACACCAGGCCGTGGGACCGGAGCAGTGAGGACCTGTCAGAGCGGGTCCAGCACCAGGGGTCCGTCAGCGCCCCCCAGTCTCCAGGTCCTGCTGAGGTCACCGAGGGAAACTCATCAGACGTCGTGTTTGACTTGGCCTCAGACTCGGACTGCGAGGCTCCGTCTGCGGCCCCGGGGCCAAAGCCGTTCTTTCTCGGGTCGGATGGAAGTCCAGCTTCTCTGCCTGGGACGTCGGAGCTGAAGCGGGGCGTGTCTCTGATCAGCTCGCTGTCCTACGACGCCGAGCAGGATCTCTGCTCCTCATGGCCTGGTCAGGGTCTGTCCAGCATGGTGCCTGTTCCTCACCGGCCGTACGTCAAACCCGACCACCTGCCGGCGCTCCTGGACAAAGCGTCCGACTTGAATCCCGCTGGGTTCCCTTTGGCGCTGGGCCTCGGCAGCTCCAGACTGGACCCTATGGACCTGAACAGGTACTGCAGGGATCGACGCTTCGTCTGCAGCTACTGTGGGAAATGCTTCACGTCATCACGCAGCCTGGAGACACATGTTCGCGTGCACACAGGCGAGCGGCCGTACAGCTGCGCTCAGTGTGGGAAGCGCTTCACGCAGTCGGGTCACCTGAAGACGCACCAGAGCGTCCACACTGGAGAGCGGCCGTTCGCCTGCGAGCACTGCGGGAAAAGATTCGCCGGGAAGCAGAACCTGAGGATCCATCAGCAGAAGCACCACCCAGCTGAGCAGGAAGCAGCTCCTGGCGTGATCCGCTGAGACGTGAACACATCTGTGACGGAGCAGAACATCTGGGTTAACTGAACCGTCTGCAGGGGGTTTTTCTCATAGAAAACTGATCAGCAGTTCTGTTGTTTTCATTTCAGGCCTTACTTGTTTTTATTGTTGGACCTGCAGCGTGATCCAGACCAGGTCTTACCTCAGAGAGGATGTGGACGGGTTGAGTCCATGTCGGGACAGGAGGATGATGGACAGAGTCCTGTATGAAGCATGTGACTGGTCACTGGTGTTAAACTGGAATTAAAGTGTGAAACGGATGAAGAGTTCAGTGTTTGTCGTGTGTGAAACATACACACATTGTAAAATGATGGATTCATGAGAATAATAATGATAAACAATAATGATCCAAGACCCAACACCTGCCTTTAGTCTTGTTTTATATCGCTATGGTAACCTGCAGGTCAAGCCCCGTCAGCCAATCAGATGTGAGGATTCTCTGTTGCCAGTGAGAAAGTTATCTGATAAAAGGTCAATGGGTCATGAAACAAAACAACACCAGCACCTTTGACCTGACATTTGTTTCAGTCTGAGCTATAACGGGACACACACACACACACACACACACACACACACAGGCCTGGTCTGTCCACAGAGTGAACAGAATTCACGCTAAACAAACTCGTATTGATCCATTTGAAATGATCAATATATTTAATCATGATTTACCTTCCTATCTAATGACTTCCATTTTTAAACTCTACCCATTTTTATTCCCTTTTAATCAATGTATCTACTTATGTTTGACAAGCAAATTTTGTTCATTTTGTACCTCCCTTATATTTTTATTTATTTATTTGCTACGACTTACGTGACAGCGGGCTCTTATTTTGAAGTCGGGGTGTCGTTGCGGAAGTGGGAGTTGCAGTGACACGGGCGGTGTAATTGGCGTCGTGCGGGGTTCGCTCTGGTTCCTGGTTCCCGGCGGCGGGATGTCGGCTCCCGGCGGCCGCGCGCTCCATCAGCAGCTGTCCGTCATCATGGCCGCTCTGAGCCGCGCGGCGGTGGCGGAGATCTGCGGGGTGGTGGAGGAGGGCTACGCCGCGTTACAGATGGAGATCAGCCGCAGCCACCAGGAGAACCAGGAGCTGAAGAAGAAGCTGCGCCTCATCCAGTCCATCGTCGTCCGGGGAACCGCCGGCGGAGGGGGGGCGGCGGGTCCGGGAGCACAGCCGCCG
This sequence comes from Trinectes maculatus, assembly GCA_016785345.1. Classification (NCBI taxonomy): domain Eukaryota; kingdom Metazoa; phylum Chordata; class Actinopteri; order Pleuronectiformes; family Achiridae; genus Trinectes; species Trinectes maculatus. The sequence goes on from JAFBJQ010002581.1 coordinate 385,141, forward strand.
GAAACACCGCGGCGGCAGGAGGACGGAAGAGCCGCGGAGGGGGAGGGGGAGGGGGAGGAGGTAAACACAGCCGGAATCAATGCACGTGACCAACACAATAAAAAAAAGTTATCATCGTGAAAACTGAAAAAAAAATAAACACGTCTAGATAAAATCTGGATATCTGACTCAGCGACCAGGTCACGTGATTGACCCGAAGCCTGAGGTCAATCACAAACCGACCTGATCAGGTGATTGATTAATTGATCAGTGTTCTTTTTTTTTTAAAAAAAAAAACGGTTGCTGTGTTTCAGTCTGGACAAGTTGGACAACAGGAAACAGTGACGCAGACATGTCCACCTTAATGTCCCACAGACGGACAGCGTCTCCAGTGACCACTCATGAGCTCATCAGCAGACTGATTGATTGATTGATTGATTGATTGATTGATTTCTCCATACGGAGCAGACCTGGTCTCATATCATCTTCTCCTCAGCAGCTGACCACTGATCTCCTGCAGCTTCCAGAGGTGGTGCTGATCAGAATTGAAGACGAGGACGCTGACAGCTCCTTTGACAAAGGTGACTTTCCCACAAACCTCTGGATCTTCTGGGTGAACTCCTGAAACATGACTCTTTTGTTTTCCACCTTTCAGACAGAACCTCTGATGGAGGCCTGTCTGCAGGCCGTCAGGCTGTCGGGTCGCCGCCGGTCGGTCGGAGTGTGAAGAGACGCCGGGCGAGAAACGAGGCCGTGGAGAAGAAGTCGTCCTCTGAGCATGTCTCTCTGAAAACACCCACACTGACAGCAGGGACACAGAAGGTGGACGTGGCCGTCTACATCCTGGACTCTCCTCGCAGCGAGCCGGGCTGCTCCGCTCCTATTGGCAGAGATGAAGCGGAGGCGGGTCTGACGGGTCGTTCCAGCTCCTCCCAAATGGACCCTGATGTCCACGTGGTTCACCAGGAGCGTCTGCTGGTTTCTCCCAGCTCCAGCAGACAGACGTTCTTTGGCAACAGCTCCGTGATGGAGTCGCCGTGTCTGTCAGACAGAGCCGAGATGGACCTCAGCCTCACGGGAAGCAGCTCGGCCTTTGAGTACGAAGACGGCGACTTGACGACCTTTGCCCTCTACGGGAACCAGTCCGGTCGGGTTCAGGCCGGGGAATCGAGCGCAAGCGCCCGACAGGAGCGCTTCATATGCTGCGTCTGCAACAAAACATACGCCACGTCCCAGAACCTGGACGTCCACATGCGGATCCACACGGGCGAGAGGCCGTTCAGCTGCAGCCAGTGCGGCAAGAGGTTCACGCAGTCGGCTCACCTGAAGACGCACCTGAGCGTCCACTCCGGAGAGCGCTCGCACGCCTGCACGCTGTGCTGCAGGAGCTTCATCGCCAAGTACAGCCTCAAGTTACACATGAAGAAATGTCACCCCAACACCTCATGTTCTGTAAACATCCAGCAAGGTCAAAGGTCACTGAACTGAAAAACTGAAAAAAAACCATTGTAATCCGAGAAATTCCAACCATTTCTTTGCTTTGCTGTCGCTCACATGGTCTTTTTTGCTCTGTGTCAGTTCACAGTGAACAAATCGTTATTTATAAACGTTAACAAGTTGCTTTTAAGAGAGACTTGAAAAGTGTGGCGTGTCTGACGAGCTCTAACAGCCAGTGAACAGGTCAAAACATTTCACACAAACAGGAAATGGCTGCTGAAGATGAACAGTGTAGTTAAATGAGTGTGTTTGTCGTTGTCCATGTTAATAAAGCTCTTTTTGAATCATGTGATGAAGAAGTGCTGAAGGGGATTTAACAGACAGACAGTCACTTTAACCTGTCTGACTGATTTGCTTGTTGTCATGTGACGGGTCATGTGACGGGTCATGTACTGTATCGTGACCAATATGAACCCAATCTTCACACTGCGTCACTTTGAGGTAAAGGGCGTGGTCAGGTTTTCGTATCTGTACGTGACTTCCGCACATGCGCGCTCTGGTTGCGTCCGGTCGGTTTGGGCTCCGCGTTGCTGCGTCACTTCCGGGTTTGTGTGTCGGAGCCGTTGACAACAGGTTGAAACGGACTCCGATCAAAACGCACGGCGAGCGCGTGACGTTTAGTCCGAGAAACGAGCCACGTGACCCGGATTCCCCGCTGGCGTAATCGCGCGCGCAGGACCGCGACATGTCGCCGGCCGCCGCGCTGCACGCGCTGCACGCGCAGCTCGCCTCCGTCATGGAGGAGCTGGCGAACGCCGCGGTGGCGGAGATGTGCCGCCTGGTGGACAGCGGATACTCGCAGCTGCAGCTGGAGATCTGCCGCAGCCGCAAAGAGAACGAGCTGCTGCGCAGGAAACTGCGGCTCGCGGAGCTGCGCGCGACCGCTCTGCGCGCTGCCGTCACCGCGCCGCTGCACGCGAGCGGCCGCGCTCGAGCACAGGCGGCGGCGCGCGCTCCGGTCAAGGGGCCGAGCAGGAAGCGAGCAGGTAACACACAGCGTGAGGAGAGACGTGTTTACGGACCGTCGGAAAAGTGCATGACGATCAGAATGAACAAACACAAATCAAATTCAGCATGTAAACAAAAACATCTGTCCACCAGCAGCAACCTTCATCTCTGTTACTGTTACTGCTTCTATACATACAGATACTAAGACATGACTGGTTGAAACTATCTGCTGTGAGACAACAACAACAACAACAATAACTGAAGCAACATGGTGTCTCTGTACCTGTTCCTCACTCGTGTCCCCAGGTGAAGCGGTTCTGGTCCCTGACTCTGGAGGGGAGACCTGTCCTGTCATGGTGGGTAGGACAGTCCTGCTTTACCTGCTGCAGTCCTGACGTCCTCCCTCGCTCGGGGTTAATAACCTGTCTCTCTGACCGCAGCCGGCTGCAGGTGGCGCCTCCTGCCTGACGACCCCGCCAGTGATCAAGGTGGAGGACAACGAAGACGAGTCCTGGTCTCAGTCTGAGGACAGTAAGTTCAGTTTCAGTCCATAAGCGGGACATGGTTTATTGTGGACCAGGGACAGACTGTCAGGTCTGTGGCTGATGAAAATGATTTGGATTTTCTGCAGCACCTTCTGCTGTGGTGCCTCAAATCAATCAATCAATCAATCAGTCAATCAATCAGTCAGATCAATCACGTCCTACTCAGAAACACATGTAAATGTGTTTGAACCAGGTCCCGTTCAGCTGCTCCTGAAGCTGCGTGTCACTGATTCTTCTCTGTGATATTTCTGCTTTTCTTTCTCTCCACCAGGTTCTTGTCCTGTTGTTGAGGGACCGACAACAGAGACAGAAGCTCCGCCCCCAGTGACCAAACAGGAAACTGGAGACGAAGGCGGTGACTCTTCTAAGTCGTGGATGAGTGCGGAGGTCAGCTCCTCCACATCCGTCCAAACAAACCCAACCACCAGCCAGAAGTCAGACGCTGCCTGGTGTGAAGGTGTGATGCACGAGCCACAGATCCAACATGGCTCCCGCACTACCCAGAATCCTCAGCGTGACGATCCCAGCTGCTCATATGTGTTGAACACGGTTGTGATGAGTGTATCAGCTGATTCAGGCATCTTCCCTGTCAGAGCAGAGCACCAACAGCCTGCAGTGCTCACTGCCAACAAGAAGAGGGCGCCACTGGCCATATGCAGGCCTCAGCATCCAGTGGGGCAAGAGGTGATGGAGAGACAGAACGGTGTCATCAGGAAGGACATGTGGGGACGTCAGGGCGGCGTCAGAGAGGATGGCGGGGGGAAGGTGTTTGTCTGTACCTGCTGTGGTAAGACTCTGGCCTGTCTGAAGAACCTGAAGACCCACATGAGGGTCCACACAGGCGAGAAGCCGTTCGTCTGCTCCCTCTGTGGCAAACGCTTCTCAGACGCCAGCAACCTGAAACGCCACCAGAACGTCCACACGGGAGAGAAACGCTATGGCTGCGTCCACTGCGGCAAACGCTTCGCCCAGTCGGGATCCCTGAAGGTCCACATGACCGTCCACACGGACTGTAAACAGTTCAGGTGCTCGCACTGCAGCAAGACCTTCATATCAGGCAGCCACCTCAGACGACACGCCACTGTCCACACAGGAGAGACACGACTCGCCCCCACATCACAGTGAGGGAGGAGGGTTGTGCTACTAAGACGGACAAAGGTCAGAGGTCAAATTCCACCTGTGATCAATAAAGTCACAAAAATCAAGAAAGAAAAATTGATTACAAAGGAGCTTCACTAAGTGTCAACTGGTTCAGAAGCCGTTTAAACCTGCAGTGAAAACCTGCTGTATCCAGGTCAGATTGTAAACACAGCAAACGTTACGTCACATTACATACAAACATAATCAGGATGTGGATAATTAAAGGTTTGTAACTGACTGACCATGAATAACCATCACTCATAGTTTGGTTTCCTTTTCTACAGATGTTGTGTTGTGATGAGGGGGAGATTTCTGTTGTGATCATGTCATGATGTAATAAAAATAGATGATTGTGTTTCAGTCTCAGATTTTTTTTAAACAAATAAAAATGTAGTTAATATAATCAATATTGTCTCAAACAATAAAAATATATCAGTTCATCATCATCGTCATTAATTTTTAATGATTCTATAACTGTTTTCCTGCCTGTCATCTGGTCAAACCTGTGGGGCTGTGACAGGAAGCACATAAGGACAATTCTCCTTCCTGTTTCCTGTGACGTTCATCAGTACGTTAACCTTTCTGCTTGTCATCAGCTGATGGAAAGTGTTGGGCTCTCCTCCAATCAGCTGCTCCTAAAAACAAACTTTTAATAAACATGCAGTTTAAATGAAACTGACAAACAGCCAAAGAGGGCAACAAATAAATCCATGAACTGTTGATTGATTTGATGAGTTTACTAATTGAAACAATGAGTGATCGACACTGCATGACGAAACAGTTTCAAATTAAAATCCAACTTTCATCTCGATTGAGCTTTAAACAGCTGCTTAACTGACATTAACTGACTGATACCATGGACACAGTACAGATGAATTAAAAATGAAAAGCTACAACAACAACGACAGTAATAATAATGATGATAATAATAATAATAGTATTAATAAGTGCAATTACATTCTCACCTCTGGAAACAAAAAACTATGTACAATATTATTATTAACATTGTCAACAAGAGTCAGATTTACAGGTTTGAGTCGTCCCAGGAATCTCATATTAGAAGTCTTAATCACAGGGATTTCCTGTCGTCCTGCACACATTCATTTTACAACACCGTTACAAATCGTTAAAATTTTAAAAATAAACTTCAACCACATTTAGCTTTGACACTTTTAAAGCTGCAATACTTGATTTTGGCCTCCAAGGGGCAGCAAGTCAAGAAAGAAATACAGCGTCACCTCCTGCAATAACATGTTGAGTCATGTCATGTTATGTTTTGGTCGCAGGAGGAATCCAAGGCCAAAATGCCTGCTCCGTTAGCTCCATCTCCACTTCCTGCTGAGGAGGAAGTGCCCACTATGAAGCTGCATTAATTTACCTCTCATGAATGTAAAAATATTTGCAGCTTTAAATGCAAAGTCATATAAATTCATGCAGTGTAGTATATAAAACAGTGGTAATATAGAATGTTGACAAAGTGTTGGTGATGTAACATTTCCTGAATTGTCAAATGTTAACATATTTGGCACTTTGAGTGAAAAAAATTCACATCAGATGATTCAGAAACTCGAGAACAGAAAACTACGTTTTTGCACCGTTTCTCTGCATCATGAAATGATTTGAAAAAACATGATTGTTTGTATAAAATACAAGTGCTTCGGATGATGAGTGTTTTAAAGTTTATGTATAAAAATGTGTAGGTTTTATTTTGATCGATGCCTCAGCTCATTAAAACTTACTTGGAGAATCAAATCCTTGTAAGTCTTCCTGTCACAGCTGCTGCTGTAAACTGTTTTCCAGAACTCAGCTTCATCCCCAAAGGGAAACTTACACACAAACACGTAGTGAACCGTGAAACCTTCCCCCGTCTCTTCTCTCACTCGTTTCTTGATGTGATGACCTGAGGAACAGAATCAGGAGAATTTGTTAGCGTCTCTGCAAACGGTCGACAGAATGAGGTGAAACTGGTTTGATGTTGGATCTCACCTCCGTCTTCGCCCTTCTCCACTCGCCCATCGGCCCCGACTTCATCAGCACTGAAACAAACACCACCACCGATCAGATCTTTCAAACATCTCTGCAAACTTCAGTAATAATACAAAGCGCCCTGTGGGTGATGATAACAGGAATAAAACCAACTGAACAAATAAAACACAAAAAAATATTTGTTATCCTGTTCTTTTCTGAGACACTGAGCTGGTATGAGTCTGTGTTGATGTTTACACTTACACATACATGATGTCATCGCTGTGAACACAGTCAGTGCTACAGTCGTGCTCTGCCACACACACCTGCAGAGAGGAAAAGTTTAAAGTTCAGGTGGTTGATCTAAACACTGGATGGGATGGCAGGTTTACACTCCTGATGGGACGGAGGTGAAGGATCCATCTTTAACGAGGTTTAGGATTCACATGAATCAGTTGTTCAGGTGTTAAAGAGAAATAAAAGCAGAGTTTTACCTCGAGTAAAGAGCCGTGAAGATGAAGACGATGAAGATGAGGAGGAGAAAGGCCTTCATCGTTAACCCTGACACAAGAATACAAAGACAAGTCAGAGCCACAACAACACACTGCCGATCTGACCCCTGACCTCTGACCCCAGCTGCTGGCTGTTATACAGGACGGAGGATTTTTGTGGTGAGAGAAAAGGGGTCACAGATTCTACACAACAGCGATGGAGGGGATGATGATGATGAAGATGAAGAAGCAGCTGACCTGTGTCCTCAGGCGACAGCTGACAGCAGCAGGTGTTGGTGTAGAAGGCAGAAGGGGGCGGGACCTCTGAGAGTCCACCCAGTGACTGGGTGAACTGTTCCTTTGATTGACAGATCTCAGAGCAAATCTCCTCCTGGATGAGCACCTTTGGGGGCGGGGCTGTTTTGTCTGGAGGGGGCGGGATCTCATTGGCGTCTGAAAACAGAGACATTTTGGATTTCCACTTGTGTTGCTCAGTGTGTTTTGTTGTTGATGTGTTGAAACTCTTCAGTTATCGGTTCAGACTGTTACCGTATGTGAAGCTGCGGCCGTCATCCAACTCGCTGCTGCCTAGTCTCCACCAGGACGACTCGTCCAGCGGCGCTGGTCCGTCCTGAGCTCGCTCATACTCTCTGTCCGGCTCCAGGTCTCTGTACTGGGCCCAGTCTGGGTCCCAGGTTTGGCCCGTCCGGAAAACACCTCTGAAGACTTTCTCATCCAGCCACGACTGACAGGTCTCAGTGACATCACTGAGCAGGCGGGCGAGCGAGCTGCGAGGCCTCCGTCTGCGGCGGAAAACCCTGAGACAAGGAAAAGAAGAATTGATCCAATGAAAGAAGAAGTTTGGTTTGATAGAATAATAAGCCGCCAGGTAAAACACACAGCACACAAGTGCAAATATTCATGTGACAGAACAAGCTCTGCTCATGTTGACGTTGTAATCACACATGTCACCTAGCAACGGAGACAGATAACATCAGGCTGTGGCTCCTGAAGGCAGCTGATGTCAGACATGAAGAATTTACACAGAATCTCTGTGATTGGCTGCAGAGAAATGACCTCAGTGCTATAAAGACAGA
>JAFBJQ010002581.1:395302-410302 GCA_016785345.1 Trinectes maculatus
GCTGGAGGAAAAGGCGTAGCAGGAAACAGAGAGATGGACCAAACCATCTGAGTACAGTCAGTATGAGAGCAACCTGCACCGTCCTTCTCTTTAACATAACATAACATAACACACTGTGGCCTCCAGTCATTAACAGAATAACATCCTGAACATTATTCATGATAATGGAATTTGTTTTCTGTTTTACTGAGCTTAAACAATCGTTAATGTTGTGATGCTGCTCTCATCACATTTTCTATTCTATAAATGATAATGATGATAATGATGATGATGATTATTATTAACTGCTCAAATATTTGTTTTATATTATGAGGAACCTATCTGTTATTAATTGCTGTAGCTCGTAGTGTTGTCGTATTATTGTAGCTTCATGATGACGCGATACCTTCAGCTATGTGCGGTATTTTCTGGCGGTGCCGTTATTCCATGCACAGGAAGTGATCGAATTCTCCTAGAGTCAGAGTTTAACTAACAAAGTAACACAACCAAAGCGTCACACATGTGAAAATCTAACAGGTTAGTAGTTGGGTGTTTTCTTTATGTTCGTATGTTCAGGATTTACTGCACAAATTCAGACAAAGAAACAACATGACTTAGATGAACTCACCGATACACACAGACGTCAGGCTCCTCTCATCTGCCAGTCACTCTCTTCTTCTTCTTCTTCTTCTTCTTCTTCTTCTTCTTCTTCTTCAATCCGGTTTAAATCTTTTTTCGCCGTGCGAATAAAATCAGAGTAAAACTCAGCGGGAACGAGCCTCGCCCACGAACAGCAGCGCCTGTCAAAGTAAAACACACGACAGAACAGCTTCCTGTCAGAGATTCCAGAGTAAAAGCACACTGAACAACCTATGACGCTCCTGGATGTGTTTACATACCGACACAGCACAAATAAAATTAACATGACATTTCATCATAATCTTGGATATTTAAAATCAAACCGTTATACATTTTACACTATGTTTTGTTGAGGCGTTTTGTTTTCCCCTTTAGAGACAAATAACAACATTAACAGATATGTTAAAATGAATAGTAAAGGAGAGCATGTGTCTGTCTGTGATAACTGGACCATCTGCAACAGTCTCATTATACAACATTCACATCTAGACTCATAATTCACCTTTGTGTTACATACCTATTCATTTATTTTGAAGGTAAACTCTTGGACTTCCGGTGTTGACTTGACAGATTTAATGTAGAAATTAGACTTAAAATACCAAAACCTGATCTCTGTATCCCTGGAGTGGTTGGTTTTCATCAAGTTATCTCATTCTAATCTTTCTGTGGACACACGTTACAGTGGCATTTAAAACATCAGTTATAAATTAGTTGCGTTGCGACATCTGGTGGCCATTCGACTCCCATGTTATTATTTAAATTTTCATTCAACCGCAAATTTATGCCAAAGATTTCAAAACACATCAGTTGTTAATAATTGACTGCTATCAATTTATTCTATGTTGATATACAAAAAATATCTGAGTGAATTTATAGAAAGTTTTACATTTCCAATCTAACTGGACTTTTGCTTCAGTTTATATAAGTACAGAGAGATTTTGGTGTCTAAGACTACGTGAAAGGAACGGAGGCGGGATCGGGGATGTCTGTGGCGTGCATGTCCAGCATCATGTTGGACGTTTCTTCCACTTCGGCCTGTATAAGCATCTGCTGGACGCCGCCGATCATCACGTCTATCTGATCGTTCTCCTGCTTCAGCTTTGTTAAACTCTGTTTGACCTTCACCAACGGAGCTGAAAAGAGGAAGAGGAAAGTTCAACCAGAATCACAGAGTAGGAAGACAAACGCAGCTCTGATTCTGAGTCTCACCTCTGTTCGACATGCTGCTGCCTTTCTCCTCCATTTCCTGCTTCACCTTCTCCAGCTCCTCACTGATCTAAAAAGCGATACGGTCTACCTCAGTCCGTATAATATCCTGAGATGATGTATGTTGTGAAGTTTATCTTGGGAACTTTGCCTGTTTGGTTTTTCACATCTAGGAATATAATTTCAGCCCAGGTAGAACAGAACTCAGCAGTGTGGTGACAACGTGTGGCCACAGGGTGACACCTAACGATCGGATCAGAAATCTGTATCATGCCTTGCATGTCTGATGAAGTGTGAAGGCCACATCAAGGTCTGGAATTTCACCTCCACACTGAGGATTGATCAGAGAGACATAACATGTGTGGGTTTAGATGCTTCTGGATGATGCGTTCACTGACCTCAGCCAGGATTCTGGTCCGTTCCATCACTCCCCCATTGGCCTGCCGGTATCTTTCATTAGCCTGAAAGAGAAAAGAGAAAAATCATTTTGGTTTGTGTCAAACTTTCTTTGGTGCCCAGGAATGTTTTAAATACTTTTATTTTTATATTCCAGGCCAAAGTTTTGTTGAGATGAGAGCTAGTGTCCAGGTACAGGTGTGAGCTGCAGATGAGCGTGTGGCGTTTACCTCGCTCAGTTTGGCTTGAGCACCGCGGTACTCCTGAACCAGATGTTCCAGCTGGTTGTTGATGTACTTCTCCCTGCTGTTCACCTTCTCCAGAGTCTTGCTGATGTACTCCTGCAGTTTGTGCAGGTAGCTCTGCAGACAAAGACATAAAACTGGAAGTTCTAAATGACACTCCTTGTTTAATTCTTGCGGCTGTAATTTGATTTTTTTTCCTGCTTTGGTCTGTTTTATATTCTTCACTCAATTTCAACTTTATTTGTTATTTGAACATAACTAACCCTTTCTACTGTGACATATCATAACAGGAAGAGACATATTTATAGCATATGTCTACTAAAAACATTAGTACTTGTATTGCTGGATGTAATGGAGGTCTCAAACCCCAAGAATAAACATCAGAAACAGAACAAGTTATTCATATAGTCCAGCTGGTTGTGCTAAAGACAGACAGATGTTGCAGTTACATAGCACACAGCACCGTCATCCATTACTGCTGTATCACGGCAGCAGGTCAGTGAACTCACCTTGGCCTCTTGAAGTGAAGACTTGATCTCATCTCTGTGTTGATGCATCTGGTCCACATGAATCCTCCAGTCCTGCAGATCACAACAAGGCAGAGATTAGAAATAAATGTTTCTGTCATTAAGATTTGTGCATATGTGAAGGCTTTACCATACCATGTTTAAATACTCACACATACAGGGGGTCCTCAAGTTACGACGGAGATCCGTTCCTGAGAATGTGTCGTAACCGAATTTCGACGTAAGTCGGACCATACATTCATAGGTAAGGTAGTTGCAAAGTTGTGCCACTCGCTATACGCCACCCTACAATAAGAGTTTACTGTGGTGAATTGCCTTTTGTCACCGTAGGGGTTGACATCGCGAGTGTAATGAGCATTTCCTTTAGATTTCTGATATCAACCGTGTAGACCCTGTGTTGTGAATAAACCTACGGTATTGCCACGATCCCGAACGCATCTGTGTCCGTGTGCATCTCCTTACCGGCTGCCGCTGCCCCCCCAGCCGTCCATTTCACATAAGTAAACACAAGGCAGAGTAGCCGAGCTGTGCTGTGGAGGTGTTGGAGAGCCGGCCTGCGCGCTGAGAGACAGAGAGAGAGCTCAGCAACTCGTTCCCGTGCGAAGTCTGTATGTATTTACAGGGCAAACCGCTTAAGCCGAAACAAGGAAGTTCACAGGAGATGTGTCGTAACCACGAAAACGACGTAGCTCGCGACCGTCGTAACTCGAGGACCCCTGTATTTACATTATACTTATTTATCCAAAAAAACTAAACTGAAACTAAAAAACATCTGAAACTGATCCAGGATCAGATCCAGAGATGAAGTCATCTTAGAGAACCAGCACCAGCTGCAATCTCAGAGAACAGGTGAGGTTCCCCTGAGGCAGTACCTTGTTGTCTGTCCTGACAGTGACCTTAAGCTGAGGTAGGACTCTCTCCACCTCCAGGTTCCACTCTGCTGCGTCAACCGTTGACACTAAAATCTCATCTGGTTTAAAGGAGGTTTCTGCCTCCTGTTGGAGAGCAAACAGCAAGAATTCATGAAAATGAAGCTGTCAGTCAAGTGTCTATTTGTTGCATTTGTTTTAGGGTCGAAGTTTAAATGTCCCATTTCCAGGGGAACTCACAATCTGAGTCGTCCGTAACTTCAGAGCCTCCAGATCCATCACGTTTTCCTCATCATCATCATCAGGCTCCTCCTGCAATGTTCATCAACTTTACTCAACAGGTTCAAAAGCAAATCAAATCAATAGTTACCTCACCTCACTGTGACTGAATTAGCCTCCAATGCCACTTGTGTCAACACAAAAGTTTTGTGTTTTGTCTTAGTGATTAGTTCCTGTGCCAAATCTATGCTTACAACGGGATGAATGCTTGGTCTTTGGATAACACAGATGTCCTTGAACACATCATTTCTGAATTACATCAACATTTACATTCATGCATACATACATTTGTAGGAACAAAGAAAAAGTAAAGAGATGTTCGTTTACAATCATCTCTTCCTCCACTTTGCTGAGTGTCAGCTCAGCCTCGTCCTCCATCACAGACTCTTCTTCTGTGGTTTCTGTCGGATAGTTTGGTCTGAAATGAACAAAGTCAGGAGGTCAATGATCTCCCCCATTGTACTGTTCAGTCTGATGTAATGATCATATTAAAAAATATTACTGTGTCAACAAAAACGTGGAAAAGGGTCAAAACAACAGACATACAACATGACAAATCAGCAGCAAAATAAAAAGTAAAAATAGATAACCAACAGATTTACTATAAATGACTTCCTGTACAAGTACAGTATGTTCGGAGGATTGATTCCCAACCATTAATTATGTCATGACAGCATCCACACCAAAAACTGATCTGTTTGAAGGAAGTAATTAACATACCTTTTGAAGGAGAAGCCCCTCCTCCTCAAAGCCTCCTCCGCCAGTCGGTCCAGCACCAAACAGACGTACTCGCCGGAACCTGATTTCAGTTTGGACGGAGGGAAGTCCACCTTAAGACCCTGACGGACACAGCCAGGAGTCAGTTAAGTATAAAAACAGCTGATGACAAGAGTCGACTGAGTAGGGGTCAAAGGCACACTGGTATATTTTAAATATTGTTACATATTGCATCTATTTGTTTTATTCACCATTCAACTGTCAAGTTTCAGAGCATCTGTTAGTTTCATTGAGGATAAATGTGAGCTCTGTGAACTTTTTCATCACCTTTTCTTTCTGAGTTACATCAGGCAGACAAATGAAAAGCTGTTAGAAAGGATTGTGTCACAGAGGCTTGGCACTGAACATCAATTCTTACAGCAGGGAACAGTGTGAAGCACTGAAGCATGATAATCAAATATTCACTCAGGAGGGAAATGCATTATATCAGGAATGATACCCGAGTCTCAATGCTGAGCCAAGCAACACTTTTCCCTCTGATACTCAGATGACAAAAGTTAATGTTTATCTGTAGATTCAATACATTTTGAAATCAGGATTCCGTTATAGTTGATTGTTGATTGTGTGGACAAAAGCTGCCATTTAAAATTCTGTCAAAATATAAGTGGAGTCTTTGATTAAAATCAGAAATTATTGACTCCAGCTTCCTCCCTGATTGAGGATGTGTGAACAGGAGACTGTGTGTGAATGTGACTGTGTCTGGTTGTTTGTCTCTTTAGCGGCCTGTGATTGGCTGGTGACTTGTCCAGGGTGTAACCTGCCTCTCACCCAAACTCAGCTGGGATTGTCTGCAGCTCCGTCTGTGACCCTCACAGGTGTAGATAATAGATGGATTTTCTCTAGTTTGGTCTCCATCCCAGCAGCAGGAGCACACTCTGAGTTACAACTCAGTGACAACAGTGATGAGAGGATGTTTCTGTGATTTACTGCTGAGTTGAGCATCACTTACCAAAGCCCTGACCTCTGCCAGGATGTTGGACACTGTGGCGTTGGGTTCGTCGTACTCCTGAGGCTCAGTGAACGGCCTCCCTGCCACGTTGATGAGCCACGCTGCAATGATGGTGAACATGTAGAACTGCTCACCAGGGTTGGATGGGAGATATGGACTGGAGACAAAATAATGTCTGAGGAGAGAAAGAGAATGGAAGGTGGCGACAGTCAGGAATAAATTAATGAGCGTCCTCCTCGGATGGTGCTTTAGTCAACTTCATACGTTGAATCCTTCAGTTATTTAATAGGTGGAGTGTACACATATGGTTTGATTGCAGCAGTAACAAAACCATCCCTGTGTTTCTGTGAAATACAGTGACTGGTTTTTCCGGGAACATCGTTATTCAAACGTTGCTCTATCTACCCATCTGTTGTTGTGGAGGTAGATAGGTTACCTGGACAGGTTCTTCATGTTGTGTTTGGCCAGCACTTCCTCCTCATAGTTTAACACCTTCAGCTTTTCCAGTAAACACTCCATCACTGCAAACACTTGGTAAGCTGCTCCAGGGCCACGGTCGTCCTCCTCTGCCCTCCTGCCGTTATCTGCCATGTTGCTCAGCAGACTACTCAACTAAAGGAAAACAACAAACAGCAAAGGGAATGAGATGATGGAATGTGATATACATGTCGGTGACATACACCGAGGTCTGACCTACCTCACAAGACGGTGTCTTCTGATTCAAAGGCCGAAACACAGTATGATGCTATGGTCCACCGCTGGAGATGTGTCCCATACTTCAGCTCCCGCTCATTACTAACAGCCACCGGTGGTTATTAGCTTAACTTCTGCTGAGAACCTTGAAGGAGGAGGGACATTCACCATCTTTTCTTAAACTCTAAATAAAAAGAAAGAGTCGTCATTGACGCTGTCAGCTAGCTAGCTACTCTGTGAGCTAACCCGGTTTGTTTGGCTTCGTCTCCGTTGTCAGGCAACCCAGCGCTAGCAGCTAACTCGCTAACTTTAGCCGCTAGAAAAAAACGTTTTACACTTTAGTTTTTCGCAAACGTTCTCGTCAGTTAACGGGTTATCAACACGTGAACAAGGCTGTGTGAGTTCACATACTGAAATCTCCTAGTTTTACCTTGTAACTAGCTAGATGTCTCTGTTAGCCAAACACTCTACACCAGCATCCAGTCTTTCCGTCTTCACAATAAAAGCTTTTCCTCTTTAACTCTGGCGTCTTCTGGTTTTATCTTTTCAGATTAAAAGCTTTTCGATACGGAGCATATTTTCGTCATTTTGACTAAAATGTCAATTTCAATTTCCCCCAGAGAACAAATAAAATGCTTTGATTTGAATAAAAAGACTGCTTTCTAAAGTGAATTGTATTTTCAGTGAAGAGTCTACAAATGTTTGTAGACTAACAAGAATAAAAATCATTTTAATACATTTTGACAATTAAATAAAATTAAATTCAAATCAAGCTGACAGTTAAGCAATGGGTCAAATTTGAGCAAATATAATATACAGAAGCAAACAAACAGTCTGGACTTTTTACTGCACCATCTGTGTATTTACTATGCATAATAAGATTTTAAAATATCACACAGGATATCAGCACCCAAACACCAAATAATTCATAAAATAACAATAATTCAAATAATAATAATAAATAATCAATAAATAATTCATAAATAATAATTCACAAAATAATCTAAAAAAAATAATAATCTAAGCCATATGATGAGTCATTTGTCTTTTGTGCTTGTTTGACATCCCTCTACAAAACCGTATTGAATGAAGCTGTGTGTGTGTGTGTGTGTGTGTGTGTGTGTGTGTGTGTGTGTGTGTGTGTGTGTGTGTGCGTGTGTGTGTGTGTGTGTGTGTGTGAATAATTCATATCTCCTCCCTCCTCTGTGCTGAAGGGAGGCAGCACTATGGGAGAGAGAGGGGTGTGTTTGTTTCATCTGTATGCTGCTCCCTGCCTGTCTGCCAGCACACAGGTGGAGCTCCCCGGTGACGCTGTTTGATTGACAGGCCTGCTGCATCGCTGATGATGCTCAATGCTCCTGTGACAGCCAACACCACCAGCTCCAGATGCAGCACGCTGGTGACGGAGTGACACAGACACATTAAAGGGATATTCAGGAAATTAAAACAACACGAGGCAGGAAGTTGCCTGTTTCATCTCTACATGTACGTCTCAGACAGAGATACATCCAACATCTGCTTAGCTTAGCTTAGCACAAAGAAACTGTTAGCCTGGCAACAATAAAAACCTGATGAAATCCATCATTGACATGTTGTGTATTATTCAGTGGATTCACTGGTAGGAATACAGATGTTGGTGTTTTAGCAGCTGTTTGCTCAGGAGCGTTCGATGAACACTTTTATTTTTGTGTGGTGGTTGTTGTCTGTTCTCATACGAGATTCATTGTTCAGTGTGAACACTTGTCACCTCATCTCCACATGTGCTGCAGCAGCTGTTCATTACTGTCAGGTGTGTTCCAGACTGCGTCACCTAAAAGTTTTCTGAACATTCACTGATTCTCAAATCACTCCAACGTTACAGCTGAATTCTTCTGTTTACCATCCAGCTGGACAGGTTGTCTCCAGAGGACCCCTCAGATTTCTGGAGTCAGACACGGGGAGAGAAGATCTTCAGGTTGGGAAGAAGAGACTCTGAGATGAAGCTGAGCAGATGAAGCAGATGGGGAAGTGGTGGACCAGCAGACGACAGACTCCTCTCGCCCTTCGCTGTACTTGAATCACGAGGCCCTTCATATCAAACAGATGGAGCTGAATGGCATCAGTCAGGAGCAGCGTCTCCATCTCGGCGTCTCGGCCTCGCTCATTCGCACTGATGTAAATCACAGTCTGCGACGCACACAGGCACAAACACTGCAGAGACACACGTTTATCGTGGGGCTCAAAGGCTCCGCTCATCTGAAGCTCTGATGGGGGACGTTGCCATGACAACCCAGTAACAGGAAAGCACAGCCCCCCCCTCCCCCAGCTATTGCACACGGATATTTATGGAGAGAGGTGCAGCCGACTGTGGCGTCGTCTTTCTCAGTTTGTGTCCAGGTTATAAAAAAATGAGACGCAGCAGCTGAAGCCTGCAGAGGCGCAGAGCACTTCATTCCCAAACATTCAGACATTCAGTGCATCACCGTGACCTGATGAGTCAGCAAACCCGTGTCCTCGCGCACGAACAGAGGAAACACTGAAGAGAGAGATGGAACCCTCGTCCTCGAAATAAACACGAGGTCAATTAATCGCGTCCTCCATCGTGACAGGCTTTACGATGCAGCCGGCTGCTTTGATTGGACCCTCTGAGGAAATGAAGGGCCCCCGTGTTTGTTTTAGGGCCAATAAATTCACACTTGACAAACTGCTGCTGTGACCTCTGGTCGAACAGAGACCAGCCGCACGGTAAATTTAAATTCACTGCAGGCCGCAGACCGGAACGATCGGCGTTCCATTTAGAGGCTGTTGCTGATGGAACCAACCACAGTCAGATATAAACACTGAAGACATGCTGCACAACATTCTCCACTTCCTCCACACTGTACAACCAGGAAGCCAAGATACAGTATCTCAGATACCGTATGTGCAGTCGTGACTGGCCAATCAGGAGTCAGTGTCAGATGATGTCAATCATGACATCATCAATAAGTGTCATCAGTGTGTTTAGTATGAAAACGTACATGACAAACAAAAATGTTAAGATGGAGTGGGCGGGGCTTATGACAAATACTGCGGCCAGACACCAGGGGGCGATACAGATGTTGTGGCGAGCCATCATGTCAGCCATTGTTAATGAGTCACTAAAACATATTTCCTTTCTTTCATTTCCATTAAAATACGATGAGGTTCAATTTTCAGAATGTTGATACCAGCTCACTGAGGTTTCATGAAAACTTTATTTATACAAAAAGAAACAACAACAGAAGGTTTGATGTGTGGTGCTGCACAACAACAGCATGACACTGGAGTCAGGTAAAAAACAGAACGTTATGGAAAATAAGCTGTGATCAAAATGTAGAAGTAAGAAATGAAACCATATTCAGATTTTCAAACCACATCCGACTAATCTACTTCAATAAATCCACTCACCCGCAGCAATAGAGCGACAGAAACACAGGAGGTTATGAAAGCAGGATATTATCATACATACCATCTACTAACACTGCACAATAAAAGCAATCGAAAGAAATTAATAGTTTCTGACTGACACTCAGGTCATGTGATTTTTT
Source organism: Trinectes maculatus (assembly GCA_016785345.1). Classification (NCBI taxonomy): domain Eukaryota; kingdom Metazoa; phylum Chordata; class Actinopteri; order Pleuronectiformes; family Achiridae; genus Trinectes; species Trinectes maculatus. The sequence continues at coordinate 405,410 of JAFBJQ010002581.1, forward strand.
TATTAGAACCTGTGATCTCAGACGCCATTAGAGGAAGGTAAACGCAGTACGCTGAGTCAACTTCTCCATAAAACTATGACTATTAAGCAGCAAAACTATAAAATACAACTTCTATATGCTCTAAAACGCAGCAGTGCAAAATAAGATTTAAAGCGACTAAACCTAGCCCCTAATCCCTAACCCCTAATCCCTAACCCCTAACCCCTAACCCCTAATCTCTAACCCCTTGCCCCAACTCCTAATCCCCAACCCCTAATCTCTAACCCCTTTCCCCTAACTCCTAATCCCTAACCCCTAATCTCTAACCCCTTTCCCCTAACTCCTAATCCCTAACCCCTAATCTCTAACCCCTTGCCCCTAACTCCTAATCCCTAACCCCTAATCTCTAACCCCTTGCCCCTAACCCCAACCCCTAATCTCTAACCCCTTTCCCCTAACTCCTAACCCTTAATCCCTAATCCCTAATCCCTAATCCCTAATCCCTAATCCCTAATCCCTAATCACTAACCCCTAACCCCTAACCCCTAACCCCGAACCCATGTTGCAGTTTGAAGCTGCACCGACTGGGTCGGGCATCATTACTTCTCTCTTAGCCATCGTCTGTTATGCTTCAAACTCGGACTTCATCTTTTTCTACGTCTGCATTTGTCGCACTCAGAAACTTGTCTGATGCTGAGTCCAGGTGAACTGCTTTTGTCAACAGGCTTCTCAGAACCAGCTGAGGCCTGCGGGGACTATTTCCACTACCCTGCTTCAGGCAGCGTGAACAACTCTGAACATCCGCACAAAAGATCACCATCTTTTCTCAGCTTCTAATCATCGACCTTTACCTTCTGACACAAACCTCACCGTCGCTTACTAAACAAAACAAACTCCTCACGATCGCACGTCTCTGAAATCTGGACTCATAATTCAATTCATTATACAAAACCTGAATCTTAAATTCTTCTCTATGAATTCAGTTTTCTCACTCGTGACGGCCTTTGTCTCAGATTTCTCAGATTTGGAACAAGACTTTGAAATAACGACATCCAAAAGCAGATTGAATAAATATCCAGTTCATGAATAGATTTCTTTCCCCCTTCTGTTTCAATACATTCTAATTAATTAATTGTTTTTGTTGACCAATCACAGACAGCGTCTCGCCTCCTCTTTATGTGAGTATTGTCCTTTCATGTCCAATCAGCTTTCTATAATCCTCCTATCCTATCCGGGTGGCGCTGGTCTCCTCCACTGGCCCCTCCCTCTTGCTTTCCAGGACAACCTCGGTGTAGGCGACCCCCTGGCCAGGCTCCGATGGCTCCTTGTCCTGGTCCTTGGCGTGGAGCTCGGGGTTGGCCTCTGCACCCTCCTGCCCCTCGGCGACGTCCCGCTCCTTCTTCAGTTTGATGCGGAAGGTCTCCTTGTTGGGAGCCTTCTTGGCGATGTTCTCCTTCAGCCGCTCACTGGACTTCTTCAGCCGCTCCCCAGCCTGGTGCATCTTCTCTCGTCGCTCCGGTGGCATGACCTTCTCACCCAGGTTGTGGAACTTGGTGCCGAGGTTGTCTTTGGTTTTGTTCATGTTCTCCTTGGAGAAGGCGGCTTTCAGGGTTTCTGTGCTCTTCACCATGGATTTCTTGAGTCGAGTGGCTCGTGAGGTGTCCGACTCCTCCACGCTCAGATACTCCTCGTCGGAGGAGAGGTCGGCGGGGAGGTCGTAGGCGTCGGGCTCGATCTCCAGCCCCTCCAGGCCGGGTCCTTTGGGAGACTTTGTGACGGCGACCGATGGGACCTCTGTCTCACCCTGCAGAGAAGAAAATAGATAGGATGGTTTGAATTGACATCAAAGTGTCAGTATCATCAACATCCAAATATATGGTTGTAGGCTAACATTGGATTTTGGCGTCAGTTAGCATGATTTGTCCTGGCTCAGGGCTTTGTGCTAAGCTAAAGGTAAACACGTTTGTTACTGTTTTATTTCCTCTTGCAGCTGCGGATCAGTTAGAATAGAACGATAAATATGAGACACTCAGGTTCTGTCTGGTTCTGTGATGACACTGATACACAGCAGCTCGTCTGACCATCTTCTGCCCACTGGGGAGAGAAGACTGTGCTTCTCCTTCAGATGATGAACGCTCAATAGAAAACATGATATTCCTTTGAGATCCTGACCTGCAGACTCTGGGCTCAGATACCAGCAGCTCTCACAGATCAGGTTCTTCTATTTTTACAGAGGCGGAGTAAGTGAGACGCGTTCGCACAGGAAGCAGGAAGTAATAACTCTGCTCCGTCCACTGTTTCATCCAGACTGAGATATCTCAGCAGCTACTGGACGACCGCCATGAAGTTTAATTCAGGTACTGATTAAAACATTGATTTATGTTCTATGACCATTGAGTGGGTTTGTTTTTTACTGTCACGTTTCCTGACGCCCAGCAGAAACAGCAGAGCTCCTGGAGGAGCCTCTTCCTGATGCCGCTGCACGCTACAGGTGACTTTGCATGTGAAAGCCAATTAATCCTAATTAAGCTGCAGCCATCTGCGCGGATCACACTCGTTAATCAGGGCGGTGTCACTGGAGTGCGTCCAGAGACGGCCAATGACAGCGTGGTTGCGCCGGCGGGGAATGTGGGTCAATGTGTGTATTAATAAGTTCAGGCTGCAGTGATGCAGGAGCTGAGAGATGAGATGTTCAGGTTCCACATGTCTCCAGGACGTGATGCACAAGCAGAGAATAAAATGCAGTGGTATTATTCATTCTTTTGATTGTGCGTTTTTGCCTGCAGACTTTGACACAGTGGTAGAAAACTGAAATGACACTTTGTCCTCTGATGTCCAGTGTTGTGAGAGACGGAGGAGGCAGCGTGTCCTCAGGCACAAACCAGCCGCCATTCTTCTTTTCCTTCTTACTGTCCTCTGTCCCTCATCACTCAGCCGGTTGCTTCCTGTTAAATGACCACAGCTGAAGCTCTGTATCAGGAGACGGACAGAGGCCTCAGAACCGACAGCCAATCAGTGATGAGAAACTCAACACCAGGAAGAGACGGGAGTCGGGACGGGGACTGTGTGTTCTTCTGTGTGTGTCACAGTGAACATCAACAGTACAGAGACAAGTTCAGGCTCAGTGGTATCTAACAGATATGGACAGTACCCTGCCAGTGGGGGGCGCCACAGAGTTGTAAGACCTAACCAGACAGACATGAAACAGGTTAACATCCATCCAATGCAACTCGTCATTATCCACTCGCAGTGAACGCAGGTTAACGCACTGATGCGAAGTGTCGTAGTTCCCGCTGAGTCAGCACAGCGACGGACGCACAACGCTGCTGTGCACTTTGACCTCTTTCACCTCATTTACGTGATGATTTTTGTGTGTGATGATTTAGGTCCTGCGATGCTGTGAGAACTCTATGTTCTGCATATGGAGCTGTGTGATAAGCTGCACAGCAGTTTATAGTCTGTCCCTGCTGGCAGAGAGCGAGAATGCACAGAATGCCTGCACCCAGAATAGGACTCTCTGTCAGGAATCGACAGCAGCTGTTGGCAGCACATAGCACTGCGGTCATCTCCACCCGCCAACTGCTGCACGTCTGTCTGCACGTCTGTCTGCACGTCTGTCTGCACGTCTATCTGCACGTCTGTCTGCACGTCTATCTGCACGTCTGTCTGCACGTCTGTCTGCACGTCTGTCTGCACGCTGTGAAGACGAGCGCGTCCCTCTGATTCATCATCATACTATCAGAGCTCCGACATGTGGCCTTTGAGGCTGTGCTGCGTTCAGGAGCATCAGGGAGGTTTTCCACAGGTTAAGTGAGGATGAACGTGACAGAGACTGAGACGACTTCAACACACGTTTTCTTTCTTGCTGTTATTTTTGTTTTGATTAAAAGCGAGCGATCGGTTGAATTAGAAACGGATTAAAGCAGGGAAAAGGCCTAATGGCGTCCGGAATGTCTGGGACTGAGCGTCTCGCTCTGTCATGTGACCAACGGCTTCCAGACAGAACTCCCTCACAGCTGTCCGTCACATTCACCACGACGGCCTCCTCACTTCGCCCTTGAGTCTTCACGCCATGAGAGCGCGTGATGAATGCTTCAGCTCGACGCCTTCGCTCACGCACACTCGTGTCTGAGCCTTGTGAGGCGAATCATCTCGTTCCCTCTGTGTCACCTGACATGATGAATGTTGTCTTCTCATTCTGGTGAAGACACCTGAATCACACGTCATCTGAGTTAAGCTCTTGTTGTTCATCTCGCCTGAATGAATCAATCTGTTTTACTGTTGGAGCTCATGATGTGACTATGTTCCTGACCCTCTGACCCCGGGACCTGGATCTGATGAACCAGAGAGGCCGTCACAGGATCAGCTGCAGATCTTATCTGGAACTTGTCCCGACACCTAAAGGCCCCGGCGGAGCTTCTCATTGAAATGCATGAAGACAAAAACAAAGACCGACAGGCTGAAGGGACCGAAGGATCTAACTCAAAGTTCATCCCCTCGTCTGTTCAACGAAGCTGAATTATTTTTCTTCCTTTTCCTAGCATTAGCATTAGCAACTGTCACAGAAAGCTAATTTGTTAAACTGGTTGAACTCATTGCTGCTAAAGAGAAAAGTCCATCAGATGTTTCTGCAGGTCTACTCACCTGGTAGATGACGACTCGGAACTTGTTGCGAGTGAGCAGCTCATCCTGGGTGGATTCAACCTTCTTGACTCGAACGTTTTGCTTCTCAACGCGAGTCCGCACCTCCTTGACATTGGCGCTGACTTTGCGGGTCTTCTGCAGGAGCTTCTCCACCGTGCCGCTGGTGTCGGTGTGGTCCTTGGCCAGCTTCAGGACGTCGCCCTGGATGGTCTTGATGTTGTTCTCCAGCTCCAGCTGACGCTCTTCCATGCGCTGTTGGCAGGACTGGAC
>JAFBJQ010002581.1:415302-491169 GCA_016785345.1 Trinectes maculatus
CCTGAATCACATCTGGGACAAACGGGAACGCGGCCGTTTCACAACTGAACACACGCTGTGAGGAACGCCACAACAAATGTCGTGTCAGCGAAAATCAGACTGACAGACCTGCAGACGGCCATGTTGTATTTGATCTCGCATTTCCCATGAACACAGAAGCTGTCGGCGCAGGGGATCGGCATCCCGGCGTAGAAACCGTCACCGTGATCCAGACCTTTGGTTTCTGAAGGAGTGCAGAGGAAAGAACGTGAGGTCTTCTCTGCCGACGGAGGAGTAACATCTCATCATCATCATCATCTTTCACCACCTCCTTACCCAAGACATTTATTTTGAAAGGGCTGCTGTCGTCTTTCTTCCCCACTTTCTCTTTATCAGCTGTGAAGGAGACAGATCCAGAGTCAGTTACTGCACAGTCAACACTTCCTCTGAACCAGATCCACACGCCCCGCAGAGGTCAGAGGTCAGAGGTCAGAGGTCAACACTGAAACTCAGTCACACAGAAATCAAACCATAAACGTCCACAGAAAACAAAACTGTTTACACTGCAGCGAGCCGGGATTAAACCCCTCCCCCTCGCCCCCCATCATGTGATCTGATGTGTGTCTTACCTGGACACCTGCCCAGGTGTTTGACATCGATCTGCTCCTGCTTCATGCACGACGCCTCTCGGACCAGACAGGGGTTGTTGTAGGAGTTCCCATCGGTGGCACACACCGGGTTTTCATTGTGGCCGCTGCAGTCAATGTTACATATGCACCTGAGGAGAGAGGGCGGGGGGGTCAGACAGGAAGCACGTTCACAGTGGGCGCCTGGAGGTTTATCACGCACTCACCAGACATCCTCCGAGTCCTCGTCACACTCAGCGCCGTATTTACACGTGCTGCACTTTGTGAACTTCTTCCCAACGTCGGAGCCTGAACCTTCATCATCTGAGAGACACAGAGTACGTCACAGGTCAGAGGTCAATCGTCAATACAGTCAATCAGTAACGACATCACAACAACACACAACGACACACCTCAGCTGCTATAAAGATGAACTCTGGCCTGGTTTATCAGTTCAACACTTTCTTCATTATTATTACCATTATTATTATGATTATTGCTATGATTATTACTATTATTACTATTATTATTATTATTATTATTATTATTATTATTATTACTCCTCTTGTTTCAGCACAGTGATTTGATGTTGAACAGCCCCATGTGTGTTCACACTGATGACACACACACACACACACACACACACACACACACACACACACACACTCTTATCAGCCAAACAGAAACATCATCTTCCTGTGATGTTATTATTACTACAGGTGATGCGTTTAATGGCTTCTCGCATGACAGAGTCCATTTTCAGGCAGATGAGATGGTAACAGCAAGAACATGAAAAATCAAAGTGGCTGTGTGTGTGTGTGTGTGTGTGTGTGTGTGTGTGTGTGTGTGCGTGTGTGCGTGCGCCTGGTGACAGATTGCCCTGCTGTGTGTGTGTGTGGATGTATTGAACACCAGGAGCTCGGTCGGAGCTGAGAGGCTGCCGATCGATTGACGAGGATCTGCAGCAGAGACGCTCTTTGTTTCTTTGCTGACTTTGCCGTTACACACACACACACACACACACACACACACACACACACACACACACACACACACACACACACACACCACCCACATGCAGATGGTGGAGATACTGTCTCTGTGGAGGTCCACCTCCAGACCTCCAGCTAACCCCCCCTCTCCACAGGGCCTTTATGACAGGAGTTAACAGGCGAGGGCCGAGTGAGGGGGGGGGGGGTGTCAACAACAGAAACACACACACACACTCATGTACAAACACACACGTTCACACTGTGACTGTCTTTAATCATACTCACCGTCTCCGTCTCCTGATCCAGAGCCAGGATCTGTGACGACAAAAAACAATCAATCAGTCAACAAACCAACAACTGGCCAACAGGTACCAGTCCACCCACTGGTCCATAGGGGGCGTCACATGGGGGTGAGAAATGGAGGTGGTGTGGGAGGTTTCGTCCTTTAGCTGCTGATCCCTGTGAGTCAGAGATCAGCTGGTACGTTTGACTGGACATTACCCAGCTGTTTGCATCTGGGTCCACACATCACAATCCATCACATACAACTCCTCAGCCTGTCAACACAACAGAGTCACAGGACTCACTGAATCACAGATTTGTGTTAATGAGTCATTACACGGCCACAAAGTGACGTTAAACTCATTCTCGTTACACTGTTTCCTCTGGTTCCTCTGGTTCTTCTGGTTCCTCTGGGGGCCTCTGGTTCTTCTGTTTCCTCTGGGGGCCTCTGGTTCTTCTGTTTCCTCTGGGGGCCTCTGGTTCCTCTGGTTCCTCTGGGGGCCTCTGGTTCCTCTGGGGGCCTCTGGTTCTTCTGTTTCCTCTGGGGGCCTCTGGTTCTTCTGGTTCCTCTGGGGGCCTCTGGTTCTTCTGGTTCCTCTGGGGGCCTCTGGTTCTTCTGGTTCCTCTGGGGGCCTCTGGTTCCTCTGGGGGCCTCTGGTTCTTCTGGTTCCTCTGGGGGCCTCTGGTTCCTCTGGGGGCCTCTGGTTCTTCTGGTTCCTCTGGGGGCCTCTGGTTCTTCTGGTTCCTCTGGGGGCCTCTGTTTCCTCTGGTTCTTCTGGTTCCTCTGGGGGCCACTGTTTCCTCTGGGGGCCTCTGGTTCTTCTGGTTCCTCTGGGGGCCTCTGGACTGCCTGAGTCCAGTTTGGGAACGGCTCGGCTCGTGAGGACTTTAACAGACCTCATCCACGGCTCCTAATTAAAATTGATCTGTGGTTGATTAACTGGCTCGTCCCCTGAAATCAAAGCCAAAGCACTGACGCGTCAAGAGTTCAGGGCGAGAGAGAGAGAGAGAGAGAGAGAGGCGCCGCTGGTCGACTGAAACTCTTAACGAGGTGAAGCTGCATGTAGCGGCGTGATCACGCCACGCAGCGTTCAGCTGATATGATCGTGAGACAGTTACAGTGACGCTGCACTGCGTTTTCTCCTCACTCACTCTGTCTGACCTGCACAATAACCAACCAGCCACCAGTGGGCGTTATGTCGGCGCTGCTGTGTTTCGGGCTGAGGACTCACCGGCGGAGCAGGGTCCATCTGAGACTCTGGAGATGAGTCTCTGCTGTTTGCAGGCCGCCTGCCGCCTGTAGCACTCGTTCTGGTAGGTGTCTCCGTTGGAGCCGCACACGGGGATGTAGTTTTTGTGGCACTGCAAATCAAACACAATGCAAAGTGAATGCAACATCAGGAGGCTGAGGTGGGGGATGGGGGGGTGGAGGATGGGGGATGGGAGGTGGGCGGGGCAAATAGGTCAAATATCGGCTTATGTTTCAAATCTGATGCTTTTTTTTTAACCCTAAACCAAAGTAAAGTTCATTTGAGACCAAAGCCAGCGCTGCGACACAGAGGTCAAAGGTCAAGGACACGCCAGCAGGACGTTTTGCGAGACTGGAGGGTTCAGAGACTTAACGAGTTGGACGCTGATTCAGCTGCTTCGCTTCCACCTGGTGCTCGTCAGACTGCGCCGTCAGTCATGTGACACGTGATGTTTCATTCGTCCGGCGTGACGGTTGGAACAAAGTGACCCGACTCCACCGTCAGACACAAACTGCAGCCGCCTCCAAGGACACGCATCAGCCTCCACTGATCCATACTCCATTAACTCACACACATCAATCATCGAGCAGGCGTGTCCTGCAGGGCTGACCTCAGTGACCTCCAGTATGTGCGTCTACACGCTGCACCACTGAGACCAGGTCCGGGGACGTGCGCCGACACATGAATCCGTACTTCAGAGCGGCGAGCGAAGATGTGAGATCAGAGTGCGGAGGAGCAGCAGGACGTCCGCTCATTTCTGAGCTTCAGACACACTGACGCTTTTTCCCCGCCCAGCGGCTTCAGTTTGCTGCGTCAGCAGTTTGCTGAAAGACATCAGACGTCTCTGCAGGACGGAGCAGAGCGAAAAAACAAACCCTGTGTCTCACTGTCAGGGTCCAATACTGACTGTTAGAACCAGGACCAGAACCAGGACCAGAACCAGGACCGGAACCAGACTGAACCTTCTGTCGCATTAAAACACAATCAAAGCAAATGTGACATAAATAAACGGACAGGGACAGTGAGGAGGTCACAGTGTGTCCCGGTCCCTGAAGCAAATCAAACGGATTAGTCCTTTAAATGAGTGACAGTGGCAGAGCGGGGCGCTGGATGTTCTGACCCTGCCTGCAGGTGGAGCAGGTGGGCGGGTGGAGCAGGTGGAGCAGGTGGAGCGGGTGGAGGAAGGTGGAGCGGGTGGAGGAAGGTGGAGCAGGTGGAGCGGGTGGAGGAAGGTGGAGCAGGTGGAGGAAGGTGTGTGATGAGATAAGAGAGAATCATCTACCTGGAACTGACAGACACATTTCAGCTGAGCGCCGTCGTCTCTGCAGACGCCGCCGAATCGACAGGTGGCGTCATCGCACACCCTCAGGTCGCTCTTCTTCTCCGACAGGTCTGCAGCACACAGCGACAAGGAGGAAGGGGTTAAACACACACACAGACACACACACACACAACACTGACACAAAAATCATGTCCGCACACTCACACACTGAACAAAACACAAACACTTTTATGAGCTTTTGAACAATAACAGCTGACAACATGACATCACACTGAGACGCAGGGCTCTAACAGAGTGTGTGTGTGTGTGTGTGTGTGTGTGCGCGTGTGCGTGTGTGTGTGTGTGTATTGATTCGGTTTCGTCTGAGCAGAGAGTTTAGACGTGACACTGGAGACAGACTCGGCGTGACGGGCGTCACTGATGCATGATGGGAATTCACGCTCACAGATACAAGCGCTCCAGTAGCTATGTCCACTGTGTGTGAGACTGTGTGGACAGACCCCCCCCCGCCTGCAGTACCTTCACCATGTTGCTACGGGCAACAAAATGACGCTGAGGCAGGAAAATGTAGCATTTTTCTCTGCATATCAGCTCCGTCACTGTAAAATTAATTAATTAATTTATCCCTTAAACGACTGTGAAGGGATCAGAGTTGTGTGTCTGTTGTGTTGCACAGTGTGACACGGAGAACCTGCACGACTGACACGACATCACGCGGCAGCAGGTGGCGTCTCCGTCCAGGTTCATCCCGGAGAGCCTGGCACCTGAAGCAGAACAGGAAGGAACTGACCTCTCTCTGACACAAGCCGGCACCCGAGGGCCTGCTGGTAGTTAGGTTTGTCCCTAACAAGGCAATGAATCCTTGTATCTGCTGCAGAGAGCTAACAGCTTTAATATTGTTCCTGGTTCTTCTCTGATCCACATCACCAGTCTTTGTCATTTCATCCTTAATGAACCTGTACAAACAGGAAGTATGTTAACATGTCGTCCGCTGTGTGAAGACTCCTCCTCCTCCTCCTCCTCCTCCTCCTCCTCCTCCTCCTCCTCATCACCTGCCTGCTCACTGTGATTCCGGCTCCTCAGCTTCCTCCTCCTCCACAAACTGCCGGGTGTCATCTGCATAATTACAGCCGCCGAGCATCACACAGAATCGTTGTTGTGAGCTGACGCTGCGGCGAGTGCGTCTCACAGTATCTTGGGGTGTGTTGTTGTTTTTATCGTTCACACGGTTTCCTGTCGCTGCAGAAGAGACTTCACCCACACAGAGCCACCAAACTCTTCTTCTCCGTCGGCCTCCACCAACCAGGAAACAACTGGAACATGGCAATGTTTTGATGAGCTGTGACAGGGCTGAGCTCCGCCCACGTTAACCTGCACGCCTCACCGATGGCCGGCGGGAAAAACCAAGCGATGAGTCAAACAGGAGGAGGAAGAAGAAACCAGAAGTAATCAGGACGTCTTTACTGTACCATCACCTCACTCAGCTGTCACCTGTCAGAGTGTCCGTCCCCGACTGACAGTGAACGTCTCATCGCCGAATAAGTCTTCTCTTCAGAGGAGCTGGAACGACGTGTCACATCCAACAGCGAATAACTGAAATCAAATCAATTCTCTGTCTCTGCTGTGACCCCGGCAGGTCAGAGGTGACTGGGTTGGGGTCACGCTGACCCCCGTTTCTCAGGGTGTCACTCAGCACAGATCCAGGATCAGATCCCCCCCAACCCAGTGGCGGCGAACTGCAGACGCGGAGATGCATACCGACAAACCTCATCACCGGGATGATGTACGACACACGCAGAGCGAAGAGGCAGCAAACCCAGAATTATGAAGCGTCTCTGGCACGAGAACACGGGTTCAATCACTTCCTGCAGAATAAACAAACGGACCAATCAGCTGCCAGTGAGTTTATCACACAGAACGCATCATTTAGCCCGCGGCTAATAACGCCAGCGCCATCAAGTCAGAGCGACACTGCCACTGAACACAGACGGTCCCACCAGGACCATCACACATCACATCCCGTCTCACTTCCTGTCGGCAGGATGGTGTGACCTTTGACCTACGTTAGCTCCACTGCCTTGCAGACAAACCTCAACCATTCGGCCGCTCATTCATAAAGTGGTGTTTGAAAAGCGCCTGATGGAAACAAGCTCAGTAGATGAGACTAATTAAACAGCAGCTGTTAAATTAACACGTCACATTCTCTTACAATCAGCAAGGGGGCGATAGTGACCTGTTCTAACCCTGTTCAGGCGACGGTTAATAAATACATAAACCTACACCCGTCTCCGAGTGTAATCAGCATTAGTGTCAGGTTTTATCAGCAGTGAAACATAAAAACACTTTGATCAGCTGATTCGTCGGCGTGTGATTTATTCATCAGCAGCGGTGAAACCATGTGGTTGTTTCCCTCTGCTGAGTGTGCGACCTGTTTGTCGTTACATTGTGTTGTCGCCCTGAAACACACTCGGCTCTTCAATCCACCCTGATGTGGAAACAGAGTGGTACGTTTTAATGGCGGGAGAAACGGCAGCGGAGCAGACGCCCACATTTGTGTTCTTCTTTGAGTTGAGGCCGCAGAGGCCTTCAGGTCGTCGCCCCCTGCTGGTTGTGGATGGGGAACAGCTTTGTATCCTGTGAGGAACAGCTGACAGTTTCCACCTCCATCACTTCATCTGCTGTGTGTGGAGCTGCTTCCAGGCGCTCGGCCAACGTCTGCTGCTTCATGAGTCTAATTACAGAGAGTGAGGCTGTGTGACTAACAAGGAGGTGGGAAATCCACTCCAGCGCATCGTCAGCGTGACTGGACGTCTTCTTCATATTGACAACATCCTCACAGCTCACGTTTCACCTCCTCAGCCTGACTGAAGCTGAGCCTCGTCACCTCGCTCAGAGTAAACAACGACAAAATGACATGTGACAAACAGGTGGAGGTAGAGCTGGGGTCGGAGGTCACAGGCCGAGGTTAAGGTCACAGATTCATACTCATTGATCTCATTGGTTCTCTCAGTCGCAGTCAACTCGAGTTTCCAGACAAATATGACACCAGCTTCCTGTCGGTCAGTGTGTGAGTGTGTGAGTGTGTGAGTGTGTGTGTGAGTGTGTGAGTGTGTGAGTGTGTGTGTGTGTGAGTGTGTGAGTGTGTGTGTGAGTGTGTGAGTGCGTGTGTGTGTGAGTGTGTGAGTGTGTGTGTGTGTGCACTGATGGTCAGTCAGCGACTGAAAACGTGTACAGTTTAACATGGATGTTGTTATGTGGCAATAAGCAATGATAAAACCCTGAACCACACCCTTCAGATGACCCTCTGACCTCCGAGCTGACCTCCGAGCTGACCTCCGAGCTGACCTCACTGTGTTTACACTGTGTGCTGTAAATACTTGATGTGTCTCCAGAGCACTTCACTGATCTGAACGCAGCACAGTGACTGATCTGACTGTGTGTCGCTGCAGCAGGTCTCAGTATAAACACGCAGACACACACACACACACACACACACACACACACACACACACACACACACACACACAGGGGGGAAAGTCAATCAGCGGCTCGTTAATAAAAGACAGCGGAGGCAGCTGATTCCTGAGTGACAGCAAACACTCAATTACACCACTGATGTTTTCTTCTCAATATTTAACAGACGCTCTGCAGAGACACAACGTTACAACACCACAACACCGTAATGAACGCACCGTGTTGTACATGAATGCAGCAGCATGAACATTACACCTGTTAGCAACACCGCTCTAACGGCTGTGTGTTAACCTCAGCCTTCAACTGCGTTTCATTACACATTATTTTGTAGTTGTGGTTCTGGTTGTGTGGTATAAAATCACGTTGTCTGTTTGTGGAAGGGGATTCATGTTTTATGTTGAATGTAAACAATCAGCTCCACATCAACACATCAATATTTACACAACATACAATAAACACTGAAAACCAGTGTTTGTGCAGATTATTTTCAGATGTCCATTTAATTTCACACATGTGTTGTGTGTACAGCTGTGTGTGTTTCAGTCCTGTGATTTATCCCTGTGGGTGAAATGAGACCTGGGTTGTTCTTTATCCTGCTGCGTCAGACACACTCACTCATCAATGTGCCCAACAACTGCAAAGAAATAAAAACACAACACAACAGAATGCTCCACGACGACACGACAGGCCTCTGTGGGTCAGCAGCAGGAACACAACCATGACGATGTGATGTGCAGCAGACACACAACACACAAAAACCTCACGTGTGTCGGTGCAACACGCAGGCAGGGACAGTCATGTGACCTGTCTCTGTGCGGGTGATGACGTGAACAGGTGCAGCATCAGCATCAGCATCATTATAGGTCTAAACATCTGGATCTGGATCGGGATCGGGATCGGGATCAGGATCGGGATCAGGATCGGGATCGGGATCAGGATCGGGATCAGTCTTACCTGGACAGTCTCTGGCTTTGCCTCTGCAGTCTGCGCTGTGGGGTTCATATGAGGCGCGGGTCTGGAGCAGCAGAGCCAGCAGGCAGGCGGACAGCAGGCAGCGGGCCCCGGCGGGACAGCCCGCAGCGGCCCGCACCATCAGGACGACGAGTCGGTTTAATCCCGAGTGAAGACGCACCGGATCCCGGGGAGGGGGGGAGGGGGAGGGGGTCAGGGTGTGTGGAGGAGCGCGGTGAAGATGGAGGAGCGGGGGGGGAGTGGGGGTTCAGGACGCCGCGGGGACGCTCCGCTGTGTCCGGGGCAGCGGCAGCAGCATCGTCGCCATCCGCCCTTTTCTCCTGCGAGTCCCGCTGCAGGCGGCGCTGTGTCCCGCTGCAGGCGGCGCTGTGTCCCGCTGCAGGCGGCGCGAGCCTCCGCGTCCTGGTCCCCGGCAGCAGCGCACTGAGGAGGCGCTGCGTGAAGAGCCGAGAGCCGCGAGACAACAAAGAGACGAGCGGTGAGGAGGAGAGGAAGAGACAGGCTGGTCACGTGACGGAGGCAAAACACACACACACACACACACACGCCCCTCCACGCCCCTGACGCACGCGCACCACGCAGCACACAGACCTCAAGTATCCGTCACTGATGAATCGTCATCGACAGCAGGATGTTTGTTTGTATCGATCACAGAGTTCAGGTTCCAGGAAACAGGAAGTAAGAGAGCGGATCAACATCAGGCTGTCCCTGTGTCCCTGTCCCCGTCCCCGAGTCCCTGACCCCGAGTCCCTGAGTCCCGGAGTCCTGTCCCCAAGTCCCTGTCCCCGTGTCCCTGTCCCCGAGTCCCTGACCCCGAGTCCCTGTCCCCGAGTCCCTGACCCCGAGTCCCTGTCCCCGAGTCCCTGACCCCGAGTCCCTGACCCTGAGTCCCTGTACCCGTGTCCCTGTCCCTGAGTCCCTGACCCTGTGTCCCTGTCCCTGCATGTGTCCCTGTCCCCGAGTCTCTGTCCCCGAGTCCCTGACCCGAAGTCCCTGTCCCCAAGTCCCTGTCCCCGAGTCCCTGACCCAGAGTCCCTGTCCCCAAGTCCCTGACCCCAAGTCCCTGAGTCCCTGTGTCCCTGTCCCCGAGTCCCTGTCCCCGAGTCCCTGACCCCGAGTCCCTGTCCCCAAGTCCCTGACCCTGAGTCCCTGAGTCCCTGTACCAGAGTCCTGTGCCCGAGTCCCTGACCCCGAGTCCCTGAGTCCCTGACCCCAAGTCCCTGACCCTGAGTCCCTGACCCTGAGTCCCTGACCCTGAGTCCCTGTACCTGAGTCCCTGTACCTGAGCGGTGGTTTGAAACTCATCAACACACCGTGACAGAATCTGTGTGAGCTGCTGAGAAGGTTTTGTGTGAAGGTTTTGTTGAAGGTCTGTCTGAGCTTCAGATGGTTCACAGTGGAGACTGAGGATTATTCCTCTCACCATATGTCTCAATCCCACGTCACATGATTGGAGACAAATCAGCAATACTAATTTGATTAAGTTCCATGATCGTTATCTCTAATTGGCTCAGTCGTCAGATGTCGTGGATTGGTCTGCGTGTCGATGGGAAACTGCTGTCCTCGTCTCAGGAAGGACAGAAATGTCCTGCAGCTCAGATTGGACACGATGAAGCGTGAAGCTGTGCAGGAACATGAGAGATGAACCCTCTCTGATGATCAGAACCCCTGAGCCCCTGATGGGATGACGGCTGTCTGACGGCAGGGTTATAGCTCAGGTCCGGGTCGTGGCGTGCAGACTTTAATTTCCTCCACCATCTGTAGTACGAGAAGACCCCCAACCCTCAGCCCCAACCCCCCCCCCCACACACACACACATACACACACTTCTGATAGGCAGGGTGGTGGAGGAGGCTAATCCAACCCCCTGCAGGGCGATGGGGATCCAGTTTAACCCTTTGCTAATCACCAGACGTAAATTCCACAGCTGAAGTAAGTCTTAACGAGACATTTAATCAGAGTCCTCAGTGATTAGTCTCCTGGAGACGAGGACATGAGACAGGCCATGTCCTCACTGCTCCTGTCTGTGTCCGTCTCTGTGATGTCATTTGTTTACTGACTGGAACTCAGTCAGACAGTCAGAGGGACGTCCACAGTCTCACACACACAGAGGACAGAGAGACTCCTTCCTCTTCTCAGCTCTGGGGTCAGGGGTCATGAGTGGCCACAGCTGAAGTACGTCTTAACGAGACATTTAATCAGAGTCCTCAGTGATTAGTCTCCTGGAGACGAGGACATGAGACAGGCCATGTCCTCACTGCTCCTGTCTGTGTCCGTCTCTGTGATGTCATTTGTTTACTGACTGGAACTCAGTCAGACAGTCAGAGGGACGTCCACAGTCTCACACACACAGAGGACAGAGAGACTCCTTCCTCTTCTCAGCTCTGGGGTCAGGGGTCATGAGTGGAGTCATGAGACCATCTACACCATATGGTGATAGAACATGCCATCAGCTTGCAGATTTTTTTGAGGTAATTACGACAAATTGGTGACAGCTGTAATCACGTTCACACGCGTCTCGTTAGGAGAGTTTGGTGTCTGATGTGGTCGTCGGCCACCAATCAGGGCGCAGGATTTAACGAGTTGATCAGGTGTCTCCTTGACGATGAGTCTTGCTGAGTGAACCGATCACAGAAGCCCATCATTTAGCTCAGGGCGTCCTGATTACATCATCGTTAACGTAAAATGATATAAAAATAAACATGTAAGAAACATAAAAACATCCTTGATTAATCTCCCTCTGATTAATTTTGTGTAACGATGGTGAAGGATTATTCACTAATTATTCATCTCATGCTGAACAGGCGCTTGTTTCTGTTGCTTCCCTTCACACACACACACACACACACACACACACGCACACACACACACACACCAGACTGTTTCCCATCAGCCCCTGCTCCGCCTGGCTGCCGCTGTGCAGCACCTCTCGCCGCTTCACTTCATTGATCATCATTTGGCTTTTTGGCTCGATCCATTAATGAAGTGGACCTGATTGGCTGGCAGCTTCAATCCTCCACTGCAGCCTGAGCGTTATTGATAAAGCTCCTCTCACCGCACCACAGACCTGCTGCTGTGGTTTGTCATATCACCACCTCCTCCTCCACCTTCTCCTCCACCTCCTCCTCCCAATCGATTTAACGGAGCCATGGATCAGAGCACATGCTTAGCAAAGCAGCTGGTATTGATTTGACCCCCTCCCCCCTCACACCAACATGTTATGAAGTCAGTTCAGTTTTGACCTGTAAGAAACAGGTCGCCGACATAGTGATCATGGATCAGAGAGGTAGAAAGAGCCTGGTAATAACATGGCTGCATCAGTAAAGGCTGAGTGCTGCAGCAGCAACAACAACAACAACAACAACAACAACAACAACAACAACATAATCCCTCACCGGTCGTCAGAAAAGCCCCATCACTCACTTTGTCCACAGGTCAGGTGTGAAGTAACATATCAAAGTGTCAACAGGAAAATCCATTCACCTCTTGCTAAAGCTAACTAAGTGGGAGCGAGTCACAGACCTGGCAGTTTGACCACATCATTTAATATAAAACAACTTCCTGCTCAGTATAAACACACAGAGACTGTTGTCACGCTGTGTTGTCGCTCAGGCTCTGAGGGCTGGTGCTGAATGTGTTTGTCTGCTCAGACTAAACGGTGCTGACAGCTGCTGCGTGACGAGCTCCAGTCACTTTAACGAGTCACATCAGGCCAAATTCGTTTCCTCTGAAACTGCTCGTTAGTCATCGATCATCATGTGATCATCAGCTGAGTGAAAATGAGAAAACAAGACGATGATGCAGGAAACAGCATCTCCATTCACAACCCTTTGACCTTTAATGTGTCCAAATGAAGACATCTTTGTTGTAGCAAGAGAAAAGAGACTGACATTTTCACCTTTTTTCATATTTCGTGATGAGGTGAATTGCGAACGTGAACAAAGAGAATCCAGACTGTGAGGCAGATTGAACTGACAGGATGGGACCACACCTTCTATCATGTCTCACAGGTGTTTGTGATCAGAGGCTGGTTGTTATCATATGTCGCCCCCTGCTGGTTATCTACAGCGTAGAAAGCAGAGACAGACTCAGGTATAGGTCAGAGGTGAACAACACAATCCACTGTCCAGTGTTTTACTGTGGCACAGGAAAACAGAAGGAAGACGTCCAGAGGAAAGGAAACATGGACATAATGGAAAATAACAAACATGTGACGTGTTCAAAAACAACAACGAGGAGGAGTCGGCATGTCCCAGATACTAAGTCTTTAAAACAGAAACACACCCACCCACAAAAACAGAAACACACCCACCCACAAAAACAGAAACACACCCACCCACAAAAACAGAAACACACCCACCCATAAGGCCGGGCTGAGTCCAGAGACAACATGGTTCTGGTGGGTGGGGTGAGAGGAGCTCTCTGCTTCTTCTCAACATGACAGAGGGAGAAGATGATCAGACGATGACCTTTGTGACCCGCTGCACTCAGTGTGTATGTGAGCAGGAGGATTAGACCCTGTTGGTTGAGATTAGTGTGGTGTTGACGGGTAAACACTGGTGTTTACAAACTATTAAAAACACACACACACACACACACACACACACACACACACAGGTGACATACCAAACCCAAATCCACATCAGTCAGTCCACACGTTCTCCTGTGATGCATTCAGGTGCTCCTGGGAAATCTGGCCGGATGTTGCTCTCTGTAATGATGACAGTACAGATGAATAAATAAACAGTGACGTTAGCAGAGATGCTTCATGATTCAAATTTTAATGAAAAAAAAATCATTTTCACGATGCTTGGATGATTTTATGATTTTTTTTCCTTACTAATTACTTATCACGATTATCGTCTTAATAAAACACATAAAAGATAGAAAATTTAAAAAATACTTTTATCAACAAATTAAATTTGCAAACATGAATTCTGCACAAAATTATTCCTGGAGACCTGAGACCTGTTTTACATTGACTTGTACATTGTTTATAAATGTTTGTTTAAATGTGTGTCGCCGAGGCTGTGTACGTAACAGGTGACGTCAGTCGCCTTTAAGGACTGAAATGACTGGCTGAAAAGACACAACCAGTCCTGTGATCCATGAAGCCAGGAACGCGAGATGCGAGGAGAAGCTGAAACTTAATGATCGATCTCATAAGGCAGGCATCGATTTATACCGATTCCAATCGATACGTCGATATTTGAGATCGATCCGCCCACCGCTAAACAAAACGCGGCTCGCGCCGGCTTTTCTCTCAGTCTCTGGGACGTGCTCAGATTTCCGACAGTCCCTGAAGGCACCAGAGCCACCAACTCCACCATCCCCTCGGTACCGGACAGAGGAGAACCGAGGTACCGTGTCGCGCTCCGCCGTACCCCGGAGAGAGTGCTCCTCAGCCCGCCGTTCACAGTGAGTGTCTCCCGCAGGTTTATTGTCTATGAGCTTTAAGCCCGGCCAGAGAAAAGGCGCGTGCTGCCCGCGTGGCGGCACAGGCGGAGGCAGGTCGCAGCAGTTTCCGGGTTTGCAGTCTTTGTGCACACGGCACGGGGCTGGTGCAGAGCGCACAGACCCAACGTGGTCATGTTTACCTCCGCTGGCGTCCGGGTGTCAGGGCGCAGAGTCCCACTCGACCGGAGAGATGGAGCTCCGGTTGCCGCGTCGGGCTCCTGCCGAGCCTCTGCGGCAGCGGGAGGCCCGGGCCTCGGCCGCAGCCACCCGCCTGGTGCCGTGTGTCAGCGCTAACCATCCGACAAATACAACCACACCACCGCGGCTAGCGGGGGAGCTAACACAGCTAATGAAGAGATGACGGTTAGCATGTTAGCTTTATCGTACTATACCTGTGATTAGTAAACACTGTGAACATATGGCCACCGTCACTACTAAACATGAGCTAATCTGCGTGTTAAGCTAGCTACATGACGCTCTGAGCAGCGCCCGCCCTCCCCACCAGACTCCATGAAGAAAACAAACAATTTAATATATGTTCTTGTACCAGGCGACGATTAATGGAGTGTGAAAGTAAGAAAAATAACTTTTTAGAGGCCGTTTAATATTCTGTGTAACTCTCCTATATATTTAGATAATACAGCGGGCTATGACTGAGGCGCTTATTAAGACGTTTTGTTGTCATCTACATCCGGAATGAATGAATGATAAAAGTTGCTCGTGTAGTGTGTGACGTATATTCTGTGTCAGTGAGGTCACTGTCGTGTTGAGCCACAGTTTGACCTGTGACATCTGATGACGACGTGAACATCTTATGCTTTTAATTAGGAAAATATCAACTTAAAACTATGAACTATTTGTTGATATGGGAACTATTTAACCATCAAATGCACCAAACTGACCGGTTAGGACTTGTGAAATGTACAGGAGCGTTGGGGGAGGGGCCTCCAGTGCTGAACTCCTCTGATTGGTTTGGCTGTTTTTGGATTTGCGTTGCACTGCCTGCCCTGGCTTTAAGATGTCCTTATTGTTGTACTGTACCGTATGGTCTTTACATTACGCCACCTGCTGGACTGTAGAGGAACAGCGGCATACATCAGCAGTGTAACAAGCCTTAATTTCTTGTGGAAACAAGAAACAAAATCTGTTGCTATTTAAGTCTGGACTAATGAATTATACTCGTTCTGTGTCGTTAGGATGCATCAGTAAAACCTGTGTTTTCCAGGTAGAGATGGTGAGTGAGGGGAGGGGCCTAGTCGGCTTGGCCCTGATGGCTCTTCTCGCCACAAGCTTTGCCAGCGGTGATGTTTTGGCGGATCCAGCCCGCAGCACGTCTGCCATGGAGACAGGTGGCCCAGTACGTTTAGCATCGGCGGTGGTTGACCCACAAAGGGCGCAGCAGAGCCAGAGGCAACACCTGGAGGCCCTGTTCAACAGGTGATCTGTGACTTAGGCTGAAGATAAACATAGGATCACATTCTTTAACTGATGTGTGATTGTCTTTATTGTTGGACATTAACTGTGTTAATTCACTAAACGTCACAGATATGGAGAAAACGGCACCATCTCTATGGACGGACTGAAACGCCTCCTACAAAATGTGGGGCTGGATCGCATAAGGACCGTTATGGTCCAGCATCACGAGCAACTAGGCCACCACCACCACCACCATCATCATCACAATCACCATCACAATCACCACGACAGCCAGCACCATCGTCTCCATGGCAACCACGGGCATCCCCAGAAGCACACCCACACTGAACACTCGCTGCCCCGAAAGTTCCCAGCAAACACAGGAAATCAAGCTGGAACACAGGGGAAGAAAAGTGAGAACCCTGAGAGCCATCACAACCTGCACGACAAGAAGACCACAACAGCTCAGGGGGCCAGCACCACCACCACTGCTTATGGCGCTCAGCGTCTGGTGAAACAAGGCAGCACCCTGGAACAGCCCCGCCCGGCCACTGAAAGCCAGACACGAGCAGCTGCAGCCAGCCACGACCATAATCATGTGCATGAAGATGATCATGATCACGACCAAGAGAACGCCACCATGGACAGCTCAGAGGTACCATGTGATGAAATGATTGTTGATTGATAATTTCTGTCTCAGTTCAGTTCCTGAGGTTTCAGACTGGTGGCGGGTGAAGCCAGGCCTTTCATAATCCTCATGGAGTCTCAATTAGTGTAAAGGCTAAAATGAGTCTAAATGTCCAGTAACTATTTGTGTCCCAGTGTTGTGCTCATTGATCGTAGCTCAGCTGATCATTTCTGTTCCATCCATTTTCTGCCACGTATCAGAGATCAGGTTCCAGCAGCAGCAACTTTGGCTAAAACAAAAACACCCCCTATCGACTAAGCACTTTGCTGGCGTCGGCACTAATCAGTCACTAAATGTCAGCTGAATTTAGTCACATATTCCAGGCCAAGTGCAGCTGTTGACATTTCCTGTTTTATCTCCAGTGCCTGAACGCCTCCAGCATCCTCTCCTCACATGGGATGTCTCAGGAGGTGGGTGTGACTGTCAGAGACTTCAGCTTCCTCTGCCCTGCCCTCCTCGACCAGATTGATATCGGAGTGTGCATTGTGCACGGAGACGCTGCCAAACACCAGGAGAGAGGTTGGATTTATTTATTTCTTTATTTATCTCTCGTCAGTCCAGTGGGATACCGTGAGAGGCGGAGTCTGAGAGGCGGCCACTCAAACCTGAGAGAACAGAGGAAATAATTAGCAGATAACTGAAATAAGAGTTGATTTAAAAAATCTGTTATTAATAATAGTATGTAACCAGACTCAACTCTCTCTGCTACCTATTGACGGGAGCGCTTTCTTACACTTTAGCATTGTCGGCCCAAAGAAAGTTATATATGCATTATATTCTCTCAATTCTCTAGGTCATAATCATCATGACCATGGTCATGGTCACCACGGTGACCACAATCACTCAGACCATGACCACAGCGATCCCATTGGTGGAGAAAGTGGCAAGAACATTGCATCAGGTATCATAATAAACCACTCTGTGGTCTGACGTGCATTGTAGCACAACCTTTGATAATGTATAACCATGATATAAATATACAGAGATATAGATATTTCTGAGTGTTGTGTTGATCGGAGTAACAGTGGTGTTTGACATGTGCATTGCAGCGTGGGTTGGTGGCTTAGTTTCCATCACAGTCATCAGTCTGCTCTCGCTCCTTGGCGTCATCCTCATCCCGCTCATGAACAGAGTTTTCTTCAAGTTCCTCCTCAGCTTCCTGGTGGCGTTGGCTGTCGGGACATTGAGTGGCGACGCCTTCCTGCATCTCATCCCCCACGTGAGTCAACACAGCATAGACTTGACATGCAGCGTGTGTTATCCTGCCAGTAAAGGTTGTAGGTCATATGCCTCTTGTGTGTCTCTGTCTCTGGTGCTTCAGTCTCAGGGAGGCCACCATCACCATCATGAGGACTTTGAGATGAACCTGGAGGAAGGTCACCCCCATGACGAGCAGGATGATCACCTGGATGCTGTGTGGAAAGGCCTGACAGCCCTGGGTGGAGTCTACTTCATGTTTCTCACTGAACACTTTTTGACACTGGCAAAAATGTACAAGGACAAGAAACAGAAGGTGAAGGTGATCTGTCAAAATATAAATTCAGCTTTTTAATAATCATGGCAACAGTGAGTCGCGTGGTTTGAAGAGTGAACACGCAGCGTTTCATTAACTCTCAGTAAAGGTCTCAGATGTTTCTAAGGGTCCGGACACAAGCAGGAGAAGAATGTAAACAATCAGTCAACCTGATTATAGCATCATCATCATCATCATCTTCACAATTCTGTTCATCCAATCCTGAAAAGCAACAATTTATTACCTCTTAAAGTTTTAATGACTTTAAGTCAGTTATTTTATTCTGGAAACTAAAAGAAGATTGATGCAGTGTTGATGACCATCATGTTCTGCTGCACAAACAGGTGCAGAAGAAGAACGACAGTGCAGATCCAGAGAAGCAGCCTGCTCTGGGAGAGACTGACCTGAAGCCTCCTGAAGGTGAGAATCGTTTCCACTCTTAAGTGCAGTGAATCATTTATCACGAACGTATGGTCAGACATGACTTTCTGTACATCACAGGTACGTTTATTTTTATGGTCCACAAACTGCAGCTCAGTGTTGTTGGATTTTCTTTTCAACTTTTGTTTTTGTTTTCTGGAAGTCATGAACATTACACCCTCACTCATAAAACCTACCTGTCAGTATGTGTATTGCTAACGTGTGTGTGTGTGTGTGTGTGTGTATGTAGCTCACAGTGCGTGATTTAATGGTATTGTCTTTCATCAGAGGTGGAGACGAACGGTGCTGGCACATTTGGCGGCGACCGCTCCAGCAACCTGCATGGCGGCGGCATGGCAGAGGAAGAGCAGGTGATGCTGGCTCCCCAAGTGTCCATAGTGTCGCCGCAGGGTTGCGGCAGAGAATCAGGCGCCGCCACCTACACAGCCGAAGACTGTGAAAACAAATGCCACTCCCACTTCCATGACACTGTTGGCCAGGCTGACAGTATGCACCATCACCACCATGACTACCACCACATCCTCCATCACCACCACTCCCAGAACCACCACCCACACAGCCACTCCCACTCGTACTCCGAGCAGCACTTCCAGCAGGCCGGCGTGGCTGCGCTCGCCTGGATGGTCATCATGGGAGACGGACTGCACAACTTCAGTGACGGCCTGGCTATCGGTGAGTGGGCGTTATCGTCAGGTCACAGCATACCCGCCGTTAGCGCTAGCATCTGTTTACAATCTATCATAAAGATCATAATTTCTTCACTCACTATGTTTTGTATCCAGAAGTGAAAACATCAGTGATGTTAACTCTTATTCTGCTACTAATGACGTTAGCATGCTAACCTGCTGGATGCAGCGTCCAGTCTGTAGCTCACAGGTCGTGTTACAACCTCTGGTCAATAAACACAGCAGGGGACGATAGGACCACCCTCTATCAGCAAAAAAACACATTTGTTATTTGTTGTTAACACAGCACGTTAACATGTTGCATTAACATGGAACATAATTGCAGTATTAGTAGTCATGTGGTGGGTGTCGCTGTGCAGGGGCTGCGTTCACGGAGGGCCTGTCCAGTGGTCTCAGCACGTCTGTGGCTGTTTTCTGTCACGAGCTGCCTCATGAGTTAGGTAAGACCTCTGACCTGCCTGAGTCAGAAAGGCTACAAAAATAATATTCACATTGGTATCAAGGATGTTCAGCATTCCATTTGATGGGGCTTAATTTTTCCCAGGTGACTTTGCGGTGCTCCTGAAAGCGGGTATGACAGTGCGTCAGGCCATTCTTTACAACGTGCTGTCGGCCATGATGGCGTACCTGGGCGTGGTGACTGGAATCTTGATCGGACATTACGCAGAGAACGTCTCCATGTGGATATTTGCTCTCACGGCAGGACTCTTCATGTACGTGGCGCTGGTGGACATGGTGAGTCAACAACGCCTGCGCCTGAACACACCGCAATCAGCACAGCCAATCTTGAGCCTCCTGCCAGAATACTGAGTGTCTCAGCTGATGTTGTCTCTGTAGAAAACATTAAGTTTGACTGAGTGAAGGCTCGGTGCTGATTGGATACTGGAGAAAACCTTCACATCAGTGTAATATTAACCAACTGCCCTCCGTCTGCTCCTGTTAGGTTAATTGAAAACGTTTAAATGTTAAAGCACAGAAAGGATTCATTTTATTATTATTATTATTATTATTATTATTCCCATCATGTGGCCTGAATGTAAACTGCTCAGTGTTGTGTAGTCGTTATTGTCCAGTCAGCAGCATCTGTTCTGTCGACTCAACAGGTCTTGTTGACCTCCTCTCCGACTCGCAGGTATTTGAGCTGAGCAGTCAGGACCAGATGGCCTGTTCACACACAGACACACACACACACACACACAGTACACAGTAAAACATTACAGCTTTATCAAAGATAAACCCAGCAGTAGAGGGGACTTGTCGCCATCAGCTGCTGCCTGGAAAAACACAATAAAGCTTGTGTTTTCTGATGCTGACCTCTAGTGGCCATGTTTCTGTACAACAGAAAACATTGAAGAACGTAGTGAAACTCTTCTCTGTCCTGATGAGTTTCCACTACGAATGACAAGACAAACAATGCGTTTGCTGTTGTGAGTGTTTTAATCTGCACATTGTCTTTCAGTGGAAACCGCTTGTCGTCTTTTTTTCTCCCAGGTGCCGGAGATGTTACATAATGACGCCGGGGACCACGGCTTCAGCCACTGGGGCTTCTTCCTGCTCCAGAATGCCGGCATCCTGCTGGGCTTCAGCATCATGCTGCTAATCGCCATTTTTGAGCACAAAATCCAGCTGGACCTTGGATACTGAGGAGCGTCCAGTCCTGACCTCCTGACCTCTGGTGCATTCCAGTGTGTGTGTGTCCATCACAGGTGTAGTGTAATGTTTTTATGTTGTTGTGGACAGTGAGTACTGTCGGCTTAGTTTAGGTCATATTCGTGTTCCATTTCAAACACAGTCTCCTCGTGGACACAAACCAAAGTGTTCGTCGACAGCTTCTCCGTCGTGTCGACAAACTCAATAAGTCCATACTCCATGTTGTTCTTCCCACCGCTGCCCTCAGTCATGGATCCTTACCATCCAGTATGTGAGTTTGTAGTTTGTTGTATCAGTGTTGCGAGGCAGAGCTGATACAATGCTGCTGAGTAACAAATAATGGAACACGGCGAGGTCAAGTGACGCATTTATAAAACCGGAAACATTCATTACATTACATATTTATATTTGTTTGTATTTATTAGCAATAGATTTGTATTATTGATGAAGAGTCTCAGTTCTGGGCACTCAGACAACAGTTTGGAAACAAATGCTGTCATAATTGGTCACAGAGCGACAACCAGTCAGCAATGTGAGACAGCGCTCACCTCCACATCAGCAGCAGCCATCTTGGTCACTAACAAAAAGACAGTCAGTCATCAGGAGAAAAAAACAATCATTGACCAGCGAATTAACAATGATACACAAAAAAGTGTCCATGGTTACCAGGATAATGTCATTGATATTTTGAGACCAAGTTGCAGCAGGAGCATCAAATATTATCTTTACTGTTTTTGTGTGTGAAAGCTGAATCAGAAGAAAACCTGTCCAGTAACAAATGAAGGAAAAGTTGTCAGTCAGCTTCTAAGATGTCCACTTGTCTAGACTGCCTGATTTTCTGTGTCGTCCTGTAGTTTGTGTCAAATTGTGAATTGACGCATTTAAAAACCCTCGATGGGTTTTAGTCTGAGCACTTAAATCAGCCTGATCTGATCGGCTCGGATCCATACAATACTCTGTTACATATATTCTGAAGATTTCTCTAAATGTCTCTGCTCCGTTTGATCACGATCAAGTTCTAATGCAAGAATCCCAGAGATTTTTCCGTTTCCGGAAAGATCACCCCACATATCGACGTGGATCAAACGTTGACCTCGACCCAAAACAAGTCAGCGAGCAGACTCAGTTACATTACGCCATTGTTTGGCCACAGTTTATCATGTGGTCGACGGTCACCTGAAGGTATTGTGGTAAGTTGGAGAGACTTTATGTTGCTGTCAACTCTGTTACCATTAAGTGTCTGAATGATTGTTCTCTTAGACTTGTAAAATATGGCCATTCTCTGACCTTTGCATTTTTATTTTATTGCATTGTTACAGTAAATGTGGCAGCTCCACCCTGATGGTTTACAGTTACAGTTTTACTCCAACCCTTTGAATGTGGGAACAGAATCAGACAAATGTTCACTTTGTTTGAACAGTTTAATTTCCTTTCATTTGTTTTCTTTTTCTATAATTGCCCTGATGTGTGTGTCAGGGATAATGATGCTTAATGAAGGAGGGGGTTTGTCTTTGTTAACGTGTGAAACAGTGTTAAGTGTTAATGAAGGGACGTTACAGCAGGTGGTAAAGTCTTACCACAAAGAGTTGCTCCTCTGCAGGAAACGCTCAGACCTTATGATGGTTGTTATCATCAGGTGTGTGTCAGTGCCACGACTGGAGATGGGAATGTTTCTCGCCAGATGTGTCCCCGTGTCAAAATTCTCCTCTACACTTATTATTTGTAAGAATACGTTTTATTCTTTTACGGAAAATGCAGGAATAAGTGAAACAGTGGGATGCTGAAGTCTGCGTTTTATGTTCTGTGACTTTCAACAGAAAATACATGTTTTTTTAGCTTCAGTCGCAAACACTGTCTGATTTAATGACATTTAACATATTTTTGCCCCCCCCCCCCAAAAAGAGAAAGAACCCAGATTGTCCAAAGTGACATTTTGCTGCAGAACTGATTGAAACTGTGTTTCTGTTATGTTTTTGGAATCTTCAGGCAGCTTCCATGTTGACTCACTGTGCTCGCTGTGACATTCCTGAACTCAAATAAAATGCACATGCTCACCAGCTAACTGGGCTAAAACTCTTTTTTATTTTTTTTGGCCAGTGAAAGGTCACATCTACCTGAACACATTCTGGTACATACAAAACAAAACTAAACACTTTAATGTCGTCATATGTTTTCTTGTGGTTATTTTGATCTTGACATTTTGCAAATGTTATTTTTCTTTATCCAAATAGATTCAATTAAAAAATCATTTTAAAAAATCCCCACATTTATGGAGAGACCATAATCTCTACTCATCAAAAATATTGGTGTAATAAAAATGAGACAAAGAAAACAACATTTACATAACAAAATCTAAGATGTCATCATCTCTGAAAGCTACTGCAAGCCTAGATGTTTATCATAAAATCTTAAGTCTTCAAACTCATTTAGTGTAATGATGTTGATAATTGAGGGATTCTTGATTATTAAGTATATCATGTGACAACGAAACATGTATTTTCAATCAAATAATTTTACTTGAAGGCCTCAAATCACCCACTAACCTTCTTCTTCTGTTGTTGAATACTCACATCAACAACAGCATGTTTCCATACAAATCATGTAATCACAACAATGCTACAACAGGCTAATGCTAGTATTACCCTTAGCATATACAGTTTACTTTGTTAAATGTGCACATGTGCTGTTAATAGAATTAGCAGCATGTCGCTGGACTTCATTCTACTTAACTGTGGAATTGCAACAAACAAGAATGAAGTCATAGTATGAAACAAATCTTATTTCAGCAAATAAACAAAGAAACTGTATTTAAAATACAGTCATGATCCCTAAAGAACGTGTCAACATTTCTTCTGATCTAATTTAGAATCTACCACAACAAATAATAACTTTTTTTTACCGTTGTTTAATAGGATAGCATGTAACAATGAGCATGTTAACTTGATTATTGAACCCTGACCTCTCCGCACTCCTGTTATGTTATCATTAACCTTCATGACTGCGGCAGCGACGCAGATGTTTTTGTTGCATTTATTTGAAGAAGTTTACAACTCTCTGGTAGAAGCCCACCTTCTCTTTCCTTTCCTCTCTTTCTTCAGACAACTCCTCCTCTGATTTACTAAGTTGGCCTCGATTGGCTACCTTGGAGATGATTTTTGCTCGCTCCTTCATGGCCTCCAAAGACTGGATTCGGGCCCGGTAACCTTCTTTGGCCTCTGACATTTCTCCCTCAATCAGCATGTCGATGTACTCGGGCGTGGTCAGAGGGTTGGGCCTCAGGGCGATCTCTTGCAGACGAGCTATACAATGAGCCGACTTATCCATGAGAGATAATATCATGTCCTGAAGTTTAACAATCTCTTCCTCCTGCTTCTCGATCAGATCCTGAACGGACAACTTTTCCTGTATCGCTCTTTCATACTTGTCTTTTATCTCTTTCAGTGTCTGCTTCTCTCTCACTTTAACATACTCCCAGCTGTATGTCTGGTTGAAATGGACACTCCAGGTGCATTTTCCAGGACAGACTGTGCACAGCCCTGTTCCGTCCATCGCTGAGCAGCCATCTTTTCTGCTATCATCTGCTATTGCACATGGATAGTGGCATGTTACTGAGCATTTCTGGCAGTTGGTAATGTATTCTCCACTCTTTGTGAGCGTTTTTTTAATAGGCTTAATCACATCAACCTCGATCTCAAAGTTTTCATTCGAAACCATCGCAGTTTCGTGATCTTTGATCATTTCTTTGGTCGTCTTAATTTCCTCAAGTTTGGCTAGTCCCGCTATGACTTGTGGCTGTAAACCTTCGACGGCTGTTTCAAGCTGCTTTCGCTCTTTCAGAACCTCTTTGGTCATTCGTAAGCTTTTGGTCGTCATTCTACCCAAAGCAGTGAAGAACTTATCCATACTTTTGGCCCCCATGTTCCAGAACATTTCATCAAAGTTGTCATCAACGTCATCATCTGAATCTTCATCACAGGCCCTGTCACTGCTGCACCTGTTGTCTGCATACAGTGCTGAATTGTTGAACTTAAAGTGAATCGGTAGCCCTAAGTCATTTTTAGGACATGGAACTCCAGAGACATTTATTGCCTCCAAAACTGGTGGCTGCTTGCCGTCCGCAAAAGTCACCAGCATCTCAATGTTCTCTGCCACATCTTTGCCAAAGATGGAGAGCACAGAGTCAAAGACGTACCGTTGTGTTGCTGTTAGTCGTGCGAGAGAAGCCTGAGTCACGAAACACACTGCATCAATCTCGCTGACTCCATCGGCTGAGGTGAAAAGCTTCCTGATCTGTTCCGTTATCTCCTTGTCTCTTCCTACACCTCTTGTGTCTCCAAACCCTGGGGTGTCCACAACAGTCAGAGAGAATGGGATTTTAAACCCTTCTTGGTAGTTTAGTTTGTACACAGTGACTTCAGAGGTCTGACTTTCAGCCTGTGATCTTGACTGATCCTCAACAATTAATTTAAACCTGAAGTTGTCCTTCCATCCAACACCAACAATGTAGTTGATCATCCCATTGATGAGTGTGGACTTTCCTGATCCGGTTGCTCCAAGAAGCATGATGGTACGATTCTGCCTCATGCTGTTTTTGCCAAGGTTGAACCTTCGACAGCCCTCGATTTCAATATCGTCTTCTGTCAGTGGCAGTTTGTAAAGTGAGGGGGATTTGGGGTCGGTGCATTTGCTTGTATGTTTCAGGTATTCTGCAAGGCGGGCAAATTCACGTTTTGTTGTGCAGGCACTGACAGCGATGCTGCTCTTGCTTCTGCCATCTACACCACAGTCACATTGGACCCTGACCACGTACCCTGTCTCTGACTGGAGCCCTGAAATAATCGCCTTCTCAGCTCTCGACATTGTTTGGTTCCACTGGAGATCTTCTTCTTTCACTTTGTTGTCTTTTTCGGCGTACTCCACGATGTAACTCAGGATCTGAACATCTTGTCCAAGCTCAGCCGGTCTTTGCCAGCTGACCGATATCTCACTGGAGTTTGGTTCAACTTGTGGTTTTCCAGGAGGACTGCAGGGTAAAGTTTTAATGAGACCGCTGATCTCGTTGACCGGCCCAACTCCGACAGAGGTGACTGCTCTGCACCTGATCATGTACTCGGTGTTAGGTCTCAGATCGCTCAGTGAGACTTCTTCAGCTTTTGGTGCCGTCTTTTGTTGCCAACTGTCTTCCTTACTGACGCTGTACTCAACAGAGTAGGAGGTGATGTTCTCTGCTCCACATCTGGGTGGAGCAATCGTCAGTGTCACTCTGTTGTGGTTTATGTCGCTTGCTGTCACAGCTTCAGGCTTTGAAGGTGGTTCAAAGTTCATGCTAACTGAAGAGCCTTCTTTGTAAAGGTAAATGCTTGAACCTTTCTGTGTTGCATTTGTCAAACCTACTGTCAGGAACCTAATGTTCTTGTTCTCCTTGTTGGCCTCAGCGAAATCCCTAAAGAGTTTGGCTTTGTTCCTCATTGTATCAGGGACTTTGTCTGAAAGATACCATTGCTCTTTCTCTATATCATAGGTGTGAAGATCTTGAGAGGTGTCTTGTTTGATGGTTCCTTTCAAGTAGTTTGACAAAACTGATAGATAAGGTTCAGCATTTCCCAGTGAGGTGAAAACGAAACACACAGCATGCTCTGCATTCAGAATCTCTTCATGAAGACCATTCTGAGATGGGATGATCTTTGTGTTTTTCATCATGTTGGTGAAAGATTTTAAAATGGCGATTTCTCTCTCTTTACAGTCCATCCACTCATTCAAGTTTTTGCTGTTGAAAGGAGAAGAGTGTCTCTTCTGCAGGATCTTAGCGAGCACGGCCTCGTCCTCACCTCCTCCTCGGATTGATGGAAGTTTCTTTGCTAGGTCTTGTTGGAATTCGAGCTTGAATACGGAGGACATTTCTTTAAAACTTTTAAGTTTTTTGCCAATCTGTGGAAACTGCTTTGCAGTTGTTGTTTTCATTGCATCATTGCACCTGATTTCCAGCTCACTAAAGTCCTCCAAGACTCCCTGTGCTTCCTGAACCAACCCGACACTGATCTGACGGACAAGCTGAGCAGCAGAAGAATCTAAGCTTGTTAATGGCAACAGCCAGACTCTTACTGGTACAGCGTTTTCCCCCTTGGCTCCCAGCAGCTGCGGCAGGCTCTGATAGACCTGCACAGCATCCTGAAATGAAACTGGATTTTTTTCTAGATAAAAATCACCATGGAATTTACAAGAGAACTTCTCAACGTTTGCCTTTTCTTTGTCCTCCATCTTCAGGGAGCCTTCACCCTCTATAGCAAAACATGGGATCTTCTTGATCATCACTTTCAAGTTGCCTTGAATGTCTTGATGATCTTCCTTTTCTGACACCTCACGATCAAACACAAAGAAGGCCTGTGCTCCATAAAGGACACCAGTGACTACATGTGTTGCTATTCCTTTATCAAACACATACGGATGCTTCACGTTGCCTCTTCCGAGGTGATTCATTGACAGTTCTCGGAACTTTGTGGTAGTTTCATACTTTAAAGTTACTCTGGCCTGATTTTTGGAGGTCCTGTGATCGTTCAGGTATTTGGCTGATCCTTCCACCTCCACCAGTCCACCCAAGAAACTTGCTTTCAGTGATGCTTCAACCTTCAGTGCTGAGGATTTGTCCTCAATAGATTCAGAGGCGACTATCTCAAAATTACTGTTGGGTTTTAATCTGTCTCTTGTATCTTTCTCCAGGTCATCGCAGTTCCATAGGGTCATTGCTGCCAAAAAGAAGAGAAGAACTTAAACTGCTTAGGATTAAACACAGAAAAATGCTAAAAGTAAAATCATCTAAATCAGTGGTCCCCAACCTTTTTACCACCACGGACCGGTTTAATGTCAGACAATATTTTCACGGCCCGGCCTTTCAGGTGTGGTGGATAAATACAACAAAATAAAATGATACAAACTAGTTTGTTATAAATATAATAATACACGTGAATCCACTGTGTACTCGTATACAACTTTATTAACAGCGTCCTCGTAACATCGCGCCAACAACATAACATGAGCAACATTCTATTGAATCTACTGTTGCGTTGAGTGAGTGAACTTTACCGGGGATGAGTAAATCTTGACGACAGTCGTACAGCATCCCAAGGCTGAAAGGTCGACCGAGTGCTGCCAACTCCATCGTTCTGCTGCCTTCAGGGTCAGTGTCTTGATCTAGACTAGATATTCAGACAATATGTCCAAACTGTGAGACATCTGTCACCTTGTATTGTAAAAACCCTGACAGGTGTAAACAATAGATTAAAAATGGATGAAAACATCGTAACACAGATGTAAATGTTGTGTGGGTGAAGGGATCAGGTTTCAGGTTCTTCAGAATGAGAAAAACAAAAGAAATGTAGAAATACTGTATATACATGAATGAAGACATGTTGGGATGTGTCTACATAGGCATCTATAAACAGTTACAATTTCAGCAAACTACGTGTATATGTATGTATATGTATATAATATATATACATTATATTATATATTAACATATTTTATCGCAAAATCACTGCCCCTGCACTCACACACACACACACACACACAGAGTGTGTCTTGACAATTACAGATTTAATTCATCAACTTGCACAAACTTGCAAGTTGTCCCTTCAGATACTTTAAATGTACAAACTTCTGAAATCTCAGTGATTCTATCACTTCCTGATCACTTCCTGTCATGGACCTGCTTCAAGCAGGTCCCCGAGATGTTTAGTGACCCACAGCTTTATAGGAATCTTGGACATTTCAGTTCTGATCATCACAGGTCAAACAGACAGAGGCTGCAGGGATAAGATCATAGAGAAAAGTCTCACAGCAGAAATGCTGCACTGAAAAGAGAAGAAGAACGTATGTACTTACATGTGTGACGTGTGGTTTGTGATCCTGAAGAGACAGAGCTGCAGCTTCAGACCTTATATCCTCTCTGAGCAACACATGTTCACTCACAGACAGAGAGACAGGAGGAGTCAGAGGGAAACCAGCCTGATTTCCCGGAATACCCTCTCTCTCTCTGTGTGTGTGTGTGTGTGTGTGTGTGTGTGTGTGTGTGTGTGTGTGTGTGTGTGTGTGTGTGTCTGTTTTTTATGACCCCTCATAGTTTTTACTTTCACTTTCAGCTTTGCACAGAGCTGTTTCTGGGAAATGGTCTGACTTTCTATCAACTCTCCCTCAGCCCCCTTTTGTTATGTCATAGTTTGTCAGTGTGTGTCTGACGCCTCACCTCTCTTTGTGTGTGTGTCTGCGGGTGTGTGTGTGTGTGTGTGTCTGTTTTTACTTTCACTTTCAGCTTTGCACAGAGCTGTTTCTGGGAAATGGTCTGACTTGCTATCAACTCTCCCTCAGCCCCCTTTTGTTATGTCATAGTTTGTCAGTGTGTGTCTGACGCCTCACCTCTCTTTGTGTGTGTGTCTGCGTGTGTGTGTGTGTGTGTGCGTGTGCGTGTGTGTGTGTGTGTGTGTGTGTGTGTGTGTGTGTGTGTGTGTGAACGTTATATAAATCTAGAGTTGCAGCATCAAGTGCATCAGATCCATCCACACACACTGAGGGGTAAGTCTGTTTCACTCTGCTCTGTCTCTCATGTATTTGACTGTTTATCATGACGCAGTAAACTTCACTCATACGTATATAAAAGCCTTTTAGAGTTAGGGTGTGTGGAGGTGTACTATGTTCTACCAACACATATGAGAAGAAGCCTGTTCAAGCTCTTGAATTCAGGATGGTGACTGTGACTGTGGAAAAACTGATTTACCGTGAAGTGGAAAATGGACTCTGTGCCGACATATGACTTGTGACAGGGAGACATTTCCAACACACTATATCTTGAGAGACTGAGGCTGTATAATGTATTTGATCAGACATGGAACCATGCACTGAGATACAGATGTCTATGAGTTTGCTTGTACTTAACTTGACTCATTTCTTTATTCATGGATGTCATTCGTCTTATTGTCGAACTATGACCATGGATGATAATCGTCATTTTAGATGTGCTATCTTTTGTACGTTATATCTTTCTTTCCTGTGTCCTTCTTTAAAAAAAAAAAAAAACAGTCCAGACTACAAACGTTCAACTTCTCTGATTCTGTAAATGTGTCTCATTTTGTAAATGTAAAAACTCTGTATTGTAACTGGACACAATGATGCAAATTCAGTTTAAAATGACATATTGATGTATGATAATGAATATTTGAATGTCAAAATCATAGATAAATAAATGACTTGATTAAAGGAATTCATCATATTTCCATCGATTATCATTAATCAAATCAATCATTTGATACATAAATAAATCGGTTTTTAAAAACCAAACAAAAATTTCTCCATTTATTTTTATATTTTATTTTTTTAAAATATTTTTTTATATTTCATTGAGATGAGATTTTTTTTAATCCATGTGATTTTTCTTCCTTTTCACAGACAGGTTGTGGCAGCAGCTCTGATTTACATCCACATTCATCACTGTGTTTGAGAATCATCTGTCTGGACTGAACCACTGTGACTCTGCTGTTGACTCGCAGAGGCATCGAGGAACATCAGCGCTGTGGACACAAGCCACAGCGACGACTTCCTCTAACAGGTGAAGGAGGTCGAATGATCTTATCATTTTGGAAATTACTCCGCTGTAATCGGTGTTTTTGTTCTTTTTGTATTCTAGGCTTTTTTCTAACATCCTGTGCAGCACGTGGAAATAACAACATCTTCCCGAAGCTAAACCAGACAAAGAGACTGAGAGACGCCAGCAGAGGTCTGTAGTCATTTGTGCACCTGAGATGATAAACTGATCCATATAATAATACAGAGGTGGGGAACTGTCTGTTTTATATTTATTTATATTTTATATTTATGTTCTAACATTTGCAGATTGAGACCAGAGACGTTAACGTCACTGAGTTTGTCTCGTCACCTGCTGACTGACACTTGAGCGTAGCTGTCACAGACACCTCGTGTCTTCACCACCATGTGGCCTTTTAAAGTGAAACCAAGCTCTTCAACTACAAACAACTCGAAAGATCCACATCCGTTTGTGTTACAACCCACTGACTGTATTCCGCAGGAGCCACAGAGCGATGCGTCTTTGGCAGATGTCATTAGAAAACAAAGCACGCTGCTGAAGTCAGAGACAGGGTGTCCCTCGGTCTACACAATCCCACTGCAGGACGAAGACATCAATGTGGACGGCTGCAACCGTTTCCGTTTCGGGAAAAAGTCTGTCAAACAAAATCGCACCATCATGGTTCTTGGTGCAACTGGTGCTGGTAAATCAACTCTTATCAATGGGATGATCAATTACATTTTAGGTGTCGAATGGGACGATCCATATCGGTTTAAGTTGGTTCACGAGGGTCAGTTTGCAAACCAAGCTGTGAGCCAGACCTCTGAAGTCACAGTGTACAAACTCCACCATCAGAAAGGCTTTAAAATAGACTACTCTCTCACCATCGTTGACACTCCAGGCTTTGGAGATACGAGAGGGATAGAGAGAGACAGGATGATTGTAGATCAGCTGCGTAATCTCTTCACCGCCAAGCTCGGTGTCACTGAAATTGACGCGGTGTGTTTCGTAGCTCAAGCGGCTTTAGCGCGACTCACACCGACGCAGAAATACGTTTTCGATTCGGTGCTCTCCATCTTCGGCAAAGACGTGGCAGAAAACATCAGGGTCCTGGTGACATTTGCAGACGGTCAAGCTCCACCGGTTCTAGACGCAATCAACGCTTCAGGCGTCCCGTGTCCAAAAACTAAAGACGGACAACCCGTTCACTTCAAGTTCAATAATTCAGCATTGTTTGCTCGCAACAAATCATCTGCAACAGAGACGTCACCTGGTGATGAAGAAGATGGAGACTTTGATAAGATGTTTTGGAACATGGGGGTGAGAAGCATGAAGAGGTTTTTCATTGCTCTAAATTTGCTAACAACGAAAAGCTTGACAATGACAAAAGACGTCCTCAAAGAAAGACGGCAGCTGGAGGTTGCAGTGGAGAGTTTGCAGAAGCAGGTGAAAATCGGGTTAGCTAAGCTCGAGGAGATAAAAGAGACGGCTCAACAACTTAAAGACCACGAGGCAGAGATCAGCAGAAACAAGGACTTTGTGATCACAGTCACAGTCAAAAAGCCTTTTCAATATGATATATCAGGAAGTGGAGTTTTCCTCACCAACTGTCAGCAGTGTCACTTTACCTGTCACGATAACTGTGCCTACGCAAATGATCAGGATAAAATTCACTGCTGTGCAATGGGAGATAATGGGTACTGTAATCAGTGCCGAGGCAAATGTATCTGGAGTGTGCATCACAATCAGAAGTACAAATGGGAGTACAGGGATGTCACAGAACGTAAAACCGTCAAAGAGCTGGAGGAGAAGTACCTTAAAGCCACCGAGGCGAAGACACCTGTTCAGGCGCTGGTTGACAAACTGAAGGCTGAATATGATCTTGTGCAGGCCACGGTGGTTCAACTGATGAATGAGTCTGCAAAGTGTCTAAACAGACTTAAAGAGATCGCACTGAGGCCAAATCCTCTGTCCACGCCAGAGTACATTGACATGCTCATCGAGGGGGAGAAGTCTGAGGGGAAGCCGGGATGGAAGCAGCGAATCCAGTACCTGATAGGGATGAGAGAAAAGGCCGAGTGCATGGCTAAAGTAGACAGAGGAGAGGATCTCCTCCAGAGTCCACCCACCGTCTTACAGTGTTTCCAACTCAACCCACAAACTGACAGCGCCGAGCAAGACGACACCGATGCTACTTCTGAATTGGATCAAGATCAAGATGAGGATCAGGAGTTGGATTCCAATCAAGGTAACGAGTCCGAGGACGATTCTGATAAAAGCAAAGACCTGGTATGTGAGACCGCATTAACGATGGATAAAGACGAGACAGATTCTGATGCCGACCAAGACCAGGACCAAGACCAGGACCAAGACCAGGACCAGGACCAGGACCAGGACCAAGACCAGGACCAGGACCAAGACCAGGACCAAGACCAAGACCAAGACCAGGACCAGGACCAGGACTGGCAGAAAGACTAAGAACACAGGAGGATCAGTTCCAGCCGAGTTAAGATCAATCCCAGGCCAGAAGAAGAAACTCCTTTAACAAAGTCAACAAAGCTTCACTGGCTCCACAACTGACCAGTGTGTATCGTACCCCCCCCACCCTCACACACACACACACACACACACACACACACGCACACACACACACACACAATGTTTGTTCAAGTCTTTTTCTTTTTCCTGACCAAAGCTCTTTCTTTGAGGTCCTGTTGACTTGTATTCATTCACGAGTAATTATGTAATAGTAGTAGTAGTACTCATTTATGCAGTTTAATGATGAAGCTCTGAACCATGAAACAATAAATGTACATTTAGCCACTGCCGTCCGTGCTGACGCTTTTTTCTATGGACATCAATCAAGAACTGAAACTGACAAATTAAAATAAAGATATGAATTTATGATACTATAATCAATCAATAAAAAAAATAAATGCATACAAAATGACAACATTAGAAATAAATACTGTTTCATGAAAAAAGACAGAAAGGATAAATGTCTACAATTTTGTATATATTTACATATTTTGTATTTATTATATATATGTGTGTGTGTGTGTGTGTGTATAATATTTATGTGAACTGGATGCTTTTAGTTCCAACAGACATCAGCACCTACATGTCTGTACAATGTTGATGCAGTTTTCACAAAGTCACTTGAAAACATGAAGTTTCAAAGCGTCTTGATATGACGAGAAAATATGAATGAAGCCAGGTGGAGAATAAACAAATGAGCCTTTAACGACCACTGGAGGGCGCCAAGCTGCCATCAGCTAAAAAAGTTTGGGCCTTACTGTATGTTACACGTAAACAAGATGATTTTATTATTGTGCATTATTATAAATACAACCCAAAAAGTTACTTTTGATTCTGACTGAAAATGTTAATTGGGTTGGACTCTTTTACCAAATTAAACAGTTAAATGCAAGACGGTTGTTAAAAGTAACACAACAAGTAAGTTTACTAAGTTTCAGTGGTAAAAATAAAGAGACCATCGCCTGCTGATGCTCAGTCTGAACTGAGGGGGGCGACAGTGTGCAGGGGACTAACAGGCAAAAAGGGGGGACTCCTGCAGGTCCTGGCTGTCACATGTGTGTTCAGGCATCTCCTGAGGCCTCTGTGGGTGGTAAAGCTCCACAACATCCACTGGCAAGTGAAGTTCTTCCCCCTTTCCTGCCAGATGTGAGGGGAACGTGGCGTCACTCTCAGGTCCCTGGGGGCCGGAGTCGATGCTCTGCACCATGTCGATCCGCTCACAAATCTCCGGGTCCTGGTGGCTCATCGGGTTTTCAATGTCCCAGCCTGTTTGCTGCAGAGAAAACAGCAGGTCTGATTCATAGATATAGGAAATTATAGTTTTGTTTTGATTTTCACCATTTTCTTTATTCACGTTCAAATTCAGTATCAACTCATGGTATTTCCATTTCAGCATTTTATGATTAGGGTTCTAAGATATTTTGAAAAAAAAGAATTTTTTGTCTGAATAAAAGAATAAAATTTCAAAAAAGTTATAGCGACTCCAACTTGTCACCTGTTGCCATGGTTAAAATTAGACATCATCCGAATCACCATAACTTTATATATCATATTTCACTTTTACATTTACTCCACTTTAGAAGCTGGAACTGACCAGATATTCAGGCGGTGGCTGTTTATGGAAATGTATCTGACAAACATCTGGACGACAGTGAACAATGGACCAGAACACAGCAAACAGGACGCCGGCCATGATGATGACGGTCACAGTCACTGTGGTCGGCCTTTTCCACGCGGCGTCTGCACCTGGCGGCAGGAAAACTGGATGGTTACACTTCTACAGTTATTGACATATGAGAAGTTAGAAGTTAGACAAAGGTCAGCGTGTGGAGAGTGGAGAATGTAACATGAGAGAGAAGCTCGAGGATGTCTGGGATGTTATGTTCACCTGTGATGGACACACAGTGGTCATTACTGCTCCGGCTCTGGAGCTGTGACCCCAGCAGGGTCTGTGCCCTGACGCAGTACTCTGCTCCCTCCTGTAGGGCGGCGACATGTAACTCTGCCTTCTCAGCTGGCACTAAGTAGACAGTAGCCTGGTGGAGGGGCAAGAATTAAAATGTAATTGAGAAAGAGAAGATAAATGAGGAAGAAAGGTAGGAACTAATGTGAAGATGTGAAGTGACCTCTGACCTGCAGCTCCTCTCCTGTCTTCCACATGGTCACCCTGACGACCGCGGTGAGCGGAAGTTTGTCAAATGACACCTGAAGTGCGTTACCGACTGCCGACACGGACACGCCCGGCGCCGCCAGGACGGCTGCAAGAGATTCACACTCAACGTTTTACCAGGAACCACAGCAGTTAACCTTCAAACATGAAAAACCACCATCATCAACATCATCATCATCTCCACCATCATCACCATCATCATCATCACCACCATCATCATTATCATCATCATCATCATCATCATCACCATCACCATCACCATCTCCACCATCACCATCATCACCATCAACATCATCATCATCACCATCATCATCATCAACATCACCATCATCACCATCATCACCATCATCACCACCATCACCATCTCCACCATCACCATCATCACCATCAACATCATCATCATCACCATCATCATCATCAACATCATCATCACCACCATCATTATCATCATCATCATCATCAACATCATCACCATCACCATCACCATCTCCACCATCATCACCATCATCATCATCATCATCACCATCACCACCATCATCATCATCATCATCATCATCATCACCATCATCATCATCATCATCATCACCATCTCCACCATCATCACCATCATCATCATCAACATCATCATCATTACCACCATCATCATTATCATCATCATCATCATCACCATCTCCACCATCATCATTATCATCATCATCATCATCACCATCATCACCATCATCATCATCATCATCACCATCTCCACCATCATCATCATCATCATCATCATCACCATCATCATCACCATCAATCACCATCACCATCATCATCACCATCACCATCATCATCACCATCTCCATCATCATCACCATCACCATCATCATCATCATCATCACCATCATCATCACCATCATTAACAATAAGGGCAGAGGCATCAGGAAGTCCACTTGTGTGTATTGACATCACTGATAATAAGTGACGACAATAATCTGAGAATAATATTTACTGTGGCTGCTCTGTGTGCACATGTGAAATACCACTGACACACCACAAGATGGCGCCTCTGTCCTTCTCACGTTAACGTCTTACTGTCTCTGCGGTTGAATGGTTGTCTCAGTGGCGCCCAGGCCGAGACCTGTGACCCGCACTGCGCTCTCACACGGAGGTTGTAGTCAGAGTCGGAGCCCAGGTCAAAGGTCAGGTCGCAGTGTGTGTGCGGAGTCAGCTGGCACTCGGGAGCGTCCAACCAGCTGCCGTTCAGGACCATGAGCTCAAACTCCCTGACGGAGACAAACAGAGACATGTCATGTCCCTGCAGGCCTTACAGCAGCAGATCAGCTGACAGCGGCTGTGTGCGCTGAAGTCGTGGTCATGTGACTGTGTGGAACAGTGCGACCACTGTGACGGCGAAGTGTTTTGAAGTGAGACTGCGGGGCGGGGCGGGGGGGGGGGGGGGGGGGGTCAAACAGGGGGGGGGGGGGGGGGGGGGGAGTGTCAATCAGCCGCAGGCCTGTACCTGTACCTGTTAATTAAAAGTCCTGTGTGATTGAAGCTGAAACATTCTGATGTCATGTGTCACCTCTTCATCAGCACAGCCCCAGCACAGACACACCTGTTCATTATCACTGAAACAATTACAACCAACAGGTGGATTAAATGATCCCTGGTCTCACGCACACACACACACACACGCACTGTGGATCGTTTCAGCCTGATGGAGTCGGCTGCATGTTTCACATATTTCACCTCGTCAAACCACTTCACTCGCTCGACCTCAGAACACTGAGCTGATGTCAGCTGTTCCGCTGAGTTTTCTTTTGTCCATTAGTTACTAGTTTGTAGTTTTGGCTGCATCACAGTACAAACACATGACTCAGCAGTAGCTTCCACCTGCTTCTGAACGCGACTCTGTTTGTTTTCTTTTCCACCTCATTAATCTTCAGATGTAAACAGAGGAGATAAGGAGATCACAGATTATTTCATCTCGTCTCCTGGTCACGTAGTCGTAAACGTTCTAATGTCGCTGAAACATCAAGGCATTAAAGGAAGTGATGATCATCAGAAGTTATGAGTCTGTGTGTGTGTGTGTGCGTGTGTGTGTGTGTGTGTGTGTGTGTGTGTGTGTGTGTGTGTGTGTGTGTCACTAACCCCTGGAACTGCACAGAGTAGAGGACTGAAGTGTTGCATGGAACCTGCAGGGGGCGCCACCTCAGCATGTGTGTCATGTCCACAGACTCTATGGAGACTGTGGCGGGAGCAGGAAGCATCCAGACACCTGCCGATCAATAACATGCAGATACACAGTCACCGATCACCATGTTGTTTGGAATCTGATTGATCCTCATGAACTAAAACGCTCTTTTCATCTGAAAACATGACACGTGGAATGATTGACTTCCCAGTGCACTATATGAATGCTGTGGTTCAAATTCATTCATATACAAATACACATGTAAATAAACAGAGACGTAGATTAGCTGGTGCTTTATAATGAGCTGAACTCAGCTGAGGGAGACAGTGAACTCACCGTCGTTAACGTCCAGCAGGACCAGGATCACTATCTGCAGCAGACTCACGGTCCATCTCCGTCTCATGACGCGGCCTTCAGGTCCACATCAAGGCGGGGACATGTCCACCATGTCCAATCACCACAGGTCACTGGCACATTTAGCCCTCACTGCTGAAAACCTGCTCACCACTACTGCTGCTTGTCACTCGGTGCACATTTGTTGGATATGTCCTTTATCCTTTAAGTGACAGGAAACAGCACAGTTAAGTCCACACAGTGAAGGTGACAGCCGAACCCAGGTCAAAGGTCACATCTTCCAGAGTGTGTTGGTCCGACCACCTGAAGAGCAGGAGACGTGTGAGCGTCACCGCCGCCTGTGCTGGATCTGGATCTGGATCTGCAGCTGTGTGCGTCTGGATGCTGCGGCCGGATCCTGAGCGGCACAACCGGTCCGACCTGTTGTCAATATCCTGAGAGCGTGGACTGACAGCTCCGACGCACTCACAGGTCGACTCCGCCACATACCTGAAGAACGTACACGCAGTGACGCCATGGGGCCTGTAGGTCTGCTGCTACGAGTCACTTCACAAAGCAACACACACCACAAATCTGTCTGTCTGTCTGTCTATGAGGAGGGTGTTGTTTTCCAGCTGTATGGACCTGAGGATATAGATGTATTATGGACATATGGACATATGGACATGTTGTCTGAGAGTCAGTGCTCTGGTTGAGTCTGTTTGATTTTTGTCTTCTTCATTCAGAGAAACACTGAAGCGAGTCAGACTTTGGACTCATCATGAACAAACATTAACTGTCAGCTGCCATAAAACAATAAAACACAACAACACACACAAGCTGTGACCCGTTTCCTGTTTCTGCTGAGAGCCGCACGCACACCCACCCACACCCACACACACACACACACACACACACACACACACGCATGTCTGTGTCTCTGTCCTTTACCTGTGGATTCTGTCAACATTTTAACACATGTGACTTTGGGTCAAAAGACGTTTTCACAGGACGACACTCATCCTCCACTGTCTGATCAGCACCAGGGCGTGAACGCCACGCCGCCTCCACCTGACTCATCAGTGAAACTGTGACGTGGTTTGTTGACCTTTAACTTCCCTCAACACATCGCGGGCCAACGCGTTCCTTCCCCCCACTCATCAGCATCACTGACCTTCAGCGTGAACTTCTCCTGTGTCACATGATGATGATGATGATGATGATGATGATGATGATGGTCACTCTCTTAAGACTCAGGTCCAAACGTCCTGCAGAAAGATAAGAAACGCCCCCTAAGGTCACCACTGACCACCACCAACTGTCATCATCATCATCATCATCATCATCGTTGTCGTCGTTGTCGTCGTTGTCGTCGTTGTCGTCGTTGTGGTCTGGGTGCAGGCGGGTCACAACAGGGAGTGGCTCTCAGCACTTTATGGCCCCTGTCAGAGTAAAGTCCTCCTGCACCTCCCTCAAGCAGCACATTAACAAGAGGGACGGAGAAGCAGCAGCAACACAAACCTCTCCAGCTGGGACCTTCTGAGAACCTCTCACTCAGAACCTCTCACTCAGAACCTCTCACTCAGAACCTCTCACCCATTCTACAGGCCTCCCTCCTTCACACGCTGACCTCGGCGCCAAGTCTCCTCTGACCCTCTGCGTTCTGAAGAAGTTGCCATCATGTCGACAGCAGTGGAGGCCACGGGCTTCATCATGTGCATCGTCAGCTGGCTGGTCACTGGAGCGGCGCTGGCCAACGAC
The DNA here is from genome assembly GCA_016785345.1 of Trinectes maculatus. Taxonomy (NCBI): domain Eukaryota; kingdom Metazoa; phylum Chordata; class Actinopteri; order Pleuronectiformes; family Achiridae; genus Trinectes; species Trinectes maculatus. The sequence continues at coordinate 454,554 of JAFBJQ010002581.1, forward strand.
TACTGGAAGATCTCCACCGTGTCCGGCAGCGTCATCATCTCACAGCGGCAGTTTGAAAACCTGTGGCACGCCTGCGCCGAAAACAGCGGCGGCATCGCCGAGTGTCGGGACTTTGAGACGCTGCTGGGCCTCCCAGGTAAAACCTGAACCACAATGAGCTGCTGAGCTTCACAAAACCAAAAAGCTCATGAGAACGTGGAGCTGGGGTTTTGGTGACGCTCTCAGTTGTCAGCTTTGAGATTTTGACGCTGATTTTGTACGTAAATTAAATCAAAGAAAATGTATATGTTATAAAGAAGCAAAAAGGTCAAAGGTCCTGGTCTACGTCAGGTCGATTTAAAAATGAATGAATGTGAGTTAAAAATGTAAATAATCCATGTGACATTACTTGTTGTTGTTGAAAACAGGCGCCGGCAGCTCTGAATAACTTTTCCTGCTTTGAATGACATAAGAGACAAACTCGTCATCGTCACACACAACTCCACCGCTCGTTTGAATTTCTCCTCCAATTGCTTCTTTGTGCCCTGATTCTTTTTTGGCCGCCATTTTGAGCGTCCACCTGCCCTGGCGGTAAAATGGAGGGAAACAGCGAGAAGCAGCTCGCCGTCCGAGTTCAGATCTGTTTTACTCAGACGCACACACAGAACGCACAAATACAGACACACACGACTTGCTACAACAGGACGTGTGTTTTTTTCATATTTATTTACACACACACACACATATATATATATATGCTGTGGTGTTTGCGGTTGAAACTAGGGGCGATGTAATTGGCTCAGAGAGAAGCTGTCACGTGACCATGTGATTGTCCCTACATGGTCACACTGTGTGAGGCTCGTAAAGAGGCGAGGTCACCGCGTTAACGACTGACTACACCTGCACAGGCGGAAAGTGTCGTGGTACTTTCACTTCCTGTTTTGTTTAAACCTATGGACACTGTTCTTCTGTCCACTGACGCTGTGGATGTAGACACTCGTCCTCCTCATCTGACAAACTGCTTTAACCTTAAACCTTAAAAACATTAATGACAATATCAATTCATTCTGTGGGGTTTTTTAAGCTGAGTCACAGATATGTCCTCGTTGTCGTGACAACGCCACTCGCCACAAAGTTAGTCTCACTGAGAACTGAAAGGCTTCCTGACATTTTCAAGTTTAAAATCACAACATTATGATTTTTTTTAAAAAAACTATTGAAACAGTTTCCATCCATCAGCCCTGGTGTCTGTCGTTAGAATAAATGAGGTCAGATGTCAGCGGCTGGAGGAGGAGGAGGAGCGTGATGATGTGTTCGTTCATCTTCTCCTCTCTGCAGCTCACGTGCAGGCCTGTCGCGCCCTCATGATCATCTCGCTGCTGCTCGGCCTGGCGTGCATGGTCGTGTCTCTGCTCGGAGTCAAGTGCATCAAGATCGGCTCCATGAGCGACCAATCCAAAGCCAAGGTCGCCTTCACCGGAGGAATCTGCAGCATCCTCGCCGGTGAGTACCCACAGAATGTTCTATCCTATTCTATTCTATTCTATTCTATTCTATTTGTATAATTATGCTAAATAGTGTGCTTTAGTGCTCCTGCTGAGGGTGGAGGTCAGAGGTCAGAGGTCAGAGGATGTCACACCCTGTACACTTTGTTAAAGCACTAATTTGTGAATATGGGCGATACAAATAAAGTTGGGTGGATTGATTGATGGTGCGTCATGTGCTTTCTGTTGTGTTTGGTTTGTGTGTGCAGGCCTGTGCTGTCTGATAGCGTGCTCCTGGTACGCCTACAGAGTGGTCCAGGACTTCAACAACCCCTTCTATGGCGGCGTGAGGTGAGCTGAGCGCTCACATGTTTGCAGCTGTCTCGCTCTGTGGTGCGTTTCCACTGGGTTCACTTGGCTGTCTGTGTGTGTGTGTGTGTGTGTGTGTGTGTGTGTGTGTGTGTTGTCAGGTTCGAGCTGGGCACTGGCCTCTTCCTGGGATGGAGCGGAGCCTCTCTGGCCATACTGGGCGGATGTTTACTCTGCACAGCCTGTAAAAGAGCGTCAGCTGGAGACAAGAAGGGGTAAAGCACACGTCTCCTCCTAGTGGTGAAGAGGGGGATCACTTTAGTCTGAAACATCTACAAGTTTCTTAACAACCACTGCATCTGATTGTTTTTCAGAGGTTACTATGGAAACCAACCAAAGAAGGTCTACACGGCAACGGCAAAGTCAGATCCTGATTCAGCCAGAGCTTACGTCTAAAGACACACACACACACACACACACACACACGCACACACACACACACACACACACACAGAGATATCATACATTTCTCTATATATGTGAGGACCCTTTATATATGTGCCTGCTATACAACTATACAGATGTCCACATACACACACATGTATCTGTACTGTAACTGTTTTATCCACTCATATAGCCTTACAATTGAAAGTGTCTTTACAGGGAGGACAAGAGACATGTGGACACATGGTCCACACCTCTTCTCTCGTATACACAACAAGAGTTGATGTGTTTGTTTGTCTGTGTTTGTTGTTTTGAAGAGTTTCGGGGAAGTAACTAAAAATTGGAACGTTGGGAACAGTCAATCACTTTTGTACGGGATTCTAATGACTGTGTTTATTATCTTGTCTGAATAAAGTTTGTATGTACATGACAAACGTGTTTTGGTGTTTGTCTTTTGCTCTGATATATTATGTGTATTTAATCTGCACCTTTTTTAAACGTGAAACAAAAACACAGGTAACAAACAAGCTGCAGGCAGTGTTAACAACAGTGCGTGTGTGTGTGTGCGTGTGTGTGTGTGTGTGTGTGTGTGTGTGTGTGTGAGTGAGTGTGTGGTATTCTCTAGTGCAATAATGATGATTAATGCAGGGGGAGGCAGTAATCCACCTGTCTGTCTCTCTGTCTGTCTGTCTGTCAGTTTACCTGCTGACAGGAGGAACAGTGGATTAAAACTGCACAGCTTCACTGGGACTGACTCCCTGCACACACACACACACACACACACACACACACACACACACACACACACACACACACACACAGCCTCTTTCTGTAATCCGGCCCTTTGTGCTGACTGAAGGGGAACCAGCTTCAATCCTCTCAGTCGGCTCATTCAGAGAAAGTCTGCGTGTGTGTGTGTGTGTGTGTGTCTGCGTTGTGTTCTTTTCTTTATGTGTCGTCTGATTGGCTGACAGAGCAGGAGGAGGCCATGACTGACAGTTTACATATAGAGCTTCACTGAGCAGCCGCTGTCGTCTGCTCTGATTCCTCTGACACCTTCACACAGGTGAGTTCTTCTCCCTCCGACCCCTCCACCCTGAAACCACACGATGTGTCAAGTCAGAAAACAACAGACCAGACATGAAAGGTTATTTATTCCTGTGTTTGAGCAGTCGTTCATGTGTCAGGCGTCTTTAAATGAGGTAGGATGGAGATGTTTCCAGCTGACAGGAAGCAGGAAGTTAAAACATGTTATGTTTCCTGTATTGTTTCCTGTACTGTATCTCCAGCACAGATACACCGAGCATCAGAAATATACAACTGTTTTCCTTCCTGTATTATAGTTTTTCCTGTAAATTTGATGTGAACGTGTTTTTACAGTGTTACAGAGTAAAACTGTATATAAAGTGTAGCTGATTCCAGCAGGATGAAAAGTGTTGTGGAGGAGCACAGTTTTACTGAAAGGCATTAAATCAATAAATATAGAATATAAAAACCTCCAGCTCATATTATTTTACATATTTAATGTAATGTATATATTAATTTACAAGATTTAACAAACAGTCAGTCATGCAGTTATTCTTCTAGGCCACTAGGTGTCATTAAATGTTCAACTTTGTGCGTGCGTACACCGGTGGCCATGCGTCAGGAGTTGTGTCCCTCCGCCGGATCGCTGCACGGCCGCAGTGTGCCACATGTTTATGTGGAAAGTAGTTCCGTCGCGGTGTCTTTGGGGAAAGATGGCGCTGTCGTGGCGGAGACCCGGATGTTTACAGTTACAGGTGTGTTGGTACCGGCTTGTTGAAGCTGCTGACATGACTTTGTATGTTTTTATGTCTCTGGACCTGGTTTATGTCTCCGAGCCTGGTTTATGTCTCTGGATCTGGTTTATGTCTCTGGATCTGGTTTATGTCTCTGGATCTGGTTTATGTCTCTGGACCTGGTTTATGTCAGTGTCTTTGTCTCATTGCTTGTCCCAGGCTCTGCTGCCTCGCTGTCCTCAATCTGCACCAACATGAGTCCAAAGAATGTCGTTTTCAAGAAGATCTCCAAGGACAAGTCTGTAAGTGGACCTTCAGTCACAATAGGACACAAGGGGACAGACGGTGGTCCTGGGTGTCTCCCACTAAACTAAATGAACTGTCCTCATGTCGACTGATTGGAGTCGTTTGGGAAGTGAACATGTCAATCATTCAATCAGTTATTGGCAGTAAGTGATTGACAATGTGTAAATCCTGTCCTCAGTGTTTTGTGTGTCCCCCTTCAGGTCGGAGTCTACATGGGGAAAAGAGACTTTGTTGACCGGGTTGATTGTGTGGAACCAGTCGGTGAGTCATCGAACCAAAACCCAGCAGCGACCCTCATGTTCGTGTTTTTACACGTTTACATCTGATGACAGGAAACTAAAACATGATGACTTCAGCTGAGAATCTTTTTTTTTTAATTATTATATAGTAAACATTAATATTAAAAATGTCAGCTGTAGACAAAATGATTAACTTAAAACGAATCTGTCAGTTTTCCTGAAAAATGAATGCAAGTTAGATGAGAACCCAGTGTAAGAGACAGCTACAGGCTAACAGGCTAACAGGCTAACCACAGCTCAGCAGCATCAGTAAACGGAAAATACGTACTTTATTTTTTTATAATGTGTCATCACAATGTGCCCACTGTGCTTTGACTGTTTTCTACCACTAGATGGCGTCATCCTCATTGACCCTGAGGCTCTGCAGGGGCGAAAAGGTGAGTGGACGATAACAGACTAACATGAAGTGAGTGAGGAGAGACAGTGTGTGTGTGTGTGTGTGTGTGTGTGTGTGTTGTTGGAGATGTTTGGTTTGACATGGAAACAGTGATGGTTTGGGGCTGAAGGTCATTTCTTTGTTTACAGACAGGAGATGCAGTCGTTGCTGTTCACACTTATATAAATGTATGAACTTGTTTTTTGAAAGACTCCTCGCCCTCACAGTGTTTCTCCTCTGCCCTCTAGTGTTCGTCACCCTCTCCTGCACCTTCCGGTACGGCAGGGATGACATGGACGTGATGGGGATCGCGTTCCGCAGGGAGCTGTACCTGTCGACCCGCCAGGTGTACCCGCCGCTGCAGGACCCCGAGAAGGGCATCCACACCAAGACACAGGCGCGTCTGCTGCGCAAGCTGGGCAACAACGCCTTCCCCTTCTTCTTCGAGGTGAGTCCGCCTGTGACACCCACTGAGGCTGTGACGCAGGTCAAAGGTCGCCATTCAAAACTTCACTGAGATGAAACACAAACAGCTGTGGGCGGCTGCACTACACTTTCACATACATACTTTCACATACATACTTTCACATACATACTTTCACATACATACTTTTACATACTTACTGTATTTCCTGGTTTGTGTTGACATTTGATGTTGTGTATCGTTGTTTGCAGTTTCCTGATAACCTGCCCTGCTCCGTGGCTCTGCAGCCTGCCCCCCACGATGTCGGCAAGGTAAGATCCCGACTCCAATCTCAGACCAACGGCTGCTATCAATGATGTGACCGCATGACAGGAGGCCGACGCCCCCTTCCCACCACTCTCTCTCTGTAGCAATGTGCCGTGGAGTTCGAGATCAAGGCGTTCAGCGCCGAGAGGCAGGACGCCAAGGTCCACAAGCGGTGAGTCCAGAACACTGGTCCGTCTCCTCCCCGTGAGTCTCCCTCGTCTCCCTCGTCTCCCTCAGACTCTGACTGGCTCTCGTCCAATAGGAGCACCGTGAAGCTGATGCTCAGGAAGGTTCAGTTCGCCCCAGAGAGCGAGGGAGTAGCGCCCTCTGTTGAAACCACACGGGAGTTTGTCATGTCGGAAAAACCGCTACACGTCAAGGCCAGTCTGGACAAAGAGGTCGGTCACCTGGTGTTGACTCGCGGCAGTGACCAGCTGATGACGGGGTTTTTTAACCCTCTGACCTTTGACCCCGTCTTTAGATTTACTACCATGGTGAGCCCATCAAGGTGCACGTCAGCGTCACCAACAGCTCCAGCAAGAACATCAAGAACATCATCGTCTCTGGTAAACACCAAACGCACTGCTTGCTGTTGTCATGGTGATCAGAGTCACATTAATGAAGTCCAGACAGGATCAGACCTGAACATCTCCTCCTTCTCCTCCTCCTCCTCCTCCTCCTCCTCCTCCTCATCCTCCTCCTCCTCCTCCATCCTCCTCCTCCGTCCTCCTCCTCCTCCTCCTCCTCCTCCTCCTCCTCCTCCTCTTCCTCTTCAGTGGACCAGGTCGCCACCGTGGTGCTGTTCTCCAACGACAGCTACGTCAAATCCGTGGCCATCGAGGAATACGGGTAACACACACACATACACACACACACACACACACACACGTATCAGCTGTAAGGTGAGGTCACAGGTTCAACATGGAGCTGTGGACTGTGTGGTTTATCGTGTCCTGTGTCGCAGTGATTCAGTGTCTGCGGGAGCGACCATGGAGAAAACCTACACTCTGCTGCCCCTGCTGGCCAATAACAGGGAGAGGAGGGGCATCGCTTTGGACGGCAAACTGAAGCACGAGGACACCAACCTGGCGTCGTCCAGCATGTGAGCGAGCGTCTGCGTCTGACGTCCGGTCACTGAGTGTCAGGTCACACGCCGCCATTCACGTGTCCTCGTCTTCTTCTCTTTCAGTGTGAGGGAGGGCGTGTTGAAGGAGGTTCTGGGAATTATGGTTTCATACAGGGTCATGGTGAAACTCATTGTTGGAGGGTCAGTATGTACATGTGTGTGTGTGTGTGCGTGTGTGTGTGTGTGTGTGTGTGTGCGCCTTTGTTAAGTCGTTGTTAAAAAGTGAAAACAGGTTTAGTCACTTTATTTCCGATAATAAAAATAATCAGCTGATTTTGTTGTTTGTTTCTGTTCACTTACAGGATGATGGGATCAAGGTGCGTTCATGTCCACTTGTTTCACAGTAAAGATTGGTTGCACACAACATTGGTTGTTTTCATGTGGATTGGTTGATTAACTCTTGGTCACCTGGTGATTGGTGTATTGATCGGTGCTGCTGTTGGTCTATGTTGCAGTGAGGTCGGCCTGGAGGTTCCCTTCAAACTGATGCATCCGAAACCTGACGCAGGTGAGGACGCCATGTCCACCATGTCCATAATACATGTCCACCACACTGCAGTTCCTACATGATGAGTAATACATGTCCACCAGAGACGCTTTGTCAAATAACAGGTGTTTTTCTTTATTGCTGTCGACAGTGAAGGAGAGGTGAGACAGTCTGCCTGTCTGTCTGTCTGCCCACCTGTCTGTCTGCCTGCCGGTCCCTCTGTCTGTCTGCCCGCCTGTCTGCCTGCATGTCTGTCTGCCTGCATGTCTGTCTGCCTGTCTGTCTGCCTGTCTAGCTGCCTGCCTGCTTGCATGTCTGTCTGTCTACCTGTCTGTCTGTCAATCAATCAATCAAATTTGATTTGTATAGCCCATATTCACAAATTGCAATTTGCCTCATAGGGCTTTGTCTTGTCTGTCTGTCCCTCTGCCGTTCTCTCTGTCTGTCTGCCCACCTGTCTGTCTGCCTGCCTGCCTGCCTGTCTGCCTGCATGTCTGTCTGTCTGTCTACCTGCCTGTCTGTCTGACTGTCTGTCTGTCCGTCGTGAAAACTGCAGGTTCAAACGTTTGGACTGTGTGAACACATCACAGCTGGTTTATTTCACCATGTTTGGTCAAATATTGATTGTTACGTTTGTGTGTAACTGATTAGGTTTAAAATGGCAGTTTCTGAAGGTCAGAGGTCACTGTCAGTGTGACGGTTGTGTGTGTGTCTGTGTGTAGTGAGATGGAGGAGGAGCTGGTGTTCCAGGAGTTCAAACGCTCCTATCTGAGGGGGATGATCAACAGTGACGAGGAGGATGGAAACGTGTCGGCCGGCGATGACGCGGCGCCCAAAGAAAAGTAGAGAGTAGCGAGTTTCAGTCGCCGTCACAGGATGGAGGTTGTTTAGTGTTTCGTGTTCTTAGCTTTACATCAGACTTTATACTGTGTGACCTGATGAGCCGCTCCTAACTATGTGATTTAAATGAATAATGATACCCTCCTGTAAGACTGAGATGTTGCCATGGTTACACATGGCCTCCACGCTAATCAGGAAACAGAGCGTCTGCTTCCTGTTTAGAGCTGAATGGTCACGTGACATGTGGTCGAGATTAAAATGAAAACTCAACGTTCTGCTGAGGAGCAGAGGAGGAGGAGTAGATGTCGTAAATCTGATCGGAGGTCAGGTGAACCTGGCGAAGCACAGTCATGGTCCCTTCCTGTTTACAGTTGTTATTTATTTATTAGTATTTATTCGTTTACAGTCATTTGTGAGGATAGTTGTTATTTATTATTTATTTATTAGTGTTTATTCGTTTACAGTCATTTGTGAGGATTGCTGTTGTAGTGTTGTTCTGTAGAAACGAGACCTCTGTCTGTTCAGGTGTGAAATAGCGGCGTGTGTCAGCTGACATCACGACGCCGTTTACGAATCTGACCACTTTCCATTGTTTTGAACGACTCCATTAAATTAACCTGAAAAGTTAAGCCACCTGCTTAGAGCTCTTTTATTTTTTATTCAGTAAGAACATGATCAAATTTGTCTTTCGTTTGCGGTGAAGAAACAGACACAAGCCACAAGTCAGTTTTTAATTTGAGGGAAAAAAAACCATGACATCAAACTGAGGCATGAACAGATGAGACACACAAACTGAAAACACGTCCGACCACACATCGATTTACACAATTTACCACCACACCTTTAATGACTCATTAGTCGTATTCAGCCATTTTTAATGAGGTAGTGTGTCACATGATCAACGCAGTTGATTAGACAAATCATGTGACCTTCAATTTTTCAAGACCAATTCAATAGTTTGTGTTGTTTATTGTGCAGTTTCTGTGAATAAAACCTTCCTACTGCCCTTCTCTGTTTTTACCCAATGAAACAGAGACCCCGTGTTTTTCTGTTGTTTTGTTTTTCTGTTGTTTTGTTTTTCTGTTGTTTTGTTTTTTTTTTGATTTTTTGGAGAAACAGCTTGAGCTGAACCCGTCTCTGCTCCACTTCCTGTTTCCTTCACCGCGTCCCCTCTGAACTGTTTCGGAACCGTCTCCGCTTCGACTAAACAAACGATCGTTGTGACAAAGCTGATTTTACTTTAATTCACACATTTACATTTTCTATCAAAAATAAAAGGATTACTATTTCGATCTGCTGCTAAACGTCTGCTTTGATTGGAAGCAGGTGGAGGAGATTACAGAAGCTCTGCGTCGACTGTTGGTTCCTGACGTGTTTCACCAAACTGCATGAATTGAATTTGGTTTTACCGTCGGTCATGGTTTGAGCCCGTGGTTCTGTATGTGGGCGTCAGATTGGGTCAGGTGGTGGGTCATGGCCCCTGTAGTCGCACAGGTAATAATTAGCGAATTATCATGTTTGGACTGTTACTAAAGATGTTTTCAGAAATAAATCCCACAAATGTTTGAGAGCCTGTTAGCACGCTAACGTTTGCGCATTGGTGCTAAACGAGAAAAACACGGAACAGATCGATGGGGTGGGGAACGGGCTGACTTTGGTTTAATCAGCCCGGTACATGTCGTTATTTCAATGTAAATAAATAAAGAGATTTGTTGTCGTTTGGTTGCAGCGTAATCAGAAACCCACCTGTCGGCTGTGAGCTCAGCTGTGACCACACCCACTCCTAAAACTACAGAGACCCCGCCCACACATGGCGGATTGGATTTGGAACATCATCACTTGCTTGCAGTGTGATGTCATAGTTCAGGGCAGTTGCGATTGTGACAGTTACTATTTATCCAGGTTACGAGAGCGAGGAGTACAAACTACACAACGTTTAACGTCTCTATCTCATCTGACAGGAAACTTTGTTTGGGAAATCAACACTTTGGCCTTTTTAGAATCCCTTCCTTTAAAACCTCCACATATAAATGCACACAATGTTTGATTGGATGCATGGGACACTTTAACTATTACTGTGCGACTGACTAACCGGAGCCTGGTGGTGGAGCAGCGGTGCTGTGTGAAGGACCATCCCAGCTATAGTTTCTAACGCTGGGTGTGGTGGGAGGGGCATCGGGGATGAAACCTCGGCCGAGGGGCATTTCACAGGAGTCTGGGTACAGCAGATACCCAGAGAAGGTGCTGCTGCTCTCGCCGTCAGTGTAAAGGCCATTGGTCACGCTATTTTTCACCTGCAGCCACACCAGGTCTCCTGCAGCCAGGTGGAGGACGACACTGTGGCTGGTGGTGGCTTGGTTGGTTGTTTCTGTTGCTCTGACTACAGGGTAGAAGTTGACGAACAGGCCGACCTTAAGTGTTCTGGAGGCGACAGCCAGGTTGAAGGAGAAGACGTAGATGCCGTTGACAGGGGCTGTGTAGATGCCAAGAGTTGGGTTGTAGTTCCCTTGTTGGTTGGTGAAGACAAGAGGGAAAACAATGGGCCGGTCTGGAAGAGGAAAAGATGCCTCGATACCTGCGAAGAACGCTGACTGAATGGCCGGGGAGCAGGGACCAGGTGGGCCAATCATACCAGGCATGCCCTCGTCGCCTTTTGACCCCATAGCACCTGCTACACCTTGAACACCTGTGGCACCTTTGTCTCCTTTAGCCCCCTTTTCTCCCGGTCCCCCATTTTTACCGTCCATCCCATCAGTGCAGTTACAGATTCCTCGCTCACCTTCCTCCCCCTTCTGACCGTTCAGCCCAGGGTTCCCACTTTTACCCATGTCACCTTTATCACCTTTAACACCTTTGGCTCCCGCAGTCCCATCTATCCCAGGCAGTCCCCGGGCCCCAGCCGGTCCAGGGAGGCCTTGAGGACCTGGTGGACCCTGGGCGTTGTCACAGAAAGCAGGGCATGAGCCGGTTTCTCCCTGGGGGCCCACTGCCCCTGGAGGCCCCATCATTCCACCGTCCCCTTTCTCACCTGAAAATGCACAAACACACAGGATTTCCATGACGCGTTGACGGAACATCAGATGGTGACAGAAGCTGTTTGCGAGCTGCTGACGGCCGTCGATGTTTTGTTATCCGTTGCCGCTGGTCATTCGCTGCTGGGTTTTTTTCATCAGTACATTTTGATGATGAAGTTATTTTTATTTTTCAGCCAAACCAAAGCTGAACTGTTTCAGTGTGGAGAACATTTAGCATTGACTGTTCATCCTGCAACAGTGACCTCTGACCTGTTGACGTTGTCAGTGTTGTTTAGTGACATTAAACTGTAACCGAGTCAGAACAGATGTCAGGACATGAACCATTCACACAGAAGGTGATCTGTAACACAGTGATGGCAGCAGACCTTTGAAGCCGCGCTCGCCCTTTGTCCCCGGGAGACCTCCCGGGCCACCCTGACCTTTCTCCCCCAGGTCGCCCTTCTGCCCTGTGAAGCAAATGACACACGATATGACAGAATGAAAAGCAAGAGGGGAACTGCACTAAGACAAAAACTCAATTAGTGTTTTGATTTGAAGTGAATTGTCATCGTCACCTTTAATCCCCTGAGAGCCCATGAATCCTTGTCGACCTTTGAACCCCGTCAGTCCTCTCCTCCCTGGACTCCCGGGTTCACCTGATCAGAGACGACAGGTGAGTCAGTTTAATCAAACATTTACACCGTTCTGTTGTAGCATCGAAAGTATCGCCGATCCTTTTTGTTATCGCTCATTGTTTCCCAGGCGCCCGCGTATCGTCCACAACACGTATGAAATCACAGACAATCACAGATGATGGGAACTGGTCTACATGCCTGGAGGTCCCCGGTCTCCGCGGTCCCCTTTAGGCCCCACAGTGTTTTTACAGTGTGAACAGAAGCAGAAAAGTGGAATCTCATCGATGGGTGCGTTCATCAGCAGGTCGCAAATTGATGTATCAGGAGTGGGCGGCATCAGCGAGTCCCCCACCATCCGGACGTTCTTAGTAATGTTGACCACCGGTAAATTGGGGTCGTTGGCCGAGCAGAGGGAGGACAGGAACAGGAGACCCACAAGGCTCGCCAACATCTGGAGGAGGAAGGAGAGGAGGATGGGAGCCCAGGAGGAGGTCAGAGAAATTGTGAAATTTTGTTTCTATAAAGATAGTTTTCTCTGCAAACTTAGAAAAAAAATATCATCTCCATATGAAAAGTTTCTTTGCCCCCCCACCCCCCCACCCCCCCACTAATCCATCCTGTGTCTGTCCTGCTGATCAGGGTCTGGATTATCATTGTTTGAACTGATCAGGGATCAGATAAACGCTGCAGTGGATTTCTGCCTCTCCTGTGTGACGTCGCTATTCAGATCTTTCACATAATCCGTTTTAAAAGAGGTTAAACAAAAGCTGCACAGGAAAAACAGACTGACGGGATTCACAGAGCCAAAACAACGACGATCCGCTGACACAGTCTCAATGATCTCAATCAGCAATAAAAACAATCAATCATAATTGATCACAATCAGCTCATTTGTTCCTTCTGTTTCCCTGCGTTCATTTCCACAGACATTTTCTCAATCGAAGAGTGTGAAGGGTTTGAGGAGAAACTCACCGCTCTGCTGGAGCTGCGCTGCATCATCTGGAGAAGGTTTGTGGGAAGATGAGAAGGACTCAGGAGGCTTTGATCATTTATAAGCCTCACTGAAAACAAGCCGTCCCTCAGGTGTCGCTCACCTGCAGACAAAGGTGGTGGAGGCGGGGGGAGGGAGGGGGAGGAGGCTGCCTGCCGCCGCTGCGACCTCGTGTCGTTGACGTGACCTCCTTCACCATGAACCAGCAAAATGTTTTCAGAGCAGAAAGAGGAGACGCTCTCCATTTATCTCTCCATCGCTCTCCACCCAACTTTTCTTTCTGTGGTCTGAGAAGCCTCTGGAAGGTTCTGCCTGGTGCAGGTCGTTTATCGTTTCTTCTCATCTCCGTCTCCTCTTTAATCAGAACAAAAACAAAGACTCCGAATCTGCAGAGACATGAAGAATATCTAGTCTGATGACATAAATCCAGGCTGGGGCATCACTGGTGTTTGGGCAGGTCCAGGATACCACGACTGCGTGACCACAGCAGCTGTCAGCTGACAGAGCGTCGCCTCATACAGCTGCTTATACAGAGTAGAAATGATGTGGTTCTACAGACGGAGCCAGGACACGTTAACAATCAGACTTCCAGTGGTTTGGTTCCATCACAGATTCTGACACAAATCAACCAGTGACATAAGAGAAAGCAGAGCCAGATCAAGGCTCCTTACCATCAGTGGAAGATAAGATTGTTTCTCAGCAGTAACACAACAGTAATGAACGTGGTTCATTAGTTTCCTCCATCTGAAGCCTAACACAGCTATAAATGAAATAAGACCTTGTTCTGCAGCTTCTGGCGACCGTAAACATTTAGACGTAGTTTTCGACGTAGTTTTGTCGGCAGATATCGCCATTAAAATGTAATGAAATGATCAGTATCGGTTTCGGACTGCAAATTATAAATTATACATCAAACTCTTCAGCTACTTCTCCTCTAACTCCAAATGTCAAAATAAGACAGATGCGATGTGAATCATGGTTTTTGAGATACTTTTGTTTTGGTTTGTTTACTTTGTTTACTGAAATGATTTAGGTTTTTTGGGGGGGGGCGCATATATCAGTATCAGTTGATATTCGTATCAGAAATTGGACAATATTGGTTTTAAGGGATATCAGTAAAAAAAAGCCAATATCTAACATCCCTGATGAAAACAAGATGTTTGTGAACTTGTCGTCCCTCGGACAATGAGCCTGGACAGAGCGGTAATCGAACCCTGTGAAGGCTTCCGCTCCTCCACAATGAGCAGCCTACTTTTATTATGGTGGCACATTTCACCGCAGAGAGCCAGAGACTCTGTAAGAGAAGCCCTGTGGGATTTCACCATTTACAGGTTTTTAACAAAACACAAGCAACAGCCAGGGAGAAACTTAAAACCAGACTCCTCTCTGCAAACATGAAGATGACACTGTTTCATTTCTTCCATCTCTTCTTCTTCGTCTTCTCTCACTGCGTCTGTCTTGTCTCTCTCAGTGACGTGTTGACGACGGACAAGTTGGTCCCTGATGCTACAGCCTCCAGATATATACATATATATATGTGTGTGTGTGTGTGTGTGTGTATTTATATATATATATATGTATATATATGGTGGGTGCAGACGTGGGAGCAGCTCATCATCACAACAAAGTCAGGCTGAGGAAACAAACCTGTGCCTCCCTCTCTGCCGTCAGTGCCTGCAGTCAGTGGCCGAGTGGAACCAGAGACGCCGCTGGCCTGTTCCCAGGCCAACTTTTATTCTGAAAGATCAGAATAAACAGCCAACCGCACAAAGGTAAACGGAGCTGAGGGAACGAGGATGAAGAACAAGGGACAAACAAGGAGATGAATGGTTAACCTGCATACGCGTCCTGGTTTCCACAGCCGGCGGCGCTTGGCGACCCGCCCGAGGCCGGCCCAGGGTTCTCATCTGTTCATGGACGGGCGGTGACGAGTCACCTGAGGTGAGACGAGGCTCTGCCAGAGGCTGCCGCACAAAACACTGTCATCTGAGGCACCACAATGTCACACATGATACACGCTCACTCAGCACTTTGTTAGGAACAACACCCTGACACTGGGCCGCTCCTCACAGCGCGGCCTCGTCACACATTCGACGGCTACCGCTCGACCGCTTCCTCCTAAAGGTCACAGGTCGGTTCTGGGTGACGCTGCTGCAGTGTCCAGGTCGTACCCTGCCTCTTGCCCCCCCGGGTCAGCCGGGACTGACTCCAGTGACCTGTGACCCTCAACAGCACAAACTGTAGAAAATGACTGAATGAATAAACCTCAAACAACAAACAGAAAAAAAATCAGTGTTTTCAGGATCATGGCTCAGGCCTGATGTGGAGCTGAGTGGGAGGATGTGTGTGTGTGTGTGTGTGTGTGTGTGTGCGTGTGCGTGTGTTGACAGTGTTGGCAGACAGTGTCCAGCTGCAGACTGTGGACTCTCAGTAAACACTGGAGTTAGTTATTAACAGTGGAAACAGAGCGACCTGAGTCGTCTCTGTCCTGAACCTCCTGTCTTCACATGTAAGTAGAAAAACACTCGTCTCCGTCTCGTCCTCTGAGTCTCCGCATCGTGACACCGTGTCAGTGTCTGCTCCAGGCCATGATCCAGCCTCTGCGACCCCTGACCTTCAGCTCATGGGGGTCAAAGGTCGTAAAGGTTTAAATGGTGCTGGGCCTTGTCGGTGTCAGTTGACAGTGATCGGTGTTATGAAAATGTTGCTCTGAAGCTGCTGGGAGATCATTGGAACATTGAGATGTCGTGGTTGTGATTTTGTCTTCTCCGTCTCCTGCTCCAGAGTTTGTCCTCTTCTCCTGCCTCCATCTGGTAAGTCGTCCTCATGTCCACATCAAGGCTCCGTCGTCGATTAGGACCTTTGACCTTCTTGTCTCCACACCAGGTCAGTATCATCACTGAGGAGGGAAGACGACGTCTCACTGGCTGCAGCTTTGACTGACACCATGTCTCGTCTCGTCCTCTGCGTGTCCACCGCCATCGTCCTGTGGTCGGTGTCGGTGCTCAGTCTCTCAGGTGGGTGAGTACAGACCATTACTGGTCGTTATCCACATCAGTTTTATATCAAGGCCTGGAAAGGTCTCGCCCAGGTTCCTCCTCTGTGTGAAGATCCTATAAAATAGCTTGACTTTTATTTTCTAACCTGCTGGAGGTGGGAAAAACAAACACTGCCTGTAAACCTCCACAATGTACAGGGACTCAAAAATAAGACCCGGGTTGGAGTCAGAGGTGAGTGTGAGTGTGACGTAACGATTCCAGCAGTGTTCCTGAGAAACACCACACCAGTTCTTCTGTGGTAACCACACACAGAGACGTTGAGCAGATGGTTTAATCCTACACCGTCCTCGCTGTCCTCAGTCTTCTCGGAGCGTCCGGAGGCTCACGCGCTGCTCCGCTCCCGTCGGGCCAACTCTTTCCTGGAGGAGCTGAAACCCGCTTCCATAGAGCGGGAATGTGTGGAGGAAAAGTGCAGCTTTGAAGAAGCCAGAGAGATTTTCCACACCAGGGAGGCCACGGTAAGAGAAACGCCAAAACTACAACCGTGGTGCATTTACTGTCTGTGGTTCATTTGAACTCTGTGAAAGAAAAGAAGCCAATAAACACTGAACCTGAATTTGTATTAAAGTTTCTCAGCGTGTCCGCGCTCACACAGCTGCACCTGACTGGCTGTTGTTGTCAGGCGCCGTCACCCTCTTCCTGTTTGTGTGTTCACAGCTGGAGTTCTGGACGGTTTACACAGGTGAGAGATGTCTCCTCTTCGGTCTGACCCTGAACCGTCGACTGGGCCTGAGTCAAACCGGAGCCTGTAGTGTTTTCACAGTGTGTCGATGATGTTGTGTTTGAAGATGAGAAGATCATCTCACCGCTCTCATCTCTCTGTCTCCATCTCCTGACTCCTTTCACACTGTGGCAGAACACAGCTTTTTATTTGACACATGTAAACAGAACAAACCGGTTTTATGTCTATCAACATTTCAAACGCACCGAAAACCATGTTAAACTGCACTGGTCACCACGGCAACTGAGAGGAAACTGAAATTCCCTACTGAGTCTGATCATCTGATCGAGCAGCTGATGACTAAGTTCAGTGGCCCCGAGGAGCCAACACACAACTACACTGTGGCTGTCAGGGCCAGCGTAGCACTGACCGCCAGCGTCCTCCGTGTGACTGAACATACAGATGTGGGATTATGGGAAACATATTTCATGTTGATGTTTCAGATGGGAACCAGTGTCATGTCAACTTGTGTGTACATGGAACCTGTGTGGATCTGTACCAGGCCTACGCCTGCCGCTGTAACCGTGGATACGAGGGCAGATACTGCGACCAGAGTGAGTCTGAACAGCGTCTTCGTGTCTGTGAATGTCCTCCATCCCAGTCTCATGTTGTCCTCAGAGCAGACAGAATTCAACTTTGAGGGATGTGATGGAGTTTCCATAGAATCCAGACACAGTAATGACAGGGGTAATGTTATGTTACAGGTGTCTTCATGTTGTATTGCAGCGATAGCTTGTAATACCACTGCGTACCTGAAGTGGCGATAGTGAGTCACTTTAATTTCCAGTCTGTCCCTGTTCTGCATGAAATAATGAAGAAGTGTGTGTCAGTCGCGTTCCTCCACTCACCAAACTAAACAGTGAACCGGGGGCGGTTGCGGTTTGTTTCCTGTGACACGAGTCAAACTGTCGCCTGTTGTTCAGCTGTGACGGCCACCAACTGCTCTGTGGAGAACGGCGGCTGTGACCATAAGTGCGTGGAGAACGAGGACGGTGAAACGCGGAGCTGCCACTGTTTGAGCGGATACAAACTGCAAAACGACGGCAGGAAATGTCTCCCCACAGGTGAGGCACAAGGTCGCCCTCAGGTCATTCATCAGGTGACCACCAGGTGGCGTGGTATCACCTGTACACCTGGCTGAACGATGAAGGTATAAACATAATTTTCTTCTCTCTCTCTCTCTCTGTCTTTATGTCTTGTCCCATCAGGTCCCTCGTCCTGTGGCCGGCTGCTGATTGGCCGGTCGTCATACACCAAGCCGATGGACGGCCTCCTGCCGTGGATGGTGGGAGGCGAGGTGGGAAAAAAGGGAGAGAGTCCCTGGCAGGTAACAGAACTTTTACCGCTGCTGCTGTTTCTCTGAGCTGCAGCGATGAGACAGTTTTCTGGACGAGAACATTGTCATGTGACCATATAATGAACATAAAATGTAAAGCGGTTATTTTGACGGGCAGGTGCTGTTACTGAATGCCAGAGGACATTTTCATTGCGGAGGCGTCCTCATCGACGAGAGCTGGGTCCTGACCGCCGCTCACTGCCTGGACAACAGCTGGAAATTCAGAGCACGACTCGGTGAGTTTTCAATCTGTAAATAAAAATTAGCTAAATAAAGCTAATCCCAGTTCTGCTGCCCTGACGTCGTCTTCCTGCTGTCTTCAGAAGACATTCATGACGTCCACATGGTAGAGTAGGTGCAATATCTGGCTGGAAACAGTAGGAGGTGACAGCAGACATGCAGTTAGCACATGCTCCATCAGAAGTCCTGGTGATAGCTTGTCCTCTGTGTCTTCAGGTGATTACGAGCGTCACAGAGACGAAGGCACAGAGGTGACCCTGAACGTCATCAAGACCTTTAAACACCCAAACTACAACAGCAAGACGGTGGACAATGACATTGCGCTCTTGCGCCTCGAGACTCCTGCCCCATTCTCTGAGTACATCATCCCCATCTGCCTCCCAGGACGTGGGCTGGCTGAGCGGGTGCTCCACCTGAACGGAACTCAAACGGTGGTGACGGGCTGGGGGAAAGAAGACCCAGACAGCACCAAGTTCAGCTCAGCACTCAATTTTATCAAGGTACCGTTGGTCAACCACACTATCTGCGCTCAGCAGATGTCCAACGACATCTCTGACAATGTCCTGTGTGCCGGGATCCTCGGCCAGAGGACGGACGCCTGTGAGGGGGACAGCGGTGGACCTATGGTCACTCTGTACCGTGACACCTGGTTCCTGATCGGTCTGGTGTCCTGGGGCGAGAGCTGCGGCAAGGTGGACAAGCTGGGCATCTACACCAAGGTGTCCAACTACAACGATTGGATCAACCAGGTGCGTGAAGAATGGATCAACGATCAACCTCCGCAACAACCCCCAAACATCTAAACCACTTCAAACCCCAGTATGTGACCCAGTCTGGTTCATTAAACCCACACGAAGGCCTCAGTACAACAGCGATATAACACACTGTTAAATAAAATGATTCCGTCTCAAGAGGCTATGGTGAAGTGTTTTGACCAAATTTACACGAAACATGGTTTAACATAACGAGTGGATGTACTGAGTCCACAAAGCATCAGACAGGATGTCTGGTGAACGTTAATGGTCCCATTAATGGTCCCAAGACGAATCTCTGGACTTTTCTCTTTAAGTTCAGTGACTCACTCATCATCACAACATCACAATGAGGTTTCACCACATACAGAGGTTCAGCAGGTTGTCTGGACTCATGTGATCACACATGTCGAGCTCTGACGTTAGATTCATTGATTTTATTCAGTTCTAAAGGCAGCAGACAGGTTAAAGATCACCTGATGATACGCACGCGCACACACACACACACACACACACACAGTCACTGCAAAGATAAATAATTATTTACAATGCAAACATACAAATCCTGAGAAACACACCACAGCAGTTTTAAAGGGACAGTTCACTTTGCTCACATTTAAAAGCAGTGAAATTCAGCAAACCAAATCAAACGGTTTTGTCAAATCAGCACCATCAGCTGTTTTGAGAGCATCATGTCCTGCTTTCAGCTTCTTTCCCTGTGTGATCTACATTTACACTTTCAGAGTAATGTGTCTGATTCACTCAGTGTTTTCTATGCTGCATCGTTTTCCATGGAAATACCTGCACCTAGAGGCAGATGGTGGAACTGCGGCTACAGTGCTTGCTCAAGGACACACCTGAATTCTGGTCTGTGACAAAGGTGAGCAGTGACACATTTTGTTCATCTCATCAGGTGCTTTTCTGCAAATGAAAAAACAAACTGTGAATTTTTGTATTGTTTTTCGAGCATTCAGGGGAAAAAGCACTGATTAATGATGGATAATTGATGTTTAACTCCCGTAACCACTTTTTATTCTGTGTTAGGTTTTTATTTAACATGAGTTATTGTACAGAATGTCCCTTTATGCTTACTGAGGTGTCGACATTATCTATTGTATAATGTTACATTTTGGACTCATGTGATGTTAATGATGTTAATGAGGTCATTTCAGGCTGATGTAAACTGTGAAGCTCTGATTCTGACGACCACAGTAGGACATGAGGGGACAGCGGGTTTGGACCAGTCGGTCCAGGATCAGGACTCAGTGTCTCTGTCTCTGTCTCTGTCTCTGTCTCGTCTCGTCTTCAGTTCCTCTTCGTATCGCTGCAGCTGAGACATGAAGCCAGGGTTTGGATCAATCAGGTGACGAGCCGCCTTCACTTTCTAACAGAGGAGAAGAAAGGTGCTGAGATGGTAAAGGTCAGTTTGATGGAGCGGTCCGTGACCTAAAGGCTTAGCACCAGTTTAACCCCCCAACACTGCAGGTGTTTCCCTCTGGTGACCTTTGGGATGAGGTCACGTGACATTCATCTGCGCTGTGAACACCCACTGGATCCGATCAGATGTTTTACATAAGGTTTCGTGGTTCTGTTCAGATCTCTGCTGGGAGGCCGTGGGAGACACACTACATCTACACAACACAGTCGTCAGAGGCAACGCCACTCCGGCCTCCGCCTCTCTGCAGCTCTTCCACTGAGACACCGCGTGCACACACTCCTCCTCACCTGTAGCGCCTCCACCAGGCTCAGCTGCAGGTGCTTCATCAGGTACGCGATGCAGATGGTGGCCGAGCGGCTGCGTCCGTTCTTGCAGTAGACGACGCTGCGTCCTCCTCGAGTCGACTCCTTCTGGATTTGATCAGCGCAGCGGTCGAAGTGGCTGTACAGGTCCTCGTTGGGGTCGTCATAGACGGGGACCTGCAGTTTGGTGACGCTGGTGGAGGGAAACGGCTGCTGCATGGACACGTTGATACAGAGCGTTACCGCCTCCTGCTGGATGAGCTCGTCGCTGCAGGCTGAGCGGGCGTTACTGATGAACAGAGCGTTGGTGACTTGACACAGCTGCAGCATCCTGACCCTCACAGGCTTCCGTACCCCTCACTCTCCACTCACTAATGTGCAAGAAGAACACAAAGATTTTCTTAATGTCCTCCCTGTCAACATGATATTTCAATAGATGTTTAATGGGTTTGTAGGAGATGAAGGCATCTGTCTTTGTCAGGAGCGTGAAATTACAGTACAAATAGAGCTTTTATTTTTTAGCAGAAAAAAGAGTTTGTGGTTTAATTATGAGACAACAATAAGACAGTGGCGAGTAGATAATGAGAAATAATGAGAAGAAGAGGGTCAGTGAACGCCTCACTCACAATGGACACACAAGGACACACACTCACATCCAGCAGTCAGCTGATCTCAGACTTGTGTCCTCTCACACTCGGTTCCACGGGAGGACGGAGGACTCAGACTGCTATTTCCACTGACAGCTAACAGCTAACAGCTAACAGCTGACAGCTAACAGCTAACAGCTAACAGCTGACAGCTAACAGCTAACAGCTAACAGCTAACAGCTGACAGCTAACAGCTAACAGCTAACAGCTGACAGCTGCCCTGGGTCCTAATGCTGCTCGGGTTCATGGCTGACGGAGCCAGAGCCGAGCTGAGCAGTTACACATCGATTTATCGAAAAATAACAAAAGAAGTCAATTTACAATCGCGCGCGCGCGTGTGTGGGTGTGTGTGCGTGCTGTTTTAATTTGAGGCGGAACTAAAGGCTGACTGTGTCGCGCTGGCGGACCTGAACGGTGTGACACCCGGCGGAAGTAAACAGAGGCGCTAGCAGGAAACCACCGCTGCTCCGTCAGTTTGGTGTTTGAGTGTTTGACCCGCTGCTGCTGAGGAAGAAACATTCTCTGAACAAACTGTCGTCGAGTTCGAGGAGTTGATCGATTGGTCGATCGATCTATCGTGGTTTGTGAACCTGGAGACAAAACTCTTAAGGACAGGTGAGTAAAACCAGACGCGACGAGCACAATCACTTTAACGCACGGCTGGTGTTATTGTTGTTATGATGTTATGTAGTGTTTTCTCCCGTGAGCTTTTCAGGCCAGTGGAAAGAAAACACACTTTCTGCTCTGATCGTGTCTCACAATGTTAAAATGCCGCAAAACACACCTTCTTATCCAGGTCTTAGGTTTGGGATTTCCGAGATGTAACACGTGGTTTATCTTTTACTTAAATAAACCGGCTATATATTAAGCCTTTAATGAAACGAATCACCTCTACGTCACCTTAAGTCAACCTGTGTCAGTGTTTACACGTCATTTGATTTACTGTCTTTTCAGTTTTTCTTTACTTTGCTGAATAATTGTTTAGTAAAGTGATCATGTTTCAATTCTCCGTCGCATCAGTGATAGAGTTCATATTTACTGTACAGACCAGGACACAAACACTCTCTCCTGTAATATTTCAGCATTTCTCACAGCGTGTTGTGTGTAGTGTAAGGTTGTTGTTGTTGACATTCGTTTACGTTGCTGCTGGCTTATTGTCTCTAGCAACATGGAGGACACAAGATGTGGTACAGGGTCAATTCAGGGCCACAACAAATGGAATCAAAATATCTCAAATATGAACAAAATGTTTTTTTCTTTTATCTGAGAAAAACAAAAGTCTCAATGACAACAGAATACAAAAAGAAGTGAAGGGAGTGATTTTATTATTTAGGCTGAAAATTCATCACACATGCAAACAGCAACGTTGAAGCTTTGCATCATATTTTATTAGCAAACCAGAGAGAAATTAACAAAAAAGCTGAAGGAACTGAACAATCTGTTTCTGTACAAGTCAGATTTCTACAATATGTACTATTATACAACTGGATTATATTTCATGTCATTAGTACAGCAGCCACACAGATAAACTTCAAGTCTGTCACAGGAGAGTCAAGATGATTTATTCCCTCTTTTTGTTCAACTAAGATCTAAATACTAAATTTGTTCATCTCAACAGCAAAACAAACCTCAGAACTGAAAAACACTAGAATCGTAATTCAAATGATGGACTTTAAGATTTTTGCCAAAACCAGAAAATGAAAAGGTCAAATGCTGAGATTTTAAGGGTCAAAGTTTGAATGTGGTATGATCAATTTCTCCAACAATACATCGCTGTTTTTAAACTGGACTACACACTAGGTTATCTTTGGCCTTATTTTGAGGTCATGTGACACTTTTGAATGTGTTTACAACACTATCACACTGACTTATAGACTATGATCATTCTGATCAATATTTAGTTGGAGTGCAGCACACTGTGCACACAGGTTTCCTGTGTGTTACTGTGTTCAAGAGAAAGAACAGCAGAAGGAGCAGAGGCAGCTCTTAGTTCATTACTGCTGAACAACTTTTATTTTGTTCCACCTGCTGGTAAAGACAGTCACGCGTTCATTCACGTTAACTTGTCACACCTCCACCTTTTAATTACACTTTCTCTGACATTACAAATGTGTAAATCATTTTTTTCTCTTGTTACCTGCACAAACTAGGTTTTAAATTTAATAATCTTTTTGTATTTTTATAACGACAAGGTTCAAATACTTTGACTATAGGGCTGAAAAAAGAATTCCAAAAGAAAAATTTGAGTATAACGAACCTCACGTCTCATTAAAGGCTAATAACTAAAACTGTAATAATTCTGTGTATCAGCCAGTATTTGTTTCTAAAAACATAAATGTGTATCATTAATGATTATTGTGAGAAATTAAAATTTGGTTTTTGCGTTGTGACCACTACATGTGCATTTTACAGCTACATAAGTGTCTTTTCTCTTCCTTTAACATGGTTTTCATGTCAGGAGCTGATGACACAGCCTGCAGGCAGCTGGTTAGCGTGCTAACTTCAGCATTTCCACCCTTGAAGTCAGACAGTGAGTAAATTAACGAGGATCATGCTGAACGTAAAACATTCCTGATTGGTGAGTAAACTGTTAAGTGCTGCTAATGCTACAAGAGTAGAGATTGCAAATATTCATGTATCACTCCTTTATAGATGCAAAAAAATTAAGTTAAAAACAACAGTATTACTCTTTACCTGCGTGTGGTGTTTAAAGTGTCAAAGCTGCAGTAGCTATCACTCACCAGCTGGAGGTGCAGTTTGGGGGCTGCAGCAAACCAGCAGCCCTGCTCTCAGCGGCAGAGTAAGTCTAGAGTATTTTTTTTATCTATAGTTATCTATCCCACACACAAGTCTGAGTGTTTTTTCCTCGGCGGGTGTTGGTGCGTATTTATATCAAGAGGATCAGATGTCTGTTGGTGGGAATCACAGGGTTTAAGATATAATCCCGTTGCCAAAAACGATGACTTAGCAATACACTGCAAGGCAGCTGTTTATGATACATTGTTGAATAAGGAGAAAACGTGTCCTATAAAAGGCAAAAACAAAAATCAGATGCTGAATTTATTTATACTACATGATGTGGTTGCGTATATAACTGAGATGACAGATTGCACCAAAGTGCACAAAGTTTGAACACCCAGCGACCAAAAGATGATTTGTAATATTGGTTGATGTATCGCAGACAGTGTGTCACATACATTACCTCATTGACTCATGTCCCACCACAGAGAGGTGAGGACGATGGCCCACCCATTGATCATGCAGTACAGACAACAAGACACGATGAAGACCAAAGCTATCGGGTCCAGCCCCGACGCAATATGACCCACAGTTGGTGGCCAGGAGTGGTGGGGTTGGTGCAGTGCGGAGGCTCGGGAGGGATCAGGAGTGATCCATGGGTTCGGTGGTGCCGCTCTGTCCAGCGTCCTGGCTCTCCATCTCCTCGGGCTCCTCTGCCTTTTCATCAGATTTGCCGGCTGCAGAGGCACCTGCTGCAGCTGAAGGTGCGCGCCTGGCCGGAGATGTTGGTTGACCCACACCTGTCTTAGTCCCACCTGTCCGCTGGTGGCTGGTTCCAGCAACCGCGGCGGCAGTGCCCTGCTGATCTCGCAGGTGACGTTCCATGGACGCCTGGATAGAGGAGACCATCTCCTGCAGCTTCCTCCGCTGCTGCTCCATCAGGCTGGGGTCCAGACCGTGACTGTCCTTCATGGTCATGAAGCCCGGTGCCATGCGGACCAGCTCTCTGGTGGCGTCCTCTGGGATGTCGGACAGGTCTGGTGGGCCTCTGGTCACACTGGCGCTTAGGTCCACACCACTACTGTGCTGTCGCGTGATGGGTCGGTGCTCTGGGGGGGAGGAGCCATCAGCGCTGCCCAGAGAGTGTCCTTTACCTTGGAAGGCGGTGACGCTCTGCAGCTGCTCCTTCTTACGAACAACACCACCGCTGCCTAGCCGCAGCACCCCATGGGATGGACTTCCCTCTCTGCTGCCCCTGGTGGGAGCCTCTGAACGCAGCTGCACCACAGCCTCCTTCACCAGCTCCTCCACATCTGGGCCAACAGGAAAGTGACCGGCAGTGTCCACACAGAGCTCCAGACGCTCCTCTGCTGCATTATAAACAAACGTCTTCCCAGTCAGGTGAGGCAGTGTGCAGTGCTTCCCGTCCATCAGGCCTACAAGAGAGACGACACATGAGAAAGAATTTCTTTCCAATCTCAGAGATCCCTGTTAGCACAAACCTACCCATATCTTTCTTGACAATGTTGTAGAAGACACCGCCCTGCTGGAATAACTGTGGCAGCTTCTTGGCGTGCGACCAAACGTCCTCACCTGAAACACAAAGAGAAACTGTTCACACAATTTGACAGGGACGTAGCGACAGTAGCCACAGCACGTGGTTGAAATGTGATGTGTTAGCAGTCACACAAATAAAAGATGCCTTTCTGGTAAATTACAGCTGAAACAACAAGACACCAATGATTTGTTGAATCTTGCTTTTCAAATCAGAGAATTTGCCGTTTTGCTGTTTTCATTCATGGTCTGTGGGGAAATGACAGATTCATTGAATGACAACAATTTAACTGACAACGATGGAGCAGTAATACAAATATCAGGCAATTTGATTAGATGAGACTGATAGCAGACAAATAATGTTCAGAAAACTAATTAAAACAACTGTCAAAATGGTTGCTGATTAATTTTTGGTTGAACTAATCTGACGAACTAACGGACTAAATGCTGCAACATTACACAAATGCAGATTTGCTTATTTTATCAATAGATCATGAAAATGTCTTGTTCAGAAACTGTTTCTTTGTTGTTCAATGATTTGATGATTTATTATAATATTACATCTGTGAGTGCGAGGATCTATTTTTAGACAACGATATTTTAGTCACAAATTGTTGTGACAAGTTGTGTGTGTGTGGGTTTTTTTTTATCCATTAAGTCGACATCGGGGGACAGTTCACTGATAAATCTGAACGTTTCTGCTGATTCAGTTCGAGGTCAGAGACTGATGAGCAGACGCTTTCTGGTTTCTTGGACGGGTTGATGGTTGGTCTGAGCTCCTGCTCACAGGAAATGCAGCGTCAGACCTGAGCGCTGATAAAACCCTCCTGAAAATCGACACATGCTCTCTGTCACAGTGCCTGTAGCTTCCTGATCTGTTTATCTGAATGCAGCTGTGACCTTTGACCCTGTTGGCAGGAGAGATGCCTGAGTCAGCATGTCCACAGCTGTCACATGCACACACGCTATTTTGGCATCATTCAGGGACAGTGATTAGAAACAGACCCCGTGATGGGTGTCACCTGCTTCCTGACATGTTATTCACCTGCCTGCTCTGACCAATCAGGATCCAGCGTGGATGTGTGGTGTACACCTGGTCTAGAGTCTATGTTCCACCTACATGAAAAAAATCCTTCCTGCTAATGTCTGACATCAGCATTTATTCCAGATGCTGCAGACTGAGTTGAACCAGGTTGTATCATCTCCTTAAAGCAGGTGTTCAGGGACTGTTCTCCCATTATTTTTAACTGATTAATGAATGTTTTAACCTTATATTTGTTTTAAATGTCTTAAAATGAGTATTAAAAACACACATTGTATTCAAAACAAATTCACTGTATGATATTGAATTTCGTTGTAATTTGACCAGTTGGCGATTGAAACAATAAAACAGTATTTTTAAAAAAAAGTGTTTTCTCTGTAAAGACGAGTTGCAGCTCGACTGTCGTAAAATCTGCTCTCAACTAAAACTCAGGCAGAGGTGTTACAGGTCACACGTTCCTTTATTCTTACCCATCAAGGTTGCTAGGAGACAGAGGGAGGACATCTCAAGGTCGATACTGTCTTGCAGTTCCCGGGAGCTCATCCTGCTGGACACGGTCACGGCGTCCTCGTTCGCCACTGAGTGCAGACTGGAGTACGAGCTGGAGGCTCGAGGGATGGAGGCTGCAGGGCTCTTGTCCTCTGGGTCCCTCAGTATCTCCACCGTCACTCTGTCACCGTGCTGCAGCGCCACAGGCTCGTTCTCGCCGTCTTTTGGGGGAACCAGCTCTTTTGGTGGGAAGCCGTAGCGGATGCACTGGCGCTCCGGTGGCACACCAAACTGGTTGGCGATGCTTCTCAGCAGCTCTGAGAAGGTGGTGTGGGCCTGCAGGGTCAGCATGGCCTGCCTGCCGTCACTGGTGGTCACACGAATCTTCTTCTCCTTATTAGACGAGGTGGGGGATTTGGTTGGCGTGGCGGGAGCTGACGAGGAGGAGGTTTCTGGAGACCCACCAGAAGAAGATGTCCATCCCTGGCCTCTCTGCTCCTGCTTCAGCTTGTCAGTCCGTCGTTTCTGTGTGATGATGGCCTGCTCACTGATGCTCTGCTGGATGCTGCGCTCTGCTCTGCTCATCGTCAGCTCCTCTTTGTGGAGCGTCTTTGCTTTCTGGCCCGTCAGGATTATCTTGGTGGGCGGCTGGGGGTCCGCCACCTGCTGGGCCTCTGCGGTGTTGTTCAGAGGCTGGACATGTGCCCCGTCGATGGTTACTGGGTTATACTCATCTGGTTTCTTCTTGGCTGTGTGATGCAGGATGGTGTTTACCACCTTCTGCACCAGGATCTCGCTGCCAAACTCGCCCGGAAAGTGTTTGGTGACCAGTTTCATGGCCACGTCATACACGTTGCTGTTCAACGTTGTGTCCGTCTCATACTGAAACCAGTACACGGTCTCTCGCACCACCCGACCCCCCCACTCCAGTGTGATGGGGAATGCTTCGGGGAGGTTGTCATACTCCTTTTCCGCCCAGTAATGTTTAAAGCCACAGCCACATTTACCCCCCTTGGAGCGTGTGTTGGTTCTGTCCCCATCCAGGTAAACCACTGACCCGCTGCCGCGGACGTGACGGACCGAGGTGCCGTGGCACCAGTTGCAGGTGTTGAGGGAGCTCAGTTTGTAATCTGGGACGAGGACGTCTCTCTGCGGGTCATAGGAGCAGACCACATTGGTGAGGGGGAAGCTGTAGTTCTTGTCGGGCCGCAGCGTGCCGTGTGTGGATTTGGCCAAGCTGTACAGCTTCCCACCAGGAACCAACCACTCCTGCAGGATATGAAGCTCAGAGAGGGCGCCACAGATCAGGCAGCGGTGCAGCCGGTTCTCCGTCACTGACTTCTTCGCCGCCTCCGTCACTTCCTCAGGCTGGATCCCAATCACACCGGTCCTTCTGTAGATGTACTGATGCACGTCAGCCACGAGAGATGGGTGGATGCTGTGCTTCTCCATGAACACCTCCTCCATGGCATTGACCAGCCTCATCAGATATTTATCCTGCAGGCTTCGGTCACCGCCGATCACACAGCTCCCGTCCGGCTCCAGCTTTATGTACTTCCTGATCAGCTCCTGAGGGATGCCCCAGGCTTTGGGCAGCAGACGGGCCGGCAGCTTGGGCAAGACGGTGTTCTTGATGCCCACCAGCGGGATGTAGTGGTTTCTGCTGGAGCTGCTCCATGCGATGCAGATGGGCTTGTTGAGCTTTCCGTCTTTCCCCCGACATTGTTCCTCGGCCACGAGGCCGGGCAGGAAGGTTGCCGAATAATCACCAGAACTCCTCATTCCGCTCAGGGAATCCAGCAGGATTATGGGCCGGTGCAGGACGTTGGCTAAACCGAATATGTGTATGTTGCGTAGTCCGAGTGGGACGCCCTCAGGGGGGACGAACAGGGGGTCGCACTCGTTTATGATGTCCTCCCATTCAGCGGCATCGATAAAGTCCTGAAACAGGGCCTTGTAGCGGTCCAGGTTCTGCTTAAAGTTCTGCTTGAGGTTCTCCCTCAGCGCGTGCCAAAACAGTTCTCTGCCCACCAGCGCCCTGGACACGGCGTGGACCAGGCAGTGTCCATCTCCGTCTACGTGGACCGGGATGAGACACTCCCTGCTCCCGTTGGCCTTCTTCACCTCCTCCAGGGTGTCGTGGAGATATATGAGGCTCCCCGAGCGGTCCTTGCCGTATCCCATGGTGGACACATGGTCGGGCTCGATCAGGAAGGCTCTGTCTCCCAGCAGGGAGCAGTCGAACATCTCCCCTTGGTTCATGTCCCTCAGCAGCTTGGCCTTCCCGGTTTGTTTGTCCATGCCGTACCTGGTGAGGAACGGGGACAGGAGCTTGCAGTGGTAATTGGACAGCCCCATTACCTTCACCAGCTCGGTCCCCTTCTTCGGGGCCCCGGTGACTCCGAGCAGGGCGTTTCTCAGCAGGTTGTGGAGCACCACATCCGGGTCCGTCACCTCCTCGACGCGGAGCAGGCTCCTCTGCTCGTGCCGCTGGCCGCACTCGGTGCACTCGATGCTAACGGAGCCGTTAGCCGGGAAGAAGAGCCTCGCCTGGCACTTCGGGTCCGGGCAGTGGCCGGACAGAATGCGCTTGTCTTTTTTCTTGGAGCTCTGGAGCAGCGACATCTCTGCTGGAAGTGACGGCGACTGTTCGTCGGCTTCACAGGACCATGACAGTCGCGGTGCGGCGACACCGTCAGACCCGCTCGCTTTGACCAAAATAACAGCAGAACAACACGGAAGCGGCGGATTTTTTCCTTTAGCGACTGGCTGCTGCTAAAGGTGAAACGCAATGACGTCAGAGTGTGGGAATTGTAGTTTTGAGCAGCGACGGCGAAACGTGTCCTTCCGGTTATTATATTTCGATCGCTACTTTTTTTATGCTCCTTAAATGTGTCTGTTGCACAGCAACGACAGACGGGTTGTTTCCTCTAACTCACATTCAGTGTTGTGTGGTTCAAAGGAACAACGTAGAGTTTCGTCAACAACGTTTCCCAGAGTGCAACACGTCGCGGTGACGTTTTGTTGTGTCAGGAAGTCGATTCGTCGGATACGCGACAGGAGTATTTCTTATCCGTTTGTCCACAGAATGACGCTAAATCTATGTTGCTGGACTTACTCGTATATTCTTATTGTGTAGCAGTTTATTTATGATTATTCGGGCCATAAAACAAGTCGAGTTCGCGACCAGCGACGCTGATAACAGGAGTTGATTGAGTAGCTTAGCTTCTAGCCCTCTGGTCAGCACACAGAACATGTGTATAGATGATTCACTCATACAAAGATGTCTGTATAGCGATGGTTGCAAACATTTGCACGTCCACATTGTTTGATATAAACGTTGCCCTCATCGAGTGTGGACGGCGAGAGAGAGACTGTCACCGAACTCCGTTGAGAAATGTGTCAATATAACGATTCTCTGATTGTCAGTTCATTCAGACAAGTCGGACAGGGAGACTAAACGGTTTATGGAAATGCTGAATAACTTCTGATCAATACGTCACAGACCTGCGACATCAGTCTACACTGATGTTAGTTTATATTTCACTATATGTAGAAGATGGACAGACAACAAAGACAAACGTGTTCATACACATGTTGTGTATTATCAACACACAATACACGTGTAACACATGGAGTGTGGTGAGATTTGGTGAAACTGCTTCACAGTAAGTAGGAGTACAGGGAATTAAACGTACACATCAGGAATGTTGTGTGTTAGCATTAGCATAACAGACATGTTATTCCCTGCCACCCTTCACTGCAGCTCTTAATATAAAATGATTAGCTACCAAACATATTTTGTCTGAGTGTCTTATCAATTCATTTAATTTGTACATTGACAAATGACAACATACATGAGTAATGCCACGAGCATACCAGAATAAACAGCACCGATAACAATGACGCTGCTAAAATAACAGGAGTTGAGAGTAGCAGTGTCTGTTCTGAAGTGCATTTCATGTTGTGTAACATTTCAGACAGCAGGGGGCAACAGAGTACGCATTACAGCAGCAGCAGTTGATTGAATCAGTCCGCGTCACTGAAGTAAACTCAGTGTATTTTACATTGAAATGTTTGTTTAAGACAGAATCAGGTGCATTAAAACTATATTTTAACGTCAGAAACTAAAGTAAGAATAGAGAATTAGGTCACATCTCTCATCAGAGACATAAATGAAGATATGAAATGTCACTTTTCACATGTTCACAGAAACAAACCGACTCAGATGCCTCAGACAGTCATGAAAAAAAGTCTTCTTATTGACAGAGGCTTTGTGCCAGCGCCCTCTGACCCATCACACAGTCACCACATCTGTGGTTGTCGGGGGTAACTGCATGTGTATTGTAGGAATACAACAGATGTACGGCTTCAACAATAAACTGATCAAAATAATAAATACATAAATAAATACTAATCGTAAATGTTAATAATAATAGAATACATTGATAACATAATTAACTGATGCTTTAGCATATTAGCTTTATTCATGTTGTTTGTTTTAAAGTGCACTGTCCCCTTTTAAATAAACTAATAATAATCATCATCATAAAAAGGGAAATGAGCAGAAACATGTTTCATTGATCAAATGTCTTTTAACAAATGAACTGTTCCTGTCATTTGGTCAGATGTTGTTGTTCAGCTCTGAGTTCAGGGTTTGAACATTAAGGACACGTGGATGGTTGTTGCAGTGAAAAGCCGCAGTTAACGGTGTGAAGGAAACCACACGGCTCATCTGCTGCATGAGAGGAAGTGTTTACTCCCCACAACAGTTTATTCACAGTGATAATAAGCAAAGCTGAGAACAGATCTGTGTCTGCTGCTGTGCACAGAGAAACCCAGCAGAGACTGGCGTGTTCACATCACACTAAGAGAAAGACACTTTAGCTGTTCACGTGTGAGAGGAGAGGAGAGGAGAGGAGAGGAGAGGAGAAGAGAGGAGAGGAGAGATGGAGATGGAGATGGAGCTCCAGTCTTCTTCCATCTGAGGAGAATCAGTCTATTGAAAAAGCAGCAGACAGAAAAGTGCAGCTCGTCTTAACCTTTTTATTTTCCATTTTAAATGACATTAAAAAGACCAGAGCCAAACATGTGACTGCAGGATCCTGGATCACGTCAAACCACTCCCATATTATCAGTGATTAACAGATGATTGATTATTGATGCGGTCGTCCAGGTGTTCCTCTCCTATAACGATAGAAACTAACGTTTCTCTCTTCTTCCTGCACAATTCTAGATGTCAGTCGAGGGGTTAGGGTTGGGAACTTTACAAAGTCCTAGTTCAAAGCAGAATGTGATTGAGAATGTGGGATCAGAGTTCCCACAGGAGTCCGGTGTCGGACTGAATTCTGGGGAAACGGGAAGAAGCGGATGCAGCAGAACAGAAGACGGAGTTTGAATATTTGAATCCGAGGAAAAGGTGACGCACAGAAGATAACATGTGACAGAAGACGATTCAGAGGGTAAAAGAATTCACTGGGTTTGTAAATGTTTGAATCAGCCGTCAGATTAAAGTTGAATCTTTCTCTCATCAAATGATCTTTGTTCCTGTTAAACTCACCAGAGCTTTTTTTCCCCTCTTTAAAATCTCCCTCAACATCAAACCAGCAGCAGCCGCAGCCGCCGCCTCCTCTGTGGGCCGCAGGGGCTGATGGGAGGTGTGAGGAGCGTCTCCTCTCACCACGCGTCCTGGTTTGGCCTCAGCTGCATCAGAGCGTGGCGTCTCCCAGGTTGATCACTGAACAACATGCGTCTCCTCCCAGCTGCCGCTCTGTGCTGTCTGTGCTCAGGTGAGTGTTTCCAACCAGTCAGGAGCCAACAAACCCAACCTCTGACCAGCAGCACCACGCTGACCTCCATCTGCTCTGTCTGTCTGCCTGTCTGTCTGTCTGTCTGTCCACAGCCATGGCAGCACAGCTGCTTCAGGACCAGGTATCACTGACCAGGAGAGTTGGTGGAACAGTTTCTTTCAGCTGTTCAGGAACTGAGCAGTGTAGTGGTTCATATGTGTTCTGGTTGCAGAAGAAAGACTCAGACACATTCAGAGTGATTCTGGATATTGATCGAGATAATGGTGCTGTTGATCGTGAATATTACAATCATCCTCAGAAAGATGATTTCACAGCTGAGAAGAAGCAGAACAGCTATGAGTTGAAGATAAACAAAGTTCAACTCTCTCATTCAGCCACATATTACTGCTCCTGCTGGGATTCAGGCTCCACAGTGAGAAATGATCCCTGAAGCCTGAACAAAAACCAACACAGATCTCACATCATCACACAGTGACAGGAAGAGAACAGGAAACCACAGGAAACTGTTCCCCTCTCTCACCACACAAACTACACAAACTACACAAACTGAGTACTCTTACTCTGGCACCTTAAGTACTGCCAGTACTTTTACCATGAGATGTCAGCTGAAACTGTACAAACTTCTGCTCTAAGTACTACATGATGTACTTTGTCTGAGATACTTCAAGTATATGAAGTACTTTTACTGTGGTACGTTACACACAGTATATATGGTCATAAATTCATATAGGATGCAGATATGTTTGTGTGATGTCATGTTCTCGCCTCTTCATGACGTCATCGACCACATGACATCACGTGATGGCTTACGGAGCGTACCACATGACAGACTGACGAGGACCTTCAGGATCAGTTTGAAGTCATGTGACACAGTGTGGTTTTGAATCAGACTTTAACGTGTTAGCATGCGAACATTCACTGATAAACTCCACACAATAACAACAGCTGAGGCTGATGCTGATGTTATTGGATCACACAGCAAAGTCCTGTCCGAGTGAAGGTACTGGCCTGATGGTGGCGCCGTATCAGCAGAGTCCTGACAGTTCATCCTCAGAGGAACATGAACCTGTGTTCAGCAGCAGAGAGGTTTTTGTATCAGTCTCTGTCACTGTGTGTATTGGATCTTTGGCTCTGGAACTAAACTCTATGTAACAGGTAAGAAGACAGATTTATTTCCCTGCAGCTGTTTTATTGATGAGCTGAAAATCTGCTTCAGTATTTACATGTTTGTCAGTAAAAAGATTATAGTTTAAATCTTTGGATTCTTAAGTTTAATGTTCAATAATAAATCAATGTGTTTCCTTCTTTGATCATTTAAAAGTTTATTATTGAAAGAGAATCAATTAATACAGCTGTATTTTATTTTCTGTTCATTCCAGTTGAAACAAACCAATGTGAGGAAGAACATATTGATATCATCCCAAACTGAATTTACTGTATAAAAGTTTGATATATTTAACAAAGTTATATATTGAGATGTGTAGAAACAAGAAACAAGAAAATAAGGACACCTTCATTTGTGTTTATATATTAGAAAAATCTATTTTGTATTTTTTTTTAGCAACAATTATAACGCACAAGAGAAAAAAATCATTGTGAATCCATTATAAATGTTTCAAATGTATCAAGGTCCAGTGTTTAAAAATACATTGATTTAACCTTCTTTTAATTTTTAAAGGTTAAAGAAGAAACCATAAGGTTTTAATCAGTCAAACCAGCAGCAGCCGCCGCCGCCGCCTCCTCTGTGGGCCGCAGGGGCTGATGGGAGGTGTGAGGAGCGTCTCCTCTCACCACGCGTCCTGGTTTGGCCTCAGCTGCATCAGAGCGTGGCGTCTCCCAGGTTGATCACTGAACAACATGCGTCTCCTCCCAGCTGCCGCTCTGTGCTGTCTGTGCTCAGGTGAGTGTTTCCAACCAGTCAGGAGCCAACAAACCCAACCTCTGACCAGCAGCACCACGCTGACCTCCATCTGCTCTGTCTGTCTGTCTGTCTGTCTGTCTGTCTGTCTGTCTGTCCACAGCCATGGCAGCACAGCTGCTTCAGGACCAGCTATCACTGACCAGGAGAGTTGGTGGAACAGTTTCTTTCAGCTGTTCAGGAGCTGAGCAGTGTATCAGTAATTCATTTGTGCTCTGGTACCAGAAGAAAGACTCAGACACATTCAGAGGGATTCTGGATATTGGTCTAGATAATGGTGCTGTTGATCGTGAATCTTACAATCATCCTCAGAAAGATGATTTCACAGCTGAGAAGAAGCAGAACAGCTATGAGTTGAAGATAAACAAAGTTCAACTCTCTCATTCAGCCACATATTACTGCTCCTGCTGGACCTGGGATTCAGACTCCACAGTGAGAAATGATCCCTGAAGCCTGAACAAAAACCAACACAGATCTCACATCATCACACAGTGACAGGAAGAGAACAGGAAACCACAGGAAACTGTTCCCCTCTCTCACCACACAAACTACACAAACTACACAAACTGAGTACTCTTACTCTGACACCTTAACTACTGCCAGTACTTTTACCATGAGATGTCAGCTGATACTGTACAAACTTCTGCTCTAAGTACTACTCTGTTCAAACTACATGATGTACTTTGTCTGAGATACTCCAAGTATATGAAGTACTTTTACTGTGGTACGTTACACACAGTACATATGGTCATAAATTCATATAGGATGCAGATATGTTTGTGTGATGTCATGTTCTCGCCTCTTCATGACGTCATCGACCACATGACGTCACGTGATGGCTTACGGAGCGTACCACATGACAGACTGACGAGGACCTTCAGGATCAGTTTGAAGTCATGTGACACAGTGTGGTTTTGAATCAGACTTTAACGTGTTAGCATGCGAACATTCACTGATAAACTCCACACAATAACAACAGCTGAGGCTGATGCTGATGTTATTGGATCACACAGCAAAGTCCTGTCCGAGTGAAGGTACTGGCCTGATGGTGGCGCCGTATCAGCAGAGTCCTGACAGTTCATCCTCAGAGGAACATGAACCTGTGTTCAGCAGCAGAGAGGTTTTTGTATCAGTCTCTGTCACTGTGTGTATATGTGGATCTTTGGCTCTGGAACTAAACTCTATGTAACAGGTAAGAAGACAGATTTATTTCCCTGCAGCTGTTTTATTGATGTGCTGAAAATCTGCTTCAGTATTTACATGTTTGTCAGTAAAAAGATTATAGTTTAAATCTTTGGATTCTTAAGTTTGATGTTCAATAATAAATCAATGTGTTTCCTTCTTTGATCATTTAAAAGTTTATTATTGAAAGAGAATCAATTAATACAGCTGTATTTTATTTTCTGTTCATTCTAGTTTACCAATTTACCATTTAGTTTACCATTTTAGTTTACCAAACCAATGTGAGGAAGAACATATTGAGGTCATCCAAAACTGAATTTACTGTATAAAAGTTTGATATATTTAATAAAGTTATATATTGAGATGTGTAGAAACAAGAAACAAGAAAATAAGGACACCTTCATTTGTGTTTATATATTAGAAAAATCTATTTTGTATTTTTTTAGCAACAATTATAACGCACAAGAGAAAAAAATCAATGTGAATCCATTATAAATATTTCAAATGTATCAAGGTCCAGTGTTTAAAAATACATTGATTTAACCTTCTTTTAATTGTTAAAGGTTAAACAGGAAACCATAAGGTTTTAATCAGGAAATTAAAAGAA
>JAFBJQ010002583.1:0-197175 GCA_016785345.1 Trinectes maculatus
CGATAAAAATGATGAATAATCCTTATGTTTATGCCTGGAGTAACATATTGTTCAATGTTTCTTTGTCATTTAAATTATTCTTTAATTATTAATGATTGAAATTTGTTGTCTGTTATATTTTGTTTAACTAGGTTTAATTGCTTTCAGTAATACTGAATTGTGATTCTGTGGAAAATCATTGCTTATTCAGGAAGCCGGCTTCTCTTTTAACAAAGTAAGTTACCTCACAATGCAATATCCCCACAAATATTATATAAATCTACTATGCAAATGCAGCTTCATAAATTTGAATCAGGGAAATAAAGAAATAATTTCTGAACCAAACCTACAGCAACAATCAGCATCATTTCATGCATTTCATCACTGATTCTGTTCAGCACGTACATAAAGGTGCTGCTGCATTGTGAACAATCAAGTGACAGATTGGATTTGCCACAGCAAAGAGGCTGAATGGGCTGGCGACAGCGACTCAAATTCAGCTTGATTTTCTACACATGACAAACAGCTGTGCATCATCTGTGCAATCGTGTTAAATTTTTTGATGTGAATTTAGGTCCCGATACTGTTTGCTAATCAGGCTCTTACTCAAAATGTTTTGAGGGTTGTCTTGTTTGATTTGACAAGTCTGTGATTGGTTCCATGTTGTACGGCCTTGATTTTCGGATTTAATCCTCCTACAAAGGGAATTAAAGATAAACATTTATCATTAAAATTCAGACTGATGTGAGGCAGAACAGAAATTGTTTGTCGCTTTCTTTGAAGCGTGTGAGATGTGTCAGGAAAGCAAAGGTTTCAATAAGTGCCACTGAAAAAGATGAACAATACATAGCATGGGCTAATGCTTCCCTTCACCGGTAGATTTTTCTCTAAATTTGGTGAAATTGCTAATAATGATAGCAACACATGTTAGACAGTATCCGCAAGAAATACATTTCAAGGTAAAATTGCAATAAAATTGATTTTTTGACGGTAAACGGCACACTGGAATTAAAGCTTAATCTAAGTGGAATTGATAGAGCCTGCTTTTCGTGGTGCATTTCATCTCATGTATTAGAAGAGGCTGAGTTTTACCGAGGCCAAAGTGTTATTGCCTGGTGAGCTTCCTTCAGCAAAACATCCAGGGCTTTAGGCGTCCTTAAGAGCCGACACTGAGGCTAATGTCGACCTTTATCTGTCCACGGGCATTTCCACAGAAAACACTTCTGCACTGAAGTGAATTTTACTCCTTGCTTGCTTACTCTATAAACAGTCTTTTCCCAGTAGACACAAGAGGTTCAGTTCTCCACGCTGCATGTGAAGAAAGGTCATAACGCTAGACTGACGCACATCTGCAACACTTTAAATATTTCGCTCACACACACACACACACACAGAGTGCCTGTTGGGTGAGTCGCTCAGGGAGATGCATTCGTTGGTTCACAGGAGTCCAAACAGTTTCCTGGGGTTTAGTATAATGCATCAGCCATGATGGATTACAGTATAATCCTCCAATACAGTGCCAGCTGAATTCAAATATTTCCTCTCGCTGGTTTGGTTTCATCAAGGTTTTTGAAGCAGCTCTAAATGGGTGTAAAGCTAGTTAGAGTGTAAGGGGAAAAAGTAATCCGTTATAAACCACTGCGACTGTGTTTTCTGAAATATTATTTCAAGCAAACCAAAACTACCTTCAACCAAATTTAGGTTCATAAAGTGGCGAGCACAGCAAAACACAAAACAAGTTGATTTGATCAAAAGTTCTCCGATTTACTGGATGTTTTTCTTCCAGTGACTGTATGCGATGCAGATGATATAATAATTCTTTTTTTTTCTGACTTTCTTTATTTGAAACCTCAGAGGAGCAGTGAGCAGCTGCTCCACACATGAGCTGAGTCGTCGAGGGTATGCATAACACAGAAGTCAAAGACATTTGTTTCATAGGATGTAATACCTTAAAAAGAAATAATAGTTTTCCAGTTTCTTGAATCATATTTCTCTCAAGTAGGATGTTCATAGACAGCGGCAACTGTCTGTAAGAAGGTGTGTTGTAACTGTTGCAACTGAAAGAAAATAGTGCTACTCTCGTAATTTCAAGGTCTTAGACATCCTGCTCCCAGGGGGTATGACAAGGAGGTATGAAAATCTTGCAGGGGCAGTCATATGCATGTGTCACAGCTGAGGATTCTTTTAAATCGCTTCAAACACTCTTATAGTCTTTTATTCGTATTTAGTTCCTAACATGGACGAGTCAGGCAGTCAATTCACTGTAGAGAAAGCAGCCAAGAAGCATATGAATCTGCCAAAGCCATTGTATTCCCATAGGGAAAACAATGGATTGTCTGATGCAATTTTCAGTTCAGAGGCTTTTTAAAAAATTATCTTGCATTATAATGTCTGATTTCTGTCCTGGCTGCATTGTTGATGTTCA
Source organism: Trinectes maculatus (assembly GCA_016785345.1). Lineage (NCBI taxonomy): Eukaryota > Metazoa > Chordata > Actinopteri > Pleuronectiformes > Achiridae > Trinectes > Trinectes maculatus. The sequence continues at coordinate 2,405 of JAFBJQ010002583.1, forward strand.
TCTTTGAGAAGTAAGTTAATATTATGTAGATCTGAGAACAAGAACTCACCTCTGTTGTTCATCATATAGCTTGGCTGAGTAAACACCAGTGACTTCATTTTGTTATATATATTTTTGTTTATCTGTAAACATCTTTTGTTTTTTTGTCTTCTCATATTTCTCAGCTGTTGCGCTGGAAATGTCTTTTTGTTGCTTTTTTACTCAGCTACAGACTGAAACTTCTACACCAGTGACCTGCACCCAGAGAAACAGTAAACAGTGGGGGAGGATGAAAAAAACTACAGATACAGTTTATGGTTGGCAAGGAAGATCTATCTATCTATCTATCTATCTATCTATCTATCTATCTATCTATCTATCTATCTATCTATCTATCTATCTATCTGTCTGTCTGTCTATCTGTCTATCTGTCTGTCTGTCTGTCTGTCTTGAGTTTGAGTGTGAATGTGTCATCTTCATACCGTTTTCCTTTTTTCTCAGATGTTGCACTGGAGGCTTTTTGCTGCAGTTTGCATTTATGTTGTCATGTCTTTGACAGTTCCTCCCAAACCCACACAGAGTACAAACACAACAAAAATGTGGCCTTGTTGTTAGGCATAATCACTGACTGTCAGTGTTGGACTGTGTTTCTATGACAGTGATGCTGTCTGACGTCAGTAGCGGAACAGATCATGTTTAAGAGAGTAGCAATTGTGCTGCAGAACCGTGATTATTTATACTATTTCCTCTGAAGCTGAGGCTTAATGATATGATGCGTAGCTGTGGTGTTTATATTTATCTTGTCAGTGGGGATGCCATTCTATCACATTGTCCTGTATTCTGGTCTTTCTTTTCCTGCTTTGTACTTTTTTTGTCATTACACATGCAGTACTTCAACTGTAATCTTATACTTCTAATGAGCTGCATTAATAAAATAGGCTCAGAATGGTTCAATCACAGGTCTTTGCTTACACCCGAACATGTAATATTGAAAACTTTTGCCTCGTAAACCTTTTCGAATAATCTACATATGCCATTTGTCCATTGTCGAAGAGTGATTAATCTTAATATTTACAGACTTTTTTCCTAATCTTTGTCTTTTGCTATTAATTAAACACAAAGAGAAGAATAAAAATTAAAATGTATGAAATTTAAAATATACAGTTGGTGTATAGATACATCTGTGGATGCAGATGTATCTATACACTACCTGTATATATACTGTATATAGAGCTTTGGCTAAGGCGTCTTTTGCAGATTGTAATACTGCTAGTCAGACACTAGAGGGATGTGCTGAATCAGAAATCATTAGCAACATTTTCTGCTGTTGAACTGTGTATTTGGCACTATAATTATGGCAGTATTATGATTATTATCGTTGTAGTTTCTCACATAGGCTGCTGAAGTAATGTTTTTGTGCTGATGTCTGTTGATACCAAACTGCATTAGTCCTTGTGTTAATGGTAACAGTTCAAATATTTACATTAAACCAGCCTTCACTGTTCAATACACTGAGAGTTTTAAATTCACAAAAAAGAAAATCCTCAAAAACCTTTTTTGTCTACTGACATACCTAAATTCACTGAAGTTTGACACGCTCTCAGCACAAACTCACTAAATACTCAAACAATTTATTCTATGAAATAGAGAACTAATAGATACGGTACTCACATTATTGACTGTTTAGTTTAGCAGATGTTATAGGCATCCTGTTGAAAGGATCACCATAATGGTTGGAATATACGAAATTATATGGGAAATTATCATTAAACATACAGTTTGTTTTATTGCATAAACATCTGGTCCAAAAAAGTGTTCACATGTTTCCACTGAGATAGAACGGCACAAAATCATGGTCCAATGTTTCTGTTTATTTTCAATATACATTTCATTTGAAAAATATAAATTCTAAAATAAACAATTTCACCTGTTCTAAAAAGTCAAAAAAAAAAGTTAATCGAAAAAGTAGTATCAGTATGTCATACACTAAAATAAACATTACAAGTTTTTGATTTCATGCTGCAGATTATGTCTCACTTGCTTACACAGTATGACACACTTTTAGCGAACAAATCCCCACACATTAAGCCACACTTGCATCTACTTTCAGTTGCTGACAGCTACAAACATTGATGTGAAGTAGAAATGGCATTGTTTCATTTCACTAGCCGAAATATGAAACTGACAAAAACAAATTTTATTAACCAGTGATGGTACAAATGAGCTTGTGTTTTGGTTAGAGCCAACACGCCTTTGTGTACGTAATTAAACCAAAGAAAGCAGCTCCTTCATAACACAGTTAGCAGAGGACAGAGAGGAAGTCAAATCTTTGACTTACTTTTACCTGAAAATTATGAAAGTGCCTCAGTATGCCCTTAAGAAAAACAGAGAGGATATTCACTGGTGGAGCCATTTTGGCATTTTGTTCTGCAGATAATAGTATCAAGCAGAAAAAATGCCCCATTTTAACACCAACAAGCATTTATAATAGTTTCAGCGGATATATCACATCTGTGGAATAACTTATGGCTCACTGTTATCATCCCACCTGTACATACTGGCCATGAAATGATACCTACTTGGTGCGACTACACCGTATAAGACAAGGGAATAAATGCATTTCTAACTTAAGACAAAGCTTCACAAACCACTTGGAAATCTGATAAACAGTAGTCACCATCTTTTTATTACAATTTTTTTTGTAGGTTTTGTTTGCTGAGCTGCAGCAAAAGGAATATTTCCTGTTCATTTAATGTTGCAAGCAACAATGTCTTGTTTGTCTGGAGCAGCTGTTGTCCATAAATATTACAGGTATATTAAGTAAAACCAATGATGAATGCTGAAGGCTCATATTAGCTTTGGATGATCTTTAAGTTAATTTTGCTGTAATCCATTTGATTACGGCCCAGGATTTTTGTGGCCACTTTAACACATGTTGATACAGATCCATGTAATTTTTTGTTACAAAAAAACTGTGACTAAGACACTATTTTGGACATTTTACATTTGCATTTGAAAACTGTCTGGAGTTGAACAGTGGAGTTGTACTACAAAGACCTGGCTTTGCTAGTATAAGTACTAACAGCAGGGAATCTAATAGAAAAATTAGATTAAAAAAAATCCAATCCAATTTCCAATCCAATTTATCCAAAAAATGTTTTTCCATTTACCATATCCATCAGATAAGAGCAACCAAGACAAAAAATAAATAAATATGTCCCACCACATTAAGCTTTACATGGATTAGATTCCCTTTTCTTAACTTCCTGTCATATCTTGAATCAGTATTTTATAAGCCACTTAGGTAAAGCACAAGCAGTTAAATGATATGCACTCCTAGTTAGAGTTTAAGTTTGGCTGAAGAAAACTGGATGATTATGTTTCACTGAATTGTTTTTTACCCACAAAAAGGAAAAACATGACATAAATGGTTACTGACACACACACAGAGCATAATCATTAAAAAAGAAATATAGAGATAAAGACGGGTTTGATTTAATTTAAAACAAGTAGCAAAAGCTTTGTAGTGAACACACGAAAGGACTCATAAAATTAAAGTAAAGCAATCATAAATGCATCAAAACGTGATAAAATATTTCTCACCTGCACATAGAAATATGCATTGTTAATTAACTGTTATTAACTTAATAACTATTTGCACACATTTCATTCACAGGCTATAGTACACAATCTCTTGAATCATTCCAACTCTGCAACAGGACAAATAAAATATCAAAACCCAATGTTGCATCAAAAATCAACATGTCTCGTTTGTTCTTCATACGAAATGAATCTAAAGCAAGAGGTAGAGCTATAAAAACAAATTTTCCTGCTACAGGAAAATGTTATTAGAGTAATTCAGTGTATATAAAAATTCAGACTGATGATATAGTTATTGATATGGTATATTTATATGTATATATATATACATATATATATATATATATTTAGAAAAAGAACAGGGAGGGTACTCCATACATGGTCAGGGAGCTGCAGCATTTACTGTGGATCAGCAATATGTGGGAGTAACTGCATAGTAAGAGTAGGTAGGAGTTTTTCATTTATCAGTGTTTGTGTCAAGCATGTACTGTTCACTGCAGAGCTGTGAGAGGAAAGACATGGTTTTAGGTGCATTCATAAGGAAACTTGTTCACTTTACTGTATTATTTTTTTCTGTATGCCTTATTTGAAGCCAGTCTTAGTATCGAAAAACTGATTTGGGGTTTAATAGAATAATGTTGAAGTCAGTAAAAGAATGTTGTCTTGCGGACGCTGCAGGTTTCACCTGGTGATGGTTGGAAGCTTTACAGAGACGTTTCGGTTCTTCTGCTCTTCCAGTAGAATGAATTATCATCATCTGGGTCCATGTCTATTCTAATCTGAGGCACAGACTTCAGTGGACTCATCTCAGGGCTGAAACACAAATAAATCTGTTGTCAGGATGCAGTACTCAGATATATTATTTACATTGTTAAAAGAATCAGATGATGATTAGAACATGTTTTCATGACTTTTGTTTCTAATGTCAAGATCAATTAGTGATTTATTTACCTATTATTTACATGAATCGTGTTTTCATCTGTGTGCCAATTATATTTGTTGATTATGTCATTAATTAGTTACTTATTGTTTTATCTATATTATTTTGTTGTTTGTTTTGGTCTCCTGATACGGTGCAGGAATATGACCAGTCTTCATGGTGTGATTGTTCCTTAGATTATCTAAGATCAAAGCATGTGGCTTCAGTCTTAGTGGGAAAGGATTAGTCTTACAGGGAGGTTCAGGGAAATGTCATCACTACTACAGCATCACAGTGAGTCATGCACTGTCCACTGTCATTGACTCTAATGCACATGGCAAAACACTAAAATGCCTGTTGACTGAATACACATTCCTATTTTTTTTTTAACTTAGCAGTCTACTTTTTAATTACCCCAGAGGCACTTTAATCACCACGTCCTTATAAACAGTTAAGCCCATGTACCCGTGAAATCCTAAAATGAACTTTTTCTTAGTCAACAGTCATGCAGTTGACGTCTGATATAAAAAAAGAAAACATGCTAATCTTTTGACGTTGCAAATATCCTGTGATCACAGCTGCTTTTCACACATTGTCCTAAACACTAATCATCTTTCATCAGTACTGTAAAGGCAATCATAGAGCAGTTACACAAAACGTGACCATGTGGATACTGGTCATCCTGAGAAGTTTTGATCATAATGGAGGACATAATCTCTTCTTGATCATCAAGAATATTGATTTAAATATTTGGCAAAAATACAACGTACAGGCAACATATAGAAATAATGGTGACATGTCAATACAGACACAAAGACTGGGTTACTAGTAGACTGTTATTACTGCTCAATGTTTCTCATTCTTTGAGTCTGAAAATAATCTAATCTGCAGTAAATCTGAAAATTGTTGTTTGAGAACTGGGTCCTAGATGGTGGAATTAACTTTTACAGATAATATAAAAATAGTGAAGACATTCAGAATACTCTTTAACCGAACTTACTGAAGAAAAGTACATTTTTCAATAGATGAGCAACAAGAGGCAGAAGCAAAACACGAAAAAGAAGAGCTAAATATGGTGTCCTGAAGCCACTACAAAAAATGGCCGCTTAGCCATAGGTAAGCTAATTAGCGCACCTGACCTTTAAAGTTCAGACTTACATGATATGTTAGCTAGTCAACTCGCTTTTGAACTTTTGCGACCTTTGATGCTGCTGTCATCAATAAATGTAAAATGTAATCAGAGTCAGTTATATTTGTGGCTATCAGTTTCCAGTCTACACATCACACTAGTCCCCTCTCTCTCTCTCTCTCTCTCACACACGCAGCACACAGACAGCTCACACACAGACAGCTCACCTGGACAAGAAGTTGGCCTGGTAATAGCCAAGCTGCTCAGCATGATGTGTGTCGTTCAAGGAGCGATGGAGACTTCTCTCCTGAGGAATACAAAACAAAAACAGCTATTAGAAATTCTCTCCTTCGCTAATGATTTACATCCATTCAAACCAGGCACTTGTCGACTGCGCGCTATGGATAAAAGAGAAAACAGATAAGTGCGCGTGCAAATGTTAGGTACTGAGAGTGGCATGAAGAGAAAAGCAAAAGGTTGAGAGAAAGAGGTTAATTTTGGTTTGTGTTTTGGAAAATGAAGTAGAGAAGCAACATTGAGACAAAAACAAGATCTTGCCGTTTGAGCCCAGGAAATAAACATGCAACAATGTCGACTCGAACAAAAGTAGGTATTAGAGAGAGTTGATGAGGAAGCAGACGTCAGACAGGAATCAGGCAGCTTGGCAGGTAGTTTGAGGCTACTCACTGTCTGAGGCCTTATCACCTAAGAAGGGCTCCTGTTCCATTATGTCCATGGGGATTTTAATGCTGGGAACATTCTCATTATAAGGATAGTCAGACTGTTGGAGAGAGGAAACACACAGCCTGAGACTGGACCTCTGAATGCGTCTGAGTCAGTATCAGCTCACATGTACTGTAAACCTGTTTTGTCAACATTTATTTACAAACACCTATTTTTAAAGAAAAAATAACTGTAAAAACCCAAGTCCCCAATTTTTCAAATGAATAGGGAACCAAAAGCATTTCCAATAAAGGCTTGAAAACTCCACGATAGTGTAAATGCAGTTGTGAACCTAGCAGAAGTGATGGGGTTTGAAACTGAAATATTTTTGTGTGGATGGTGCCTCAGTTTTTTTGGGAAACAGCATCTGTAGACCTGGATATGGGTTAGCCAGTGGATAAGAACTTTGCTGCTTATGGGGGAAGAGTCAGGGCTGAGAGCAGGGCTGCAGGCTGTTGGTCATGTTGACAGACTGAATTAATAAATCAGGTAAACCAGATTCTACTGAAGCTGATGCTTGTTCTGTGGCTTGAGGCAGATGCTGCGTTTAAGTGTGTTCTTGATGTGGTTTGAAACTGTGAATGTTAATTTCACTTACATCTTCAGCGTCGCTGTCAATGCTGTCCCGTTTTTTCTTCTTCTCATCCTCCTTCTTCTTCTTGTCCTTCTCAGGGATGACATCGTCCAGGAAGCTGAGGTCATGCTGGGAGAACTTGTAGTCCATTGCTTTCCTGACAGCAACCAGAGCGAGGATCTGAAGGCAGAGGAACAGGAGGTTGGTCTCATCTTAATGTTGAATTAAATTTAAATGCAGATGTTGTCTTTTTTAATGTTATAACTGCCTTTTCATTGCTTTTGGTTTTATGTTATAATTATTTATTATAATCTGGCTTCACATAGTGATGAGCAAAATCTGCACCATACATCACAGTATTTAAAAAATATAAATAACACAACATAAATAACATTTATATACACATAACCTGAAAACTGATATACACTACAGTACATCTGCCAAACAATAAGAGCAGTAAGTAACGTAAAGTAAGTAAATTGTGACAGAAATGTCTCTTACCATGACAGGGAATACGATGGCAGCCACAGTGGACTTTAGGATCCATAGTAGAGCCAAGCAAAGCACCTGGATGAAGGTGAAGAGGTGGACTTTCCTAAGTGGAACATGACGCAGGTAAACCAGGTCTGGCTGGTGTTTTGCTGGCATCAAGAGCAGCTTTAGACGATCCATAAACTACAGGGAGACAGAGATATAGAAATGCATGATATGGATGTGTCAGGCTTTTTTTCAGACTAACTATTCTATCTGCGAGTATTGCATGAAGACAATAATGATAATAATAAAAAACAGTTTTTACCTGCACTCCATTTAGAGAGGCTACTCCCATATATAGGAAGACTCCATACAACACGGGCATTGGGATAAACTAGTTAAAACAGCAGGAAAATGCACATAAACGTAAACCTTTTAACACATGCCACAAAACTGATTTCCATCTCAGACACACTCCCTGATATTCTCTTACATGCAGCTGTAAGCAAGCAGCATGAAACTTGTGTGACTAAACAGTGATTACATAAAAAAGGAGGACAGTTTCAAATGAATTACCTTTAAAATAGGAGACATGAAAACGGACAGTCCTGTAAGCATGAACACACAAACACCGGTGAGCCTCTGCTCTCTGCAACAGAAGAAAAACACGGGGAAAAAAATGACTTATAACAAGAAAAAAAAGGAAATTCTGCCTGTTGTGTATTTATTGACTCATTTGCTGACAACAACACAGTAATCAAGCAACAGATGCTGAAAATTTGAAGGTGCGATTAATTTCCTAAATTTAATGTAACTCATCCAACATTTCTAGATGGCTCGGTTTGTTAGGTGTTTCAGTGTCTTCTTTTGCTAGATGAGAGTTTGTTAGTTCAGCTTACAGCTGACACCTCAGGAGGCTCTGGAGAATGTCACCAAACAAAAGAAAAAAAAAACACTGGAAAAATAGTGGGACACATCTTAAAGACAGAATAACATTTTAACTTTGCATTGTAGATTTTTATATTCTCCTACTTTTATTTATAATTCAGCACAAAATCCAGCCTTGAGGGATTGCAAAACTGTGTATCTCTCATGACAGTCCCAAGCCTGGATAAATAGGAGGGTTGTGTCAGGAAGGGACGGAAACGCCAAATCAGTAGGCGGTGTAACATTCAGTTGGTTTGCTTTGGCAACCCCTAACGGTGGAAAAGCTGAAAGCAGAACAATATTGTAGTGTTTGTTCTCTCACCTCTCCTTTCCGTAAATGTGTTGGACTGATGATTATCTATCTATCTTCATTGTGTTTTCATTAACTTAGAATAAATCCTTTATAGGCTATGATGCATGAACAAATTTAAGAGGGACACTATCGGAGTAGTGTTTTTGATTGGACCCAGGTGCAAAGAAATATTCAATATCTTGTGTTTTTACCTCACGCCAAGGAACTTTGGCTGTTCCCCAGGAGCCGATGTTTCTGTTTCCATCTTCAGACTGTCGATATGAGCGATAGAAATGACGGTCGCAGCCACGTACCAGGGCAGACCCATGAAGGAGCAAATTGCCATCAGAATAGCCACCCAGAACAGATCCAGATGGTAACCTGCCCCTTTCTGGTACAGACAACAAACAGAAAGCCATGTTTGTTAAGACAGGCAGTAAGTGGAGCATGGCTGCACAGGGAGGCAGTTAGAATCCCTGTAACTGTCAAATAGTGTCCGGTGCTAAAGTTTACCTCCGTGACAGAGAGAATCAGACATTTTAGGGGCAGGATTTTATTTTAAATATCCTGTGCCCCACTTAATGCAAAGTCAACACTACTTCTGTGTTTGCCTACCATATAAATAAATAAAACAGATAACAATCATGAGAGCCTCTTTTTTATGTAAATATGGCTAATGTGCTGATTTTCCAGTCTCTACCTCCACTGAAGACATATGAGTAAAGGTCATATTTGGGAAAGTAATGTGAGCCTCCTGTAGCTTTTCAGACAAATCAGATTTTTACATAGATGCTTTTACACAGGAATAATTTGTCTGACAGAGAGGATGCGCTGCTAGTGATGCGTCGCTCTGACTGAAAGTAAACACAGATCATTGCTGCAGGAAATACAAAAGAAAATATGGATTTCTTTTAAAAGCAGAGGGTTAGTACAGTGTGACTATTTTTGTGTTGTGGAAATGATTATACTGAATTTACCATATGAGCTGCAGAATATGATGTTTCTTTATTCTGTCTTAGTTTAAACGTTCCCTTTATTTTAATGCCATCTTTAATATGAGAGTTAACTAATATCATGATTGAGCAGACGAGCAATCTAAATAATGTTGTGGTGAGGAGTCACACTGCTTAAGTCAAATCAGTCATTACTCGAGCAGTGAGCAGTGACTGATCATTTCAAGTTTTTAACTAAACAGTGTCCAGGCACTCCCATGAAACATCTCTCACTCCCATGAGAAGAATGACAGCCATATTTAACGACAGTGTGAAGTTGGGCAGTATCCCGAACAGACTGCTGTTTGGTGTGAGACATGCATCAACAATACTCACATCACATAAATGAGTCTCACATGTGTTCTTAGAGGCAAATTGTAATGTCATTCATTGCATGTGTGTTAGAAACATTAAACCAAAGTTACAGCATAACAACCATGTGAGCTCTATAAATAGTAAAACCAAAATGACCTCTGGTACTTTGAGGACTTTTATCACCTGGCCTACATCATTGAGGGCTCTTTTTTTTAATGTACCTTCAGCTTGTGCTCCTTTCTGTTGACAATCACAGCAGTTATCTGTTGGTCCATAAACACCAGTATAGTGACCAGTAGGGCAGGAAGAGCCGATGCCAGGTAAACCCACCAGGGGTTTCCTCCGAACGGGGGCACGAACCAGCCTCGGTTAGGACTTGTTGGCTTTGAGAGAGAAAATTAGATCCTCAGTTGGCATTTGCACACTTAACAGATTATACTCTTCTTCTACTTTTCTTTTTCTTCTTTTACTGATAATTTCAAAACGTAAACCCATTAGTTTGATTTGCTTTTCTAATTTGACCATTGTGCTTGTGTTGCATTATTGCTGATAGACAGAACTTTTTGAGTTCATGTTTTCCAATTTTCTAAGCCATGCATTAAAATAAAACTCACCTTGAATTCACTTGGCACAATCAGTTTTGGAGTATCGACTCCCACGAGCATATCAACACCACAGAAGATGAGGATGGCCAGGATGATGGCAAAGTCACTGATGAGCTTTCTCACCTGTGTGAAAGCAAACAGAAGGGCTTGAGGACGTTGCGGTGTGTAATCAGCAGTTCCAGAAGCACATGGAAAACATTTGGAAACTTAATTTATTTTTTTTACACTTCACTTCTTTCATTTAATTATCTCAGCATGTTGGCATCTGTGCAGGTAACTCACAGTGGTAGGGAAGAATGGGCTGGTCTTGAACTTCTTCAGACACATGGAGCATGTGTAAGTGCCAAAGAACAGGATGAAGGACATGAGGGTAATATCTGGGACATAGTCGCAGGAATTCCCCACCAGCTCACCGTTGTACATCAGGCACTCTGACTTTGTTAGGGACGACCATGAGGCGTTCATTGGCTGCACAGAGAAAAAAAAAAGTGATTATGAAGAAACAATCTGGCCAAAGCTGTAACAGAGGCAATGTCGGTCTTTCCGGTGAAAATCTGTCATTTAAAAACCCATGTACCAAAGCAGCTGACTGTTAAATGTTTAACTTTCTTTGTTTTGGAGCAAAAGAAAGATAGAGTCAAGACAATTTACAGTGTCACAGTAACCTCAGATTTGAAACAACTCGGCTTATCTTATCAAACTATTCACTTTTCCTTGTAACGGTGTTGCACTTACAAACAAAAACACAACACTGTCTTTTTAAATCTTCCTCTCACCACTTGTGGTCACTATGAGAGTATTCTGTGTGAGAGTGTTCAGTCTGAACAATACTTTGAGTAGACCAGACAATCATAAACAGTACACTACAGTATTAGAGTGGTAGTTACTACGGCAGACAGCAGCATAGGTGACACGCCACATGAACTATAAAACAATTTTTCCATTCAGGACAAAAAATAAATAAATACAAGTAATTATATTCTTTAATAAAAAGATTTTGGCTAAAATGTCAAGTGACATAATTACATCACTGAACTTACGATAAAACAGAAATAAACAATTTGGGCCATACGATCACTTTTACAGCACAGTACAGCAGCGTTAATGTGAAACACTTACTGGTTCAGTGTTGTTCCAGTACCAGGCTGAGGGATCACCATTATCGTCCGTACTGTTCTCTGCAAAACATCAGCAGACATCCTCAGTACACCTGTTTACATGCTAGATGCTACAATATGTTAGGATTACTAAGAAATTACAGAATAATTTCGAATGTCTATTCTTGGCAGATGTTAAGCACTGACTGGGACTGACAGACAACTTCCCAACCACCTAAACGGACAGCATAGCTCTGATGTAAAGCAGTAGTTTCCCAAACTTTTTCCAACTTTTTTTTTGGGAAAAGCTACTCTTTTGCAAAGCTGCGCCGGCTTTTGATCCATCATCGGTAAACATCTGCTGTCCTTTTCCTTGGCATGTACAAGCAAAGACAACCCTCACCAAAATATCTAATATGTTATTGTTGTGTGGCATTCTTTTCATTCAATGTCTGGATACCAGTGTCATCTTAAGTTTCCAAACCTCTCACCAAGAACCGCAGGGGCCATGCACATGCATTCGTACTGCGTGATGTTGTCCATCTTAAAGTCTGAGTTGATGGGGTAGTGGTGAGCGAGCTTGAGCATTTTCTTAAAGGAGTCATAGATGAAAATGAAGCTGATGAGACTGGCGAAGCCCTCCTCAGTGAACCGAGTGAAGTACTGAACCAAGAAGCTGGCATCAGTGGCCACTAGTATCAGGCAGAAGAACGCCGACCACAGACCGATCCAAAGCCGGAACTCCAGGTAGTCAAAGTCGTTATCTCTGCATTGGCGATACAGACATGAAAAATTAACCTTCAACAGTTGCTTTTTAAATACTGAAAAAGTTGCGATCATTAACAAAGCTGCTGGAAATTTAAGAAAATGGAGAATGAACCTGCTAAAATTGAAGAGCAGCCTTTCAAACACCAGAACAGGACCAGTACTGCTGAGGATGGTGAGAGGCTGGCCAGCCAGCAGACAAAAGACCCCGCCAGTAATCGCTGTGCCCAGAAAACTCTCCAGCACACCCTGAACATGGAAAGAAACATCCACCCACTCATTCAGAGCTTAAATAATTCAAACTCTATGAAGGAACGATGAGAGATTAATGTCTCAGCCTGACCTGCATGTTTTCTGTAGCATCGCCCAGCAGACCACCGAAAGTGATGGCGTTGGTCACAGTTCCGAGGTAAATAAACAAAATGGTCGACAAGGCCTGAATGTGCAATCCATCCGTGAAATCGCTGACAAAGAAAGGCGCTTTCCTCTTGATATCGAGTAAGAGACCCCCACAAAACCTGAAAACAGAAAAACCAGCTTGACCTCCAGCCTGCTGGACTATTTACTATATATCATTCGTCTGTTTATCCACTGTCACAAATATTAGATATTCACTCTTTCATACCGTCCAGTCCTCTTGAGCTCATCCCCTATAGCGTGTCCTCCTCCTCCTCCATGACCTCCATCGTGAGGCATGTCTCCATTCATCTGAGATTCCCCTGCATACATGTTTTTCCTGTGAACAGACAACACAGTGTTGATCAGATTGACTCCACTTATCTTTTAACACCTCAGACAGGGCATGGTCCTCTGAGATGTTTTTAAATGATTTGACATGGCACATACATTATAAATACATTGAAATATTTTACACTAATTGAGTGAATGTGCAATGTGAATTATTAAAAAGACCTTTTGTCAGAAGAGGGGAGGGACTTTGGAGGCTCTATCCTGATGGTGGGATCCCACTCTCCAGGAGGAAGCACTATCACCTCATCCAGGAACTCTTCAATACCAGCCAGCAGGTCTTGTCTGTCCCTGGCCTTATACGCTATGTCATGGAAGACCTTAACAGGCAGAGACAGTGCGTGTCAAATGGATAGAGTAGTCAGCATGCTCAGAGCAGTTTAAAGTGTCTCTGTTATATTGTCTACTCTGTATATGGTGATATGGAAAATGGTAGATGGCATTTATTGTCAAAAAGGCATAGATATTCCAAATTAAAGCGACTGAGTATGATGTTGTGCAGGCTGTTCATATTAATGTGAATCCAACCTCGTCGGACATCAGTGTGGCGATTGCTCTGCCAATCTCATGGTATGACTTGGCTTTGCCTTTGGGTCCAAGCAAGATGAATAAAAACCTGCAAATGAAAACAGCGTTCATGTGAAAATGAAATAGGACAGTAGGAGCTTAGTGTTTATCGTCAGATTTCTTTGGTGGGCAATAGTATCATAATATACTTTGTTTAGCTCCTATTTATAAAATCCATGAATCTCAGCCACCTTGTGGGAACAGGAACCTCCGTCAAGGCTCCCAGCATCACAGCTTGCTGCAGACGAACAAAAGCCACAAACGGCGCATCCAGGAAGTCCACCTCCCCCACCAGCACGTTGGAGGCCTCTGCGTCCCTGGGCAACTTCTTCATAAACTTATTTCTCAACTAGAAGAGCAAAAGAGAGAAAAGAGGAGTTGAATGTTAAATGTTAAGTTCACACCAGCAAGGATTCCAAATTTTATTAAACCACCTATATATCAAACACAACATTCCCACTTAGCTTAAATACCAATCCAGTAGGCTCCTGTTGTATTTTAATAATGAACATTGCTGGGGAAGGACGCAACATGTATTAAACATAGTAGCACGGGATCTGTATTTCCTTTTGTCATGACTATGCAGCGATTTATGGCGATACCTGCTAATCTAAGATGTATTTTTGCTCTGCATCACTGAGGATCGTCTATTTCAAAACTTTGACTTTGAAACTTTGTGCACCTGAATATTGAATAAGAATCCTATTGCACATATTTAATTCCACAATCTTATTGTCTTCATAAGATGTTTCCGATGACAAAAATGTGTGTCATGGTAAGAAGCAGACGAGGCATCAGAGATCATTAAGTAAAACTTCAAAGACAGTGAGCTGTAAACTATAATATCATGGAAAAATACTATGTTATACATTAACTTCAAAGCAGAGAGCAGGCAGCAAACATTTACTGAGACAGAGCCAGTGACAGTGCAGAGGACTTCTGTGCCCTGGGTGATCACAGAAAGGTCTGTTAAACACCAGCCAGTTGGAATTATACTCTCTGTTCATAAACAGGTCCTTACATAATAAACAAATTAGTTCAGTTCAGAACTGATGACTATTATGGCCATTTTACAATATCACTTTGCCAAACCATCATTAAAGTTACAGTCCCTCCCTAATATAAATTAAGTTAATCACAATCCAGATACAAATAGGAGTTTATCAAGTTGTGTAAGAGTATTTGAAGTGTTAAATGTGACTTTAAGAGCAATGCCAAGGTTTCAACCGGGCGTAGACCAGATCCAATCAGGTCTGTTGAGCCTTCTTGGCAAAGAGCTTGTCTGTAAATGATCAAGTCGAGAGGTTAAAACCTGCGTAACTTCACACCCTGGCCTGTGACTGATCAGTGCTAATCTAAAGCATACTGGCCCCGTTAACTGCGTTTACCTGAACCTGTTCTTTCCTCTACTGATTCCTCAACCGGCTCAAGGCACAAAGACACAGGTGTTGCTTTTGGTAAATGTCTCAAAGCCTGACAAATAAAACCAACACAATCCGTATGAGTCAATGCACAAGCATCAATCTGCTAGGCAAGACGCAGTGAAGAAAAACGTTCCCTGCATATCGGTCCACAGAGGAAACTTTTTAATGATATAAACAGGCTCAGCAGATGTTGAAGTCCTCAGAGTAGGAAATAGACAACTGAACAGGAAGAAAGTCTTCAAAACTCTGTCTCACAGGAAGGCTTAGTAGATTGTTTTGACCCAGTTTCTCTTCTCCCATAGGCCCATAGTTCTGAGATGAGAACATACATTATCTATTGAGAACTGTGGTAATCTGTCTATTCCCCCATCAGAATCAGAAGAGACTACAGTTTGATGCAACTATTCTGAAAAATAAGAGACCTTTCATTAGATTCTGCAGTTTTAGTATGCAGGTTGTGACAACAGATGCTCAAATCATGAACTAATTTGTTTTGCTGCTGATACAATTTCTGATGTCATGATCCACTCACACTGGAAAATTACATGGGATTTAGGGAATTCAACAATGAACATAACTTAGTGCTTCAATACTTGTTTGCTGAAACACTGAGATACTAGACGTGTACATTCACTTTGCGCAGCTCGAGCACAGTCCTGTGACTAGGGCTTGCAGTATGTTGCATAGCTGTGGTGTGTACAGGCGTGTTTTGGGGGCGTGTACTTTCCACTGGAACCTGATAATCGATAATTTTTTTCTCTCTCTGTTATTTGTTATACAAAAAGATCCTTGCCCTAAGCAATGGCCTCATCGCAGCCACCATCAATCCTCACACAGTTTATTTTGTTTATCTCAATGAACTGCTGAGTAGATATATTACACATAGCAGCTTGAATATTGTTTTACAGACTTGGCTGCGGCAGGTTCAGAGCAGCTCAGGGGGCTTGGTGTTGATGACAGTGGTTGGAAACAATGCACTTTACTCTGCGTTATTGCCGCTTTAAACCAGCTGCTTCAGTCAGCACTGACTGGTTTCTCCACCTCGGCAGTGAAAATATACATATAAACGTGTGAAATCAACCAAAACAGATTTATATATATATATCAAATGATCGACTCACCTGATCTTTTTCCGGTTTGTCAGAAATGTCATTCAGGCTTCCAGAGGTCAGGTTCCGGTGAGTTGTGGTGGGACTGTCTGTCAAAACACAGCAATTCTGAAATGGTTAGTCCAACTTCACCTTCACCTGTGAGGTAACAACTGAGTAAGAAAAAAGGGTGACAGATACCCAAAGGAAGACAGTGGCCCAGACAGTTTGCTTTTTACATGCAGTGCAGAGAGGAACTACCAAGACAGCAGCAATAGTCATGCAAACCATAGACGGGAACATTAAGAAACTTCAGTCACCACTGACTATCATACTGTATTAACTCTGGAGCATACTAACATTCTAACAGTATAGACCACCTGATCTTATTGTCCATCCATGACATCAAAGTCTTTGCTTTCCTCACGTCAAGACTCTGATGAGCATGTGATTGATGTTCTGCTGACTTGTGGTTTCAGTCTGTTCTTGTCAACTCCAGTATTAGAGATTTGACAGCACAACAGGGCCCTTACTTAAGTCGGTATAAGTAGCTGACAGACACAAGAGATTGAATCCAGAGTTGGACAAACTGCTACAATTGCAAATCCTGCAGTGCCACTGTAGCCTATTATACATTTGCCCCCCAAGCACTGTTGGTAATAACATACCTGTCAGTATGATGCAGCCAGTAGAAATGATAAAATTGAGAATTGGAATAAAAAACTCAATAGTAATACAATAATATATGTAAGTATTGAGTTTTAGATAACACTATGAAAATTAAATTAAATATATATTAAAAAAAACTTGGATAATGTGAAAGTTTTATTTTTAAAAAATGACAGAAAAAAACATAAGATGCTACCAGAGATGTTATTTGTTTGTCACAACTCTACAGTAAATTAAAAAATATATTATGTTCTAGGGTTACACTACATTTTAGTCATGAAAACGTTCAAACTGCAGTGGAAATTGAAATGTGAAATCTGAGTCACATTTTCCAGTTTCTGTCTGGGTCACAATTATTTAGGCAATTATATAGGCGTAAAATGCCAAAAATATAAATGCGTGTATAAAAACATTATTTTGTTCCTAAATACAAGCTAGGATTCAAAAATGAGTGGTCTGCAGTGTGAACGTAGACTGAGCCCAGTGAACTTACTAAGCCAGTCCATGCTGGAGCTCCTTTGGGTCTGCAAGTTGTCCATTGAAATGCGACCCGACAGGCAAGTCAGAGAGCTCTCAAGAGGACTACGAGCTTTTATTAGCAGCAACAGGTTAACAAACCAAGTCCAGGGAAGCAGAGAGAGGTTAAAAGAGGGAGATAGCATGGAGAAATGAATGGAAGGTTGACAAGTCAAGTCCACGGAGCAAAGCATGAGATTTGTTAAAAATGCAAAATCAAGTGTTAACATCTGTAAACCATGATACATCTGTTATTTTAGAAGCAGTGCAGAGAAACAGTGGAGTAAGAGGAGGCTTTTCATTACAAGAAGGCCATGGGTCCTTGGCTCAAGTTTTTTTTAATATAAATAGGTAGATGTACTTTTTCTTCAGAAGTCAGATTCAAATAACGATTATCAGTAAAGCTCTGTATCTCAGTGCCATCTTTGATAAGTGGCGCTGGCTCTTGTCATTCAAAAAGTGCAACAAACCAGGTAATGAACTCAAGGTTCTTTGTGTTAGATAAAGTCATAAACAGATTCATTAATGCGATAGTAGGTAATAACTTTCCAAAGACCCATGGCCGTAACAGATTAATTACAATGCCAATAAAATCATATATCTAGTTACCCACTGGGTTACAGTTAAGACACTCATACATGTGTTATGTTTAATATATGGTAGTTTGCATTAACGTTGTCAGTTTCCTCACATTTGAAACAACTTGAAATCTCACTGTCTTACGAAATTGATGATTTCAGTTTACTGCTGTTTGGCAAAGTTTGTATTCTGTTGTTATTGTTATTCATTATAGTTTCATTAACAATCAATTCTGTAAATGAATTAATAAATATTGCCCAATAAGTCAGTTATATCTAGTTTGTTTGTTTAAACTTTGTTTATGTGTCTGAGTTTAGTTCTTTTCATTTCTTTCCGTGATTTGAGTTAAATGTTACTGGGGTAAAAATGATCATATAAATTATAATCAAGTCAAGAGATTTTGGCAGTTGTAAATCACAATGACTCTATTAGTTCAATCAAAACACTGGGTCAGTTTTATGAGTTCTTATGGCCTTGGACTTTTCTCAGAGCTATAAATGCACGCACTGACTCAAAATTACAGTGTTGAAACTCACAGCTGAAGCCAATTGGAATTTAGCTCTTGCCTTGCCTTACAGGTGTGGACAGACCCGAGCAAGTTATGTCTCAGTTAGTACAGCGAGTGTAGTGGCATACAGTGAGCAGATTAAACTGTTGTTAGAGTGGTTACATAAAATGTTGTTTTAATTAAGAAACAAATGCATCTAGAAAATTAAGTGTCACAGGTTAAATGATTTAGTAAGTAGGAAGTTCTGCTATAATAACGCTAATCCCAATGTTAATGCCTTGAAATTATAGCGTGAAGGCTAAATATTTGATAATTTAAAAGGAATGTTCTCAGCATTTATAAATGAGAGGATGGGACTTATCTATTATTGCAGTTGATTATTGGTTTTATGCCGAGGAGGGCAGCAGTGTGTCTTACTGGAAAATGTTTTTTTTAATTTAACATTATTTAATTATAATAAGATTTGAATTGAAATATGATATCCTCATTTTTGTTCTTTAAATGTAAAATTTAAAAACAAAACAAAAAAAATGTAGACTGCACCAAACTGGCATCAGTATTACCATTTTCCGGGTTGGAAAACAGCCTACTTGCACTGGAGACTGTCTTGCCGATGTCAGCCAGGGAGCGCAGGTTGGACTTCTTAGTCTGGTGACGATGTTTCCGTAGCAATGTGTACATCACTTTGTCCTTCAGGTCTGCTTTCAGCTGCCCGATCTCTATCTGGTTGTCAGTGATCAGCTCTGAGGGGAATTGGGAGAGGAGCAAAGTCAGAAACTGAATTTAACTTTACGGAATTTAAGAAATTATTACACCCAACGTCGATTTTTTATTAAGGAAAGTAATCGCTGTAGGACGTTAATCTAGAACAAGCAGATTAAAGAAGACGAAATTGACTAATAAGCACTTTCATGCAACTTGAATAGCTATTAAAAACAATCTTGCTCTATTGGCATCATGAAATGACTCAATTAAAAGGTCTGGCCTATTTTTAAAAAATGGTCAGGAGACTGAATCCTCTCAGATTGGAGCCTCTGGGATTTTCTCTTCTTTTGAAGGGGTAGTGCCATTAATGGCCCATCAGTAGAGCTGGGCGATATGGCCTAAAATCAATATCACGATAAATTGAGCAGTTCACCTCGATAACGATAAATGGACGATAACTACCACCATCCCTTGCGCAAAAAGTTTGTCCACTAGATGGGGCTGTGGCAGCATAATTGCTCCACAGCAAAAAATGAATATAAATATTGAGTTGACTTATAGTTGACTTATAAATATTGTTGACTATTAGCAAATGCTTCAGTTAATGACTGCTGCCTGGAAGCACTTTTTGCTGGTCCCCCTGATCTCTTATCGCTTTGAGCTTTTTTAACTTCGTCGAATTCAACCACGTGATTGTACGGCAGGTGGTGGAAAAGGTTTGTGGTATTGCCCTGGCTGGTGACAACAGTCTTTTTGCACAATTTACATTTTACATTTTTTTGACAAGTATCCTCCCTGCTGAATCCAAAATGCTGCCACACGATGGAAGTGGCGTTTTTTTTTTTTGGAACAAGCTGCTGCTGCTCTTCCTCCGCCCTTGGCGCTTCAGCTGCCGCTTCGGCATTTAAACTCGCCTCCATTTCTTCACCGTCTCTTCCCCTTCTTGTTACAGACTGGATGGGGTGGAGTCACGTGACTACATATGTTGTACTGTGTGCGGCGTCTTAAAGGGGAACACAGCCTACCTACACACACAGCCAAAAGACGAAAACCACTTTTCTTTTTTTTTTTTTTAAACACCGAATATACCGACATGGGCAAAATGAATTCGGTTATCGTCGTAAATTTCGGTATCGGTAAATTTTCGGTTTATCGCCCAGCCCTAGCTCTAACCCAATTTCTTGTGTGTGTGTGTGTGCAGAATTTTATCCTGTTCACCACATGCACAGTCAATTACATCACATTAATCACTCCATGTGGTAACTCTCTCTCCTGCTCCTTCATGCAAACAAAAATGTTGGGGCGTGGGCATTAAATAGGAGGGCAGAGTGACATAATCGTCCAAAAGTGAGGGAAGAGTGTTGCTTGTCATCACATCAGGAAGTTTTTGTGTAGCCCATTTGAGTCTAACAACAGTATGATGTGAAGTACAGGTGAGCCAGAATCTCAGCGTTGGCCTTTTGCTACTCTAAGAAGAAAAAAGTCTTGTGCAGAATAATAATGCCCACAATACTACAGAGCAGCTCTGTGTATACTGTACATCACTGAGCAGATAAAATCAAAGTGGTACACAAAGTGGACTTTGTTTCACAGGCAGGAAGACACTGACCTTTATCAATGTCATTGTGTCACAGTAAAAATAGAGACTGACAAAAAACACCCACCCAAGTACTTCCAGCATCCCTGTCCCCTTTAAATTACATATATGTAGAATTTACTTCATTATCGTTATGTGTGGTTGTATAGTTGAATCTAACCAAAACACAGACATGAATGAGATAGCATGTTTTGTTCCCCCCAAAAACATTAGCCAGAGGTAATTAGCACTCGCTGCATATAATACCAATTATCTTGTTGAATAGTAAGTTAACCCCAGGGCAACTTACCAACAACCTGAGGGAGCGTGGACGCCTCCAGATCCAGCATGATGGTGCCTTTCTCGATGCATGTCCGCAGTTCAAACAGACTGTGTAAGGACAGCGTCGCCACGTGGGGTTTACTCCACCGTTCGCCACCTTTCTCTACCTTCTCTTCAAATTTAATCCACCTGTGGGGACGGAAGAGTCGAATCTCATGGATAAGCACTTTAAACCAGCATTTAGATTAAATGCAGCTACTTTATCAGTGAATACACATCACACCGCAAGAGTATTTTTATTTATGTCATTGATTGTCAAAGTCAAAAAATGTGCTTTCTAATGCACCTTTGGCAAGACAGATGGTAATTTAATAGTTTTTATTGTTTACTGTTAAGGTCTGATGATCAGCTTTTAAATTTCTGTGGAGTGTTTTCTTTTTTATTCTTCTTTTATTTGTATAATCACTCTGCAACCCCCACCCTGAGAGTCCGAGGGATGTGAAAGTGAACTGGTACTGAGCAGTTATTTCTATACCAGTGTTTCATTTGGTCGGTTTTCGCTGCCAACATGGCACTTGGCGTACAGCCAGCACTACCAAGCACTTCTGAGAGCTTTTATTCATTTCGAGCCCCCTGAGTGAACTTGGCGAAACACTACACTGTGTCTTAATCTCTGCTGTCATTTGCAGAATAATACATCTGACGTTTAGATTCAAGATAGATTTATTACTGTTGAAAACTTAAATATCAGTAACACACTTCTTAATGGATCAGGAATAGCGGTTCTTTTTTTATCCTGCTGATTTTCTTGTTTCATTTTTTGGCACTTCACTGGCATCCTGGTTCTTTGGGCAAGAACTGTTCAACTTCTTGGCTGCACTGAATGCACAGACATATAGCAAACCACTGTATGCTGAGAGAATAACAATGATTTCTACCCTGAAACCTGTTGAACTTTTAAAACAAGCTTGGGTAGATAACATCTTGACAATTTTTAGGTGTATTAATGCTGTGCTTCATATTTAATTTGCATTTTCATGTCACATATTCAGCATATTGATTCAGCTCAAGACGAGCTTTAATCCTGTATCAATCTAGTGCCAACTATCTGTGTAGGTGGGAGTGGTGAGGACAGTGCCGGTACTGGAGAGATTAAAAAACAAAGAAGGAATAGGGCTAAATGAAAAAAATAATGAACAGTTCCATCATTCAAACGTCAGTCAACAAAAATATGACTTATAGTTGCAGAGCAATTGGTCAGAGGGTAGAACAACAAATCAAGTCCTGTGGAGCCCCAAACAACAGAACCTAGGATCCAGTTTCCCCTTGAGAGAGCTTCACTCATCCAAAGCTAATGATGGATAAACAATCATCCCATGTCCAGTCCCATCCCACTAGTGGGCCACACAGGAGCAACCTGTGAAACTCTGTGCATATGCTTTTTATGCCGCACATAAAATGCCCCCCCGAGTCTGACACCGCGGTCCTTACCTGGCCGTCTCCTTCCACTCCATCTCCTGTCCATCCACTGACAGCAGCTCATCCAACTCAGTGAAGAGTTGCGGTGGTGCCGGCCCATCATCCTCTTCCCCGAGGATGAAGCGGATCCTCTCAGCTGCTGGTGAGACTGTGGAGAGAGGAAAAATACTGCGATTCACAGGCTGACACTGGTGCCCATTGGGCAAGGTTCTGGGCACCGGCTTGCCCTCCTCCTCGGCTGGACCCTTCTCGTGGATCTCAGGAGGTGGTGGAGGTGGTGGGATTTTCACCATGACTTCCTCTCCTCTCTCCGCTGTGTCCTCTTCCTTTTCCTCCTTCTCATCTTGGTTATTGTTGTTGTTGGACATCTTTTAAGGACTCAGTGACCTCCCTTTACTTTCCAAATCTACTGACCCAGGCTTTGCGCCTCAGATAGCAGTCAGTATGAGACAAGAGGCCAAAAGCAGCAGCTAGACCCTCATTAAAGTCTTGGGTGGAAGTGACGGGCGCTGCCTGCTCCAACACTCTGAACCAGGTAGGAGGGGGCCGATGGGGTTTAGGGGTCCCCTCAGTGACAGTGTCCCCACTGCTAGCCCCTTCTCGCCCTCTGCACCCCCCCCTTCACTGTTCAAACAGGCCTTCACCATTGGCCCTGCAACATTGGCAAGCTGCCCTGGAGCCCCTCTTTAACAATTAGGAAATGCTTCACAAACTGGCCTATTCTCTGGCTTTCCTTTTCCCTGTCTTCTCATTTGAATTTTTAGTGCAACACAAAACAGCCAAACAGAATCTGGGTAGATAGATAAATAATACTTTCCAGTGCTATTCAAACATGTAGCAAACAGTCAACATCGTCTTATCACTTGCAATAAGAACTTTTTGAACTTTGAATGAGGACACAAATGACTCTTCCATTCTTAATGAAAGCAGCCTCATGCAAGAATACTGCATATTATTGCTTTTGTAAAACAGTTACACAAGAACATGGTACATCATCAGGTGCTAGTTTACAGAAAAAGGTCTAGAACTGTGCAGAACTTGAAAATTGTTCATCTCATGTGTACTGTTGTATGATAGAAATCAGCATGGAATCAGTCTTTGCGCAGAAATGCCCAATTGAAGATCATTTGGATTGTTGGCCATTTTTACTCATTACTCATCTTACTAATTTCTTCATCAGACCTTTCAAGGGCTATGGTTCGGTTTTGAAGTTAGACCAAGCTAAAAGTTTGGAGAAGTGTATGTTAATGTTTCAGTACTTTAATGTTATGTTTCAGAAAGTTTCAGTCACTCAGAGACTCCACTTTGTCAATTAGGGTCCTTACAAGTACAGAAATACCAAACAATCTCTCTCTCTCTTACACTGTGTGTGTGTGCGTGTGTGTGTGCGTGTGTGTGTGTGTGTGTGTGTGCGTGTCATTGCAAGTGATGCAATGACAGAGCTGCTGCATCTGATTGTATAACAGCCTGACAATACAGTGGCAACAGAACATTCAATATAGATATTGAATATTTAAATTGGACATTTTTAAATTCCTCAAAAGGCCTTTATTCAAAGACACAAAAGCTGCTCTGGTAATGGTACAAGGTAAAATTATATTGTCAAATTATATCCTGCTCTTCTATAATGATTTTGAAAAAAATCAATTACCGTCACTGCCATCATTAACATTTTACAAACACATATTTTAACATATGAATGGAGGTAAAAACAACCCGAATGACAGGGGAAGGACAATAATCTAAGATCAACCAATGCTGCATCTTTAATTGCACAGATGAGACATATCCGTATATTAACATTAAAACCCATCACAAGAAGTCATTCATTCATTCATCCGTTCATTCAGCCAGTCAGTCAACAGCAAGTCCCCAAACTGTAATGTGACCAAGGCTTTAAGTTTCACCTCTTTCTGTTTCTTTCTGCTCCACAATGACAACGACAACAGTAGCAGGTACAAGCCAGACAAGCAGCTATAAGATTACTAGGTGGGGGGGATAAACTGTCTGCTTGCACACACATACACAATTCCACAAGCTGCAGCAAGCTTAAGGCTCTGCTACCTGTTTAATAACACCTTAGGTGGAATAATTTACATGTATGTTTCCCATATTCAGCTGACAATTCTATCCACAGTGATTTACACGGATTACAGTAAACAGTAAAAACAAGACTAAATACCTACTATATGGCCAAAATTGGATGCTAACAATGCAGAGAGCAGAGAGGTTCTCTCCACACTGAGAACCCTCTGTGGAAAGTTCCTTAAATGTGCACAGTTAAGAAGAACTCATTGGTAAATGTACCTGGAGAAACATAGCATATGGTTGTGTAATAAAGGTAAAGGCATCCTCCTGAACGGAATATGTCATCTTTGCGGAAATACATTTTGTCACAAGATCAGGAAAAGCTAGTCAACAACCACTTTTTACAGCTGGATTTGGATACTTTCTTCAAATTACGTTACCAATTATAAAGTTGGTAATATGCATTACAGTCTTTTTTTACAGCAGAAGGAAAGGAATATACAAGGAAAAACATGGGTGTCAGTTTTAAAGTGTCCAACATGGGTCCTTAAATAATAAAAATTCAAAATTTAAATATTGGTCCCTCTTCAAGCAGGCATTAAAAGGGGTGCTCTAATTCTTAATGAATCACTGATGCTTTCAATACATGCTATCCAGGAAAGCACTGAAAACAAGCACAGTGTTGGTGTCAATGCAATACTGTCCCACTCCAGCAGTTGCTAAGAGAAAAGGTGGGAGGGCGGGTGAGGAGGGTTAGGGGGTGAGACTCAGTATGGAGTGAAAGCAAAGAGGGGTGAGAGCAAGCACGGAAAGGAGGGATAGAAATGAAAATCCCATCGTTCAAATGCAATTTCAAAGCTGTGTGTGCTCTAGCCAAGAGCCATGAGCGTACAAAGAGGACTTTGTCCCAGCAGCAGAGGCTCATGGGATAGGGGATGGAGGAAGAATGCCCGCTGCCCAGTAGAAAGCTGAGTGTGACTGCCACTAAAGGCCTGTTTAGTCCCACTCTTGACATGCATCCTACACAAATACCTCCATCTCCTCCGACCTTATTGAGAAACCCAGCACAGTAAAAGGCTACATGCAATCTGATAGCACGCTTGTTGTTTGTGACTGTACACGCAGCGATAATGCAGCACCGCAGCACCTCATCTAAAGACAAGAGAGGATCGGTGAGGTTTCAGAAAATGCTTTCCATGCCACAAAGTCTGACATTCAGTATGCAGGGCAGCGAGCTCACAGGCAGTGAGCGGGGATTTGCTTGAATGCAGAGTGACACCCCGAGGGTGATCCATTGAGAGCACAGTATTTATGCCCAGACCATTAAGCTATGGTATTTTGATGTGATAGCCAAAGTAGGCATTGGGGGGGTTGTAATGAGATGACCACTGTACTGTCTGCAGGTATAGTAAATGTTCAACAACATTATTTCTGTGCGGTGCAATCACAACTTCTGTTTGAATCCAAGTTTGTCACCAAAAGGGCTTATTGCTTTTTTTTTTACTATTACCACTATTTACCAATATTGTAGTTGGCGAGATACACAATTGTGCAAACGTACAACGTGGTGCTGTTAATGCATGAAAGCTGGTCAGCCTCAAAATGTCACTGCATTTATTTTGCTTTTCCAGTGCTAACAGTTGCACTGTAATTCAAATGTACCGGTGATTGTTAATGAGTAGTAACCTCCAAGTGAAAACTGGTAGATATAGAATTGGAGACATGGATCCAAAGCAAACTGAATATTTCACTGCAGTAACAGCTTGTTCTCCATAACTTAAGAAAATTAAACCCATTAAACCCATGTTACTAAATAATCCTTTTAATCCACTTCCAGAAAAAAAAAATTATCCTATTAGAAAAGATGAGAGAGGCTTAGAAAAAAACAGCCCATCAAAATGAGCAGGGGGTCAAACAACTCTGCAGTGGACACACATTCAACCAGGAGATGTTCCTGCAGCGTCCATCTGACCAAACAAGAGTATTTCTGTCCATATGACACAATGGCTTTCCCTGGGGGGCTGGCCCTGATTCCCAGAGGGAGTACCACAGAGGAGGGCAGTGAATAACAGTAGGACATAAGCTATACTGCATGACTTTCAGCTTTCACATGCCTGACAGATGGCTGCAGATTGTTGTTGAGTTTTAGCTGTAAAAACACTTCTTCAAGAAAACGCTGTTCTAATGTCAAACCAACCGTGGCGCAGCGTTGGCTACGATACAGTCAGTAAACAACCTTCAAACAGGTCTAGTGGCAATTGTTCACATCGAAATCATTATAAATTGTACAAAGCTCTGTTTACATACAATAAAATAAATGACCCATTCACTGTACAACAACACTAGCTGTTCTTGGTCTACGTTTGTGTTGTAATGCCTTTCAGTAATTCCTTTTTAGTTCTTACGTAACATCAACAGTATTTACGCTTCGGCCCGTATGTACCAGCACACTACCCCAGTATTGACTGTTAACAGAACGTCAGCACTCACATTCTCCTGGTAACATAGTCTTATTTTCCATGAATGGAGAATTACCAAGTTTGCTGTAAACAAACTGAGGTGTGCAGGTTGTGAGATGTTACCTCATCACAGCTTCAATCGTGGTTGAACGGTCATATCTGAGACACGGCCCTAACACCAGTAATCACTCCTGCAGGCACCTATGGATCTTATTATGGTCCAGTTGGTTCTAATGTAACTCAGTACTTCTGACTGTGAGGTCATGAAAGGACCATATATGTGCATCATCGCATTTAGTAGCAATGTCCAGATGAGCTAGCTGTAATTTATTGTCTGACAAGATTTGTGTCCTAAAGAAAATCCCCCACATTAGATGATGTGTATACATTATAAAGCACATTTCGGGCATATTTGTCTCCTCTTGTCACATCATGTGCAAGCGAGGATGCATAAAATGACATCATTCTCTGAAAATGACAGTAACCTGCCTCATGGTTAAGCTGCACTTACATGATTATTTATGTACCGCTGTTGTTACATATAGCCCTCATGTAATCAGAGAATTGACGCTTTTATTGTCAGCGGAAACATTTCTTCACCAAAGGAAAATAATATGTATATACATTCAGGACCTGTTTTTAATCAACATGAACTCTGATACTAAAAATAAAAATGGCCACTTACAGCTACAGTTCAACCAAAAATGCTGTCTCACACTGTTTCGAACCTCAACGTGACTACAACAGAGAAAAATGCTGACATTACTCAGAGTTAGAATTACACTTTAACTCACATCTTAACTCACAATCACCAAATATGACATCCCACCCCCCTCACCCCCCGGCCCAGCGACTGGGCCCGAGGGCACATCGCACTTTCCATTCTACGGCACAGCAGAGGCTCCAGCCAACCAAGCACGCAATCACTGACACATATACCAGCAATCGCACAATGCAGATACACTTATGTCTATAGCTGAGGACAACGGCACTTATTCCCTGTCCCCTAGAGGCTTATATCAACACTAGTACAGTTAAATGTGAATAGCCAGTGCCTCCAGGAAATATTCACTCTGCTTTGTCAGAGGAGACCTGTCACTCATCAAGACGTGCGCGGCTATTTCTGTCCGCCTAGCGTAGTGGACTCAGCAGCTTTTGTGTGGTTGTA
Source organism: Trinectes maculatus (assembly GCA_016785345.1). Classification (NCBI taxonomy): domain Eukaryota; kingdom Metazoa; phylum Chordata; class Actinopteri; order Pleuronectiformes; family Achiridae; genus Trinectes; species Trinectes maculatus. Next base: position 30,591 of record JAFBJQ010002583.1, read on the forward strand.
GTGAGTTGCAGAAGATTATTTTCCTGGAAAAGAGCAGCCCTATGAGAGACGCCTACTTAGCGTTGACATGGGGCCCATCAGGACTTACTGAGAGGTTTGAGGATGCTGTTGCTGGCCTCGTCGTTGTTTTCTGTGTCCGACTTGTCAGAGGTGCTTTCTGTCAACTTCTCCTTTCTGTCCTTGTGGCCGGTTCTCCGGCGATGACGCCTCCGCCGTCGGTAGCTCTTGGGCACCCGCACGCCGATGTAAAAGGTGTGGTGACCTGCCCAAAAACAACAACGAAAATTATTAACACAGATTCTAAATATTCCAATAAATAAATTCAACTTTTAATGATTTTATTGTTTTTGCGATCATGACAGCAACATCGGGTCGGGTGCCAGCAAAAAATCCTAACTCTGAACCACTTCAGCAGGGAACTTTCTCACATGGCCCACAACAGATGCAACACAGCGTAAGAGAGCCGGGTTAGAGGTTGCAGTACACTGTCATAACACATATTTGGACAGAGAAGAAGTAGCACGTAGCAGTGAAGAGGCCACGACTGCTTGCATGACTACATCCTTGTTATGTAAGCTGGCACATTACCAACACAATGCGCAGATTCACTGTAGTTGGCCAGTTTTGGGTGAATAATGATAAGTGGACCAGACTGTGTGCAAACATGACAGCCTTCACATGGACATGGATTTCATGTCAACATGCTACACCTGCTCGTCCTTTAACTGGAATTTATATGTCTGAATTTGATGCAGGGCATTTATTCCTAAATTCCTTATTTACTACGGACAGTGTGACATTCCAGTTGAAATATGATCCTCGTACCTTGGTGATACACACAGTTTGTTTGCAGAGGGGTTCAGTGCTTTGAGTAAACACTCATTATCAAAGACCTGGGGATTCTCTGAAATGAATTTAACGACATAAATACAGATCAACAATAATAAGGGACATACTGCATTAAATGTCCAGACCACCCAGGCCCCTCCATCCTTAACCCCGTTCTAATTTCTATCATCCCAATTTTCTCATCTTAAGCTGAGGAGGACAATCAAATAAAAAAACCTCGATGTAAACATCAAAAGTGCCAATGAAACAAAAGACAGTGGCTGTGTCCGAAATCGCCCCCTAACCCCTACTCCCTACTCCTTATATAGGGAAATAAATGTAGTGCACTATATAGTGAGCTCAACAAAAAAATCTTTTAGACACTTTCGGACACTACTCTCGGCGCCGGTAATTACGTCATCGCTTTGTACATCGCTGTACAAAATGGCGTGCTCCCTATATAGTGCACTATATAGGGGTTAGGGGGCGATTTCGGACACAGCCAGTGTCAGTTTGACCGAACGGAGCCAAGCGCTGCGCATGACCCCAACCAGGAAGTAGCTCAACCCCTCAAAACACCAAACAATGATCTCTCTTAAAGCACAACAGCATTCATTATTCACTTGTACCACAATGCCTTGTGTTTTAGGGGTTCATTGATAATTCACTGACACCAACGATACAGCGTGCCAAGCAAAAAGTGCTCATCAGAGACACGGCAGATCTAAGCAGCTGTGAACAGTGTTACCACATAAAATATGCAGGTTAGTTTTCAGAAAGTGTTAACATGTATAACTGTAGTCATGATTTAGCTAACACAAAATAGCCATACACACACACCACACACACACGCAATATAATATTTAGCAAATACTGTTATACAATCCCTTCAGTACATCGGTAGAGGACTTGGGGGGCTCTCTATATGAAATACAGACAAACCTAAACGGTGACAGAACCGGCATCACCCACACCCGAGTTGCTTCTCAATCCGCTTTTGGTTCAACACGGATAGAAGCTGTCCCATGTTTATGTGATAACATAAAAACACTGGGAACAAGATCAATTGAACGTGGCTGAAGTCCTGCTGGCATCATCAGACAAAAAGGAGGGGGAAAAAAATCTAACAGTTAGGTGACTGTAGCAGGCTAAACTGCAGATTGTGAAAAGGGACTTATGACATAGTGAAGCGAACAATCTAAGTAAGAATATTAAAGTTCAAATCTGTGATTGTTCTTCTATTCCTTTTCAGGTCTATGCATTTTTATTTACAGATATCTGTAAAGAAACCTTAAAGGGTGATATTTATTTTGGTGAAATTACTAATTTTAATTTCATTTTTTCTTTTATTTTGCACATGACAATATTTATAAAGCTATGAATTATTCCCTCAGGTCACCCTGCCGTCCCTCCCGTTGGAAAGACTATATTTCAAGCAAACACATTCTCGGCCCAGAAAGTTTTATGTAAATGCCCATTAGTACCTTTTACCTTCACACCATTTTGTTTAGAAACGGTATTCGAGAGGCAGATGGCTGCGTGGTGACAAAGGAGAGCAGAGACACCGACAGACGCAGAGAAAGAAAGACAGTCGAGCCATTAGAGCTGATGGATGAGCAGTAAAGCAGAGCGTGAAGACATTTGCACAGGGTGAACGGCAACAAAACGGGAGGTGAGAGAATGAGGGGAGAGTAATGGAGGTAAAGGGAATAAAAAATAGTCGAGTTAACGCAATGGAAAGGAAGATTTGCACACAGCCAGAGCAGCTTTGTAGAACGACTTCCTGCTCTCTTTTTTGGGGGTGGGTGGAAGAAGAACTTCTTTTGGAGCTGCCCCCTAAGAACACACTGAATGAACCGGGATCCTTGTGTTTGCTGGGAGGTTTGTTTCCCTCACTAGATTTCTGGGGAGACGCAACGCCACCGCCAGTTTCCACAGTAACCGTGGTGCTGGGGCCTGCCCAGTGGGAAGGAAGGCAGCGCGGCACACAGCGCTGACAGCATGCTAATACTGAAAAGCCACATATTAATTGTTGGATTTAAGGGGAAAGACATTGACCAGAATTGCTGGTCTTTGTTTTACAATAACATTTATGTATTACAGTCATAATTTACAGATATAGTGTTTGGATTGATCTTCCTAAATGAGTTGTGTCAAATAAAACGCAGCCAAATGTCAAAAAGTAGGACCTGCGTCTGTTTTGATTATTGACGTTGTCTGTGACCCAGGGTCAGATACCAAATGCTGGAATGAAAACACAGATACAACAGTGTCAGATTAAGATGATTTGGTCATTGGACCAGAGCTCCATCACAGGGCGTTTATCTTGCAGAATGCGAAAAATGTCAGGCGACCTCATCTCTTTGTGTTCGTTTTATCTGCGAGTAGTCTCTGAGCGAGGAGCAGGGAGGACGGTGGTTACACAGTTCAAGCTGTGGTGACACCTGATTAAATGTTGATCAGCAGCTGGAGGAGGACACTGTTGTGCAAATTCTGTTGCTTACTCTACTGCATTGATCATATGTGCATGTAAGTTGCACATTCCAATGGTTTTGCATGTTTCAGCCCATTTACTACAGATACAGCTTGCATCACAGTTAACAAACTACTGTTTATCTCGAAACAATTCTATGGTGGTGGGTTACAGGTTACGCAAGTCATTTTCATATATATATATATATATATATATATATATATGTATATATATATATATGTATATACTCGTGTTTTGTGTGTGTGAGTGTGTTACAAATTACCATTTATCTTAGTTTTTGTACAGTTTGAATCAATTTTCGATTTCATTCTAACAGCCTAACCCTCACATTACATATATATATAAATTCAAAATCTTTAGCAAGAATGTTATATACATTTAATCAAGCAACTATTCAAATGAAGTTTATCCTTGATCTTTAGCCTTTATCCTTTAGCCCTGAAATGACAAAAGCAACTAAAAAAAATTGTGACCATAAAGCAATTCCTAGTTAACAAGAAATATCATGAAGCACCAAAAGCACAGACCCGTCGAAAGTGTTGTTGCTTTTCCAGCTAAAGCAACTGTTAAAAAAAAATGAAAAAAAGACAGTTCTGCAAACTGGGTTTATCCCCCCCCCCTTTGTTGTCCTGTAGGTATTTGAAGGGATTTGTGAGGTAAACAGAAAATCACACGCTGCTTGTTAGACATCTTTCTTGCACCACACAGGCACAAAAACTCACATTTCACAAACTTTGTTTTAATGTCTAAAATAATTCAAAATCACATCGAGAGAAATAACAAAGGTGGCCTTACCCTCTACCTCCTCCTCATCACAGATGTGTTTGACCAAGGACGCCCCCCGGTCCAGCACCGCCTCATCCTCCATCCTGTAGTAGTAAAAGAGGAAGAAAGACTGCTCACACTTTTCCTCCAGTGAGGACGGTGGTTACACAGTTCAAGCTGTGGTGACACCTGACTAAATGTTGATCAGCAGCTGGAGGAGGACACTGTTGTGCAAATTCTGTTGCTTACTCTGCTGCATTGATCATGTGTGCATGTAAGTTGCACATTCCAATGGTTTTGCATGTTTCAGCCCATTTACTACAGATACAGCTTCCCCCCCTCCCCCCCCCTTTGTTGTCCTGTAGGTATTTGAAGGGATTTGTGAGGTAAACAGAAAATCACACGCTGCTTGTTAGACATCTTTCTTGCACCACATAGGCACAAAAACTCACATTTCACAAACTTTGTTTTAATGTCTAAAATAATTCACAATCACATCGAGAGAAATAACAAAGGTGGCCTTACCCTCTACCTCCTCCTCATCACAGATGTGTTTGACCAAGGACGCCCCCCGGTCCAGCACCGCCTCATCCTCCATCCTGTAGTAGTAAAAGAGGAAGAAAGACTGCTCACACTTTTCCTCCAGTGACAGCGTGGAGCCATAACGCTTCGGCTCGTTCACCTGCAGTAAGTTCGGACTGGGAGTCAGTCTTGTGCTGCTGGTGGCGCTCATCTCTAACCCATTAAAGACTCATTGACAGACACCAAATGTGACTACCTCAACGTTTAGAGAGAGGAATTCGAGATGTGCTTTGTCAGTAGACTCCTCAGTAGCATGAGAATATGGGTCATCCTTGAGGAGGCCACAGTGCCCAGCCAATAGGTACGATGTAGAGGATTTAATCTGCCGGAGGCGGGTGAGGGAGAGGACGGGAAGTCTCTGCTAATTGAGCTTGATGGCTTGAGTGACTGGTGCTTGTCATGGGCAAAATACACACAAGTGATCGACTTGAACCCATCTAAACCTGGGTCTGGTTCTGTCTCGGCTTAATTTATTAGACACTCAATCAAGGGGTTATGTTTTATGTTTAGAGGTAAAAACTTCTAGGTGAAAATAGGTGTTGTGTCTAATCGCTCACACGCCCACACGCTGCAAAGCCTCGCCATCTGGCAGTTAATGCCTGCCAGCCCCCTCATCGCCACCCGCCACCCACCACCTAACCAACGAGTGGGGCATCACATGTCTGTCTACTCATCCGTCCTTATAGGATTACACCGGCTTTACTTAAGTGACAACACACACAAACCCGTAACAGACTGGTGTGTCGGAACAGCCACTGCTCTCCAAGACAAAAACAAAACACGTGGACCCATAATCGTTGTTGCCTTAAACTGGTCATTCAGTTTCCCAATAATCATAGATAGTGTAATTAATAGTGTTGTCATTTTAACTTTGAAAAATAAAGACAGTGTTTTGTTAACGACTAAAATGGGCTGGTAGAGACCCCCAACCCCATCTCACACACACACACACACACATAAAGATAACACTCAGACGCACACACACAAAACCGCACATCAAGCAATGTTAGAACTGATAAAGCTCCCAATGGGATAACAAACACACTGATTTATGTCAGTGTTTTTAAGAAATTATTTAAAGGGTTTAAAAAAGGGCCTTAAAGTCAAACGGCTTTGTCAGCAACGATGTTATTAATAAATATTATGAATAGACATATAGTTAGTGATAAATAATAGTGGTAGGGGAAGGTGGAAGGGGAGTAGCAATAGTATCAGGACTGTTATTCTTAGTTCAGTTTTGACTGGAGTCTTGTTTATTCCCAAAAGCCATTTTATTTTCTTCATTAGCTGGTCCAATCGCATTTTACTCAAAACATTATAATCTAATTATTAAGTTTTAGCATTTATTTGTAACTATTTGTTTAATGCCTGAATCTGTTTTTTGTTTTGTTTTTTATTTTACATGCTTAAAACCTGAGGTCTTCCATCTCTGGACTTCAGTTTGCCCTTACGTCTTCCTCCATTGCCACCTATGGAACAACCATGGACATAACAGGCCAAACTCCACTCAGCCTGAGCTGACACACACACACACACACAGAGACACACACAGCTCTACCCTACCTCTACACTTAAATTTGCTTTCACGAAAACAATAAGCCAAAAAATTAATTTTGCATAAGAGAGAATTAGCTATTGTAAGTGATTGATTGATTTGTTGATTACACTATTTTACGCTGTTTTAATCAGCGTGCAATAGCACAGGACTACTTAAGCAACTGGACGACAGTCTTGTCTTTGAATAATTGCATACACTGTAGTTTGCTAGAATATCAGCCTCAACCACTTTAACTCGGAGTAATTCACACACCAACAAGTTATTAGCAGCAACAAGACATCAGTTCAGAAACATTTAATATCACAAAATGCAGAAGATAGGAAGAGCTCTTTAACTTTGTGGATTATTGTCTATAATAACAATAATGTCTTCTAAACAGTTTTCATGACAGAGAATGGTAATATTTTTGCTTTTGTATGTCTGCGTCAATATAAAACCTTTGAATGACTTCATAACAAACTGCAAAGGCAATCAAGAAGTGAAAGGCTGTTACTTTGCACCCATGATTGTAAATTAGCAGTATCACAGATAAGATATCAGTCCCCCTGTCCTTGCAGGGCCAATACTAATCTGTGTATAACCCACATTCCCTATCTACAGTATTTAGAGAGAAGTGTTCCCTGTACTCAAATTGATGCCACTGTCGACTGTGCATCCAAACCCCAAACTGTGTTATGGTATACAGTTTCAGTATCTGCTGTAGTCGTCACATGAGATATGAATAATTGTGTCCCGGTCATGTGTCTGGTATCCTGGACTCCAATCAGGTTTGTAAAGTCAGTGCAAAGAAAACAAAATGTAATAGATATCCGATTTCACTGAAACACAAGAGGTTCCGCCACACTGTGAAAGGTTACCTGCATTTGTGTCAAATGATGGCTAGTTTGGCCTGGCATTAGTTTCTGTTGTGCATAAGTTGGAAAAATCAAAGGATTTGCTAACAGTCTGGAAAACTTTCCACTGCTTACTCTAAATAAACAGGGATCACATGGGAAGCGAAAGTCAGGGTTTGACTGGGATTTAAAGCCTTAATGGGTCGTTTCAAATGATCAGCGGTTGAATGATCAAATGGTATTCTGATGTTATTACCTGACATTTTTATGAATTTCCATGATTTTAAAATGTTTTCATCATACAACTCTATCCTGCAATAGACCTGGGGATATTAGTGAAACAGAAACATAAACTGGCTGATTTCAAGTTGACTTCTGATTGCCTTTAGGTTTAGAAAAATCCAGTCAACGGTTTGGTAATAGTCACACATTTAAAGATGCATAAATAAATTATTGTGGCCAATACATTCAAATTTCATGCTGCTGTGTTTGTTCAGCACTGAAGCAAATGGTGTGTTTGGTGTTGTACCTCACGCAGTTGTACCTGAGGCAGGTTTTTTTTCTGAGGCTGACATCTTTGTAAAGCAATTACATGGCTGTTTGTGTCTCGGTGCTTAAACTTTAACATGTTCAAACTCTGAATGACCTTTAAGTTGTTTATTAACTTCGAGCCCTGTGTAGTTTCCTAATACGCATAAAAGTTACAACCCCTTTCAATAAAGTGGGTACTGGGATCAAACGTTGACTTCATATAAACTTGAGATACTGCAAAGTCAGCAGCAGTCTACTCACCTCCTGCACTAATTCACAGTTTAAATGTAACCTTGTTTTTCAGCCAGAGGAAGTTTCATTTCACGCCAGAGCTGGTAATTGAAACACTTGTCCCTGTAGTTCATCAAGCTAATGCAAGCATTTATTTCTCTACACATTGAGCACCAGGAGTTGTTTAGTTTATTGTTGTTTCAGTAAAGTGAGGTGTGTGGGGAGTGAGAGGCTTGTTGCTGTCACTTACTTCTTGTTGCCACTCATCTCTTCAGGTTGCGTGTGACAAAGCTCCTTAGTGAATGTGCTGAGCGGAGCGGATCACCAGAGCGGCTGCTGATGTTTGACCTGACAAAGCAACACACTGAGAGGTCATTTCTCTGCTCGCCGCAAATTCACTCTTCTTTTTCCACAGTCTTTCCCAACCTTAAGAGTCTGACTTGAAATAAAAGTAACACAAACAATAACACCATGAGACAAATCCACAGGCATCAAAATAAAACTCTTTTATGCTGTTGGTCCAAACAGTTGAAGAGATTTGTAAACAATGCACCACCATGTTATTACAGAACTGCCACAGCGACATTTAAAAAGTTAACAGCAAAAATAAAAACATCATACTGACACTCTTTGTGCGTCGTTGCCAGTGTTGCAGTAACGCTGTGATACATTTCTTTCAGCACACTTAATAATTGGATACCGGGGCTTTGGCTTTCAAAAGCTATTTAAAAAGGAGTGTGGCGTTTTGTCACAAAAGGTGCTGAGCACAGCATCAGTCCCGCGGAGCACCTTGGCCAAAACGGCGCACCAGCTGCGCAATTACGCACAAGCCGTCCTCCAATCTCCTGATGAATCCATGTCTCCACTAAACTTCACACCGCGCACATAACAGGCCTCGTGTTTCAGTAAAAGAGACACGGCCGATTCAAGTCACAAAGGCACCGCAGACAAATAATAACAGAAGTGGTGTTGGTTTATAACCAGGTCACTTCACATGGCCCAGAGAAATAACTTGGAAGTTGGAGAAGTTGGAGTTTGGGGAGCTTACCGCTGTTGTCAGTGTGTCTCTCTCTCTGTGTTGTCAGCCCTCCTGTGGCGTAAAGGTGAAGCAGTGCTCCTCCCTCACTGCTCCGGTAAGTCTGTGTGGCGCATAGTGCGCTCCGCAGGCTGCCGCTTCTATCTGCTGGACCATCCTTCTGTCAACGCCACTCCTCCGGTGGGAGGTCAAACTGCTCCACCATCAACCCGCCGACTGTTGTTGCCCCCCCTGTCCTCCCCCACCCCGCTGAACCAAGTCATTGTAGGATACAGCTGCGCCGGACACGCGCGCGCGCGCACACACTCACCAGTCCACCATAAAGTCAGCAATCTCTGGACATCAGTCAAAATGTAATGAAAAGGGAAAGGAGAGTCGATCCCACAGATATTACCTTTTTTTATTCTCTGTATATGAATGGCCTTAAAATGTGTCCAGAGGTCTTTGAAGCAAAAGAGACGTGTTTTATTAAATATCCCCACAGAAAATAAATTCAATTGTTTATGTGCCATCTAAAACTAACAGTCGTTTAACGCTGGGTCATAAAACTTTATCCTTTATGTATTAATAGGAGTATTTCAGAGTAATTACAGTGCCTTCAAATGGGAACATTGCTGGGATTGTTAAATTTATTTCAGTGGAGTTAGTATTTTGAATCACCAGCGCCATCTGGTGAAGGCAAATGAGAAGACTGACCATACACCCAGAGATATACTGTAACATATACCAGCTGCAACAGTATTCAACTTCATAGAGTAATTGATTTGCATTCACACTAATGTTGTGTAATGCTTTGGGGAAAAAATATTTAGTCCCCTTGAGTAAACATGGGAAATCAAGGTTAAACATTTTTTGCTGTGCATGTTCAACGTTCCAGGTCAAAGACATGCTTTGATACCTGATACCTTTTGGAAAATTGGGGACTATTGCCAAAATAAAGCCAGAGGAGAGGCGCCACAGATGTCAGGGAAATTTACGACCTGAAAAAACGTGTTTCAACTATCTAGACAGAGGCTGATTTGAAATACAGATGTTTACTTTTGAAAACAGATGTTTACTTCTGTCTTTCACCAAATGTCCTGTCCGATTCTTTTAATTGATTTTTTTGAATTGATTTAAATGACCATGTAAGATAAACAGCATTTTACCTGAACATGCCATAATCAAACATAAGAGGTTACAGTCTTGGGAATCTACCACGACTACTTAATTTTTCCACGAGTTGATAATTTGTTCTCAAAACATTGTTTTATGTTTTCATCCATAACACAAAATATTGTTAAAGCTAACACTGATGTGACAAGTCAGTTTGAATGGGTATTGTCCCTCATATATGAATGTATAATGCAAAACAGGTGCTGTTTTACACGTTTACAAGCATGTCACGACATCCATGTGCTTCAAGTTTTTCATGGAAAAAAAGACCACCTTCAAAAACATCAAGTCCATTAAGTACGTGACTTGACTTTTCATTTTAAAGGAGACTTTAAGAGATACTTGCATCAGCTTTTTGTTTGAAGTTGGTTCTGCCGCTGCTTGGATCCCCTGTATCTTTCCACAGGGTTTTATTTTGTGCCAGCTTATGCCTTTCATGTGAAATTGTTCCAGGGAGTTCAGCCCCCATTTAAAACCACCTGATGACCATTTGTTTTGTATCAAAATATTAAGTTAAATATTATCTTAACCAGTTGACCAATTAGATTGCTAAATGAAAACTCCCTAAAATAGCAGAATGAATCCCACAGTCAGTCAGGTGAGTCTCACTGACTTTTAATGATGAGTCACTGTACCCAGTTTATACTAATTCATCGAGTATGAGGATTATTTAAGTCTGGATCCTAATGGTTGACTGAGTCACAGACAGACATTGTTATTTCTGGACACATAATGGCAGTGTGGCGAAAATGTAAATAATGCAAAAATATATATACATTCGAATACTAAAGTATAAACAAATGCATTGTGTTTGAGCTTGCCCTCAAGTTGCTGCTGTTCGTGTGTTATGTAAAAAAAATCATGATGTACCCTGATTTAAATGCAGAAACAGGAGCTGTTGGCATTCCGCTCAATCTGTGGCCCGATTAACTGAGTTGCTGTTGTAGTCTTAATGTTTCTGTTAATCTGTCACAGTGAAAACCTCACACTGCCACGCACGGCTGGTACATTCTTTAGAAATCGTTAGATTGTGCATGTTATGTAGATTGTGTTCTGTGGTTTTGATAAAGCTATGTCAGTTAAATATCTGTGGAGAGTGAAAGCTCATACACAGTGTAACTGCTTTTCAACTCCTGTCATGAGAAACCATGTCCTTGTTGCTACAGCTCCCTCTTGCGGTTATTTCGCGTGTGACGGAGTATGTAAACATTGAACATAAAACCAACAATTATAAAACCAAATATATTTTTAATTAAATTCGGTACTAACATCTGATCAATACAATTAAATATTTATTTGAATGTATTTATTCAAGTTTATTAAAATTAGATCGTGTCATTTTGTCATTTGTAACCAGTTTAAGTTTCAAGCTAACGTTTCATAATCATATTCTGTCCTATTTTAAGTGTTATTTTATTTTTTCCCACCACCACCACCATTTTCCCTTAAATGTCCAAACCTTGTCGTTAACGCATAAAATAAATTGACAGAGAGTCCAAAGAAAGGAAAGAGGCATAACTATCCCCAGTCTACGGACCTATGCTACCCTACCAACGTTAGAGCCGCAATGGATTCTGGGAGCGCTCGGGGCATCCGGAGGTCTTGCTCCGTTGCTAGCGTCTCTTCCCCGGTCATGTGCACAGTCTCTGGTCGCGTGAACGGTTCGCAGGAGCGCTGACACTGCAAGCAAACTCTCGCGAAATTAGCAACAGATTTGGCTAAAATGCTATTATTAGCGAGCTATTTCCGGGTCAGCAGAAGGCTGTGGAGGACAGCGGGAAAGGCGGAGTGATTACTGGGGGATCTGGAGAACTAAGTGACCTGGCGAGTGTTGCTGTTAGCCACAGCAGTGTTCGGCCACGGGAGCTAGCTGCACCTAGCTAGCTCACAGCTGACCATTAGCTGGTCACATGAAGTGATTCTGACCGGGTTGGAGATATGGATATGTCACCGGGAGACCTGCCTCTGCAGTCACCGTCGGGCGGTTTAGAAAGTTCGGGGAGACGGAATTCATCAGATGAAAATGGACACGCTGAAAGTCCAGACGAGACTTTCTCCCCGACCTCGGTGATTTACTTCAAGGAGGCTTTAAAATCCTCGAGCGTGATGTTTGGGAAGGCTGGTTCGCTGTCCCCCACCTCTCTCTCTCGACACTATGACTTCCAGATTGAACGATTAACATCCAAGCAGAGAAGTAAGTGACAGCAAACTTTCCACACAGTCACCCCGTGTGCAAACACAAACCTGTTTATTAACCTCACTGTACCAAAACATACAGTGTACCTAAACGTTACCAGCTGCTAGCTTGTCAGTTTAGCTAGCCAACTTTGGACTGTACCTAAACAAACAACTTCCTGCAAACAATTTCCTACAATCTACCTCCTCGTGACTCAAGGAAAACTTCCAGTGACTAATGTAGCTCAGACTGGGGATTAAATAAATATAAACACAACCAATTCTGTTAAATTAACATCCCTAATTTTGACAAGTGTAATATAAACAAGGTGCGTTGGATTGTGAATTTAACACTAATGAAAGTAGATTCATGACGAGTGTTGCATTAATCGGCTGTGTTGAGTTTTTTTTTCTTTTACTTTTTTTTTTTAAGTTTGTGTTGTTTGTCAGGGGTCTGTCTTAGTGGTTTGATCAACTAAATCTGGTCATTTACTCTTTTTCACAAATCACTTACTTCATGAAGACATGCTTAGACAAACAATATTTTGTATGAATATAAACAGTTCATTAACACTTATTGCTGGACAGTGGACAAACTACATCAACAACTGTTATTTGTATATTTTCATCTCGCTTAGTGTCCTGTTTATGTAACAGATATATCCTTGACATTATCAAAAAAGAGTGTGCTTTTCCTGCCCTGTGGTGACACTGATGTTATCCCCTCAATATGATCTCATTAAAATCATTTGTGGCTTTTTTGTTTTGTCAGCATGCAACAAACCTGCAAAAAATCTAAACTGGGATATGGGCGTGTGCCTTTGGGTTTTTTTTGTGTTTTTTAGAGGTGTTTCACTTTGCTTTCCTAAATACAAATTAAAATAGCACGTAGCCATTAGCATCAGGATATTTGGCTCTGTTTCCTGCCACTGCTGTTGGTGTTTTGCTGTGCTGCTGCCAGAGGTTTGATAATTGCATTGTCAAACAACAGGCGTGTGTGTCAGGTCAGGGGACACTGTTGATGCCTGAGAGACAGATGAGTCCTCCGCTGCATCATTAGCATTGGTACCCTGGGACACCCCCCCCTCCCCCTTCTTTTTTTTACGCATGCACCATCTGCTCACATGACAGTGTGTTGCTGTTACCAGCATTGCTGTCAGCCATCTTGGTCAAGACCCACCCAGTGCATTCACTGCGGTGCACAGGCAGTCCAATCACAGTGAGCTGGTTGTTAAGCTGACCGGAGGAGGGCTGTGATTTTTAGCACGGTGCTCTCTTGCATTTTAAATTCCCTGTCTGCACAAAAGGATAACAAGAGGTTGAACCGGAGGAGGAGGTGGAGGAGAGGGCAGGGCAGCCTTTCCCAAGACAGCAGCGTATTTCCCTCAGTTCTAACAGGGAGGAGAGAGGGATGCAGGCATAAAGAGGAGGAAACGCAGCACCCTTTTAGACACCTGCTAGAAGCTGCTGTAGGCCGTTAACCATCTCGGCCTTTTCTCCCTTTTGTGTTGACGCTCTCGTCATCTTCTCTCATTTCCTCTCATCTCTGACCTGTGATTTTTCTGCGTGTGCCTTCACTGGCTCCTGGAACAAACGCTACTACGCCTTTTTCCCTCGGTGGTGTTGGTTTTGCCTCACATCAGCTGAGTCATCATGTCTGATCTGACGCCTCAGAGCGAAACCCCGACGCCAACCACCGACAAGATCACCCAGGCCGCCCGGGAAACCCTTTATCTCTGCAACTTTCGCGTGTCTGTCGATGGCGATTGGCTTTGCCTTCGAGAGCTCAATGACATCTCCCTCACCCCAGATCCAGAGCCGGCCAGTGAAGGTAATGTTGCAGATTAGCTTAGCGTCTTAAGTTTCTGGGCTCTGTGTGATCTCTGTTTGGGCGTGGTGGTACACAAGGTCCCCAGACACAACACGTGTCATCTCGTGAACTGTGTTAATATGTCGTGTCTGAGCTGTGTCATGATGGATTTGAGCAGGATCAAAGAGTAGGATAATGCTGCTCAGAAATAAGACATGGATGCGCGACAAATCAACCCGGAAGTGTAGATTGTTTTGTCGTCAGAATTCATTAGCTTGCAGTAAATCAAATGTGGTTGATGAATAATTATTGGTATTTGTTTTTTAACAATCATTGGAAATGGTGCGGCTGCAACATACATTGGTCTTTGTTGTTTTGATTCAGTGGTTTTTGCCCTGAGACAAAAAAGATGGGATGCAGCTGAACCTCAACCTTCAGCAGAAACAGATTCACTGTAATGATATTACAGTCTATTATTACTGTGTTGATTAAAAGTGATGATCAATATTTCATTTTTCACTGTTGAATGAGTTCCGTCCTTGCTTGTGCTGATGTTTTTCTCTGGGTGCTTGTGTTAAATTGGCCAGTTATTGCTAGTTCTTGGCATAAAAGTAATATGTTGATGTTAAATTTGAAAATTCACTTTATAGCACCTGAAGCATTTAACTTTGTTATTATGATATAAAATTTAACCAACAGCTTTCATCCAAGTAGTTACTTATTTTGTATGTAAGCTGTACCGTATGCTGTAGTAACCTATAATCTGTGTAAACATGTTATATGGTGAGGTAGAATAACACTGTAAAGCTCCTTGACTAAAAGCATTTTAGTTTGTATTATGTACTTATAAATAATGTATGAAGTGTACATATATACATGGCTGTGTGGAATAGTAGATGGCCAGTCAGGCTTAGGTTTCATATGCACACAATATAATAAATCGAGTGTTATGGTGAAACACAACTTTTCTTCATTTCTTTGTTATTTTCATGTCAGATCGACACAATTTCTGGATTCCCTCTTGATCTTTATCAGTGACCAGTTCTTGTTTTTTTTTTCTAGATCCTAAGGATCCCATTGCAATTGAAAGACTTAATTTGATGAACATGGCCAAACTGAGCATCAAGGGCCTCATCGAGTCTGCTCTCAACCTCGGACGTACGCTTGACTCTGACTATGCACCTCTCCAGCAGTTCTTCGTGGTGATGGAGCACTGTCTGAAACATGGCTTGAAAAGTATGTGCGTCACACTTCACACTGCCATTTGTTCAAAACCACTTGATCAGTGGCTTCACATGTTAAAAAAATATCAATATTTGGCATCTGGACCGCTTTGCTTACCATTTATATTTATTTAGACCCTAGTTACATGTCAAATCCATGTTTTTACGTAACATGTACATCACTAATACAGTGTCTCATATTTTTAAACCAACTAAAGAAATGGATGAAAAAAAGTACTGATTTAAAGTTATGTACCACTGAGGTCAGTGTGTTTATTTTTGTCTTTTCTGTTCTACTGTAGAATACTTCCTGGTGTCTGGTTAGTTCCTGTTTAGTTTTATTGTTATTGTCAGTGACAGTGTGTGATGACTCAGTGACCTGAATTCCTTAAAATAAAATATCCCAGCAAACATGTCTCTCTACCATCAGCTAAGAAGACTTTCCTGGGCCAGAACAAGTCGTTCTGGGGGGCGTTGGAGTTGGTTGAGAAACTGACGCCTGAAGCAGGAGAGATCACCGCCAGCGTAAAAGACCTGCCAGGACTCAAGTGAGTCAGAAGGCAGAATAGATGTGTCCCAGTCATAACTTAAGATTTTATTGTTATTATCAATGTTTTGTAAAAATATATAAAAGTAATGTCATACAGGGTATAGAGGCATGGGAATTACTTATGGGGCATTTGGTGATTTCATGTATTTATATCCAATTTTCCGCTTTGATTACAGGACTCCTCTAGGAAGGGGACGTGCCTGGTTACGACTGGCCTTGATGCAGAAGAAGCTCTCCGACTATATTAAGACTATCATCAACAGGAAGGACCTGCTCAGGTGTGTATGCTTGTGTTTGTATATTACACAAAGTTAAGGACCAGTGACAATACTCAAAGCATGCATAGTCACAATGTAAAGTCAGTCTCTTATTTGGTGACCACTGCTATTCACCTCAACTCTCTGTAGTGAATTCTATGAGCCAAATGCATTGATGATGGAGGAGGAGGGAGCTGTTATCGCTGGACTGCTCGTCGGACTAAATGTAATTGACGCCAACCTGTGTATGAAGGGAGAGGACTTGGACTCGCAGGTTATTCTGCTTTCTTTTTCATCTCAACGCAAAAGAAAATGAGCCTGATGTTTGATTAGATGTTACAGGGAGAGTTGGAGGAACAGTCACAGGAATATTCAAGAGCTTTCGAGTGGTTTCTGTTCTCAGTGATTTTCTTTCTCTTATTATATGACCTCTACAGGTCGGGGTAATTGATTTTTCAATGTACCTCAAAGATGGCGGACACAGCAGTAAGAGTGCAGAGGGGTGAGTGCTGCTTCCCGAGCTTTAAGAAAAGACATTTTCGTCCCTGTCCATTTGTAATCTGCACATAACAAATTTATGTTTGAACTAATGCACTAATGTGCTGTGTCGCTTTTTAAAAAAATGAATCCTGGCACAGTAATGCGAAAAAATAGATATAGATTAAATCTGTAAATTTAAGTTAGCTCTTTCTCTCTGTGCTCCCCTAGTGACGGTCAGATTACCGCTATTCTCGATCAGAAGAATTACGTGGAGGAGCTGAACAGACATTTAAGGTTTGTCAGTAACTGACTTGTTTCACCCTGCACTTTGTTCAGCAATGATGACTCTGAATGATTTATCTGTATGTTTTCAGTGCGTCAGTAAATAACCTCCAGGCGAAGGTGGACACCCTAGAAAAGTCCAACACAAAGCTAACAGAAGAGGTGAGTGTTCCAAAGTTCAACTATAAAGTTTGTGCTTTATTGTGTTTCTGCACAGTTAAGTTTAAACATGAAAAACATTCTGTGATTGTAATTGGTGCTTCTCTGCACAGCTGCAGGTTTTTTTTTGTTTGTTTAAAGGGCTGTTTTCTTGACTTTTGTCTCCACAGCTAGCAGTTGCAAACAACCGGATCATCACTTTACAGGAAGATGTGGAGAGAGTAAAAGAGGAGAGCTCGTATCAGATGGAGTCCAGAAAGGTGGATAATCCAAATGATGGATGCTGTTACCATCTTATAGAAATTCCTTTACAACACACAGCACTATCTGTTATGATAAAAAAAACTTTTACTTCTCTGTCATAATGCATTTTTCTCTGTTCTTCAGGCATCAAGAAGTGACTCAGCAGCAGATGGACAGACACTGGGTGAAACGCGCAAGCAGCTCAAAGAGGAAACTCTGCTTCGACTGGTGTGTTTCAGCTCATGATAATGCTGTGTAGACTTGTCCATCTCTGTCCATCCCTGGGAGTGGGATCCCTCACATGAGTGTCTCCTGGAGGTTTCTGCGTTTTTTTTCCTCTGTTAAAAGGGGTTTTTTTGGCAGTTTTTCCTCGCCCTTGTTGAGGGTGTAGGTCAGAGGATGTCATACCCTGTACTCTTTGTTAAAGCCCTATGAGGCAAATTGCAATTTGTGAATATGGGCTATACAAATAAAACTTGATTGATTGATTGATTGACTTGTGATACTCTGGCCAAGCAGTAAAAACAGCTGCAGAACCATAAGTGTAGCTGTAAAAGTAATTCAGTTTACTTTTGCCGATACAGTTTTATAATGTGTTTGGTGTCACTGGTCCAACTGGCTATGAGGTGTGCGTCTGACGTAGCTGTTGTCTGTGCAGGATGTGGAGAAGGAGCTGGAGGTCCAAATCGGGATGAAGCAGGAGATGGAGCTGTCGATGAAGATGCTGGAGAAAGATATCTGTGAGAAGCAGGACGCGCTGGTTGAGCTCAGACAGCAGCTGGAGGACCTTCGTGCCATCAACCAACAGCTTAGCCACAAGTCACAGGTGAAAGCTACATTTCCGGTCCTTTGACCTCAGGAAAGCCCAGTTTGTGCCGGATGCCTTTAAAGCTTGCGTTAATCCGCTGTTATGTGGTTTATTGTCGGTGAACATATTTGTGTAACTGTTAGCAACATAAAGAAAAGTTGACTAATATGGCCCTTCTTCCTCAGAGCGCTGATGCCAGCTCTAAACAGAAGAGCGAAGTCATCGCTCGCCTGGAGGAGAAAATCAACCAGATGACGGGGACTGTAAAGCACCTGGAGACCAGGTGAGCACCGTTTAACACCACCGTTCATATTCCGAATAATTATAATCGCACATTACTGTTTTTTTAATGTTATCACTTAACTACAACACCTTTTGTGTTACGTGTTGTTTTTTCCTTCACATTCTTTCATTTCTTTCTTTTTTTTAAATTTAATTTTATTTTATTTTAAATCAGCGAGAAACATTTGGTGAAGCAGGCCAAAAACCTGAATTCAGCAGCAGGAAAGCTTCTCCAGCTGCAGCAGTAGTGGAGCCACTTTCTTAAATCGAAATACAAACATTCAACCCTGCCGATTATATAGAAATAACCAAACTAGGATGTTATCTTTTCTGTACGACGCTTCTCCTGTTGTTGAAAATGAAAACCACACTTTCCACAACCTCTTCCTTTATTTGATTGTTATTTTTTTAAATATCCACATTAATGCTTTTTTTGGACAAGTAGATGTCATGATGTCCAAAAGTCCATTGGTGACAGTTAATGTGATGGACTGATAATGATATATTTGCCAATGGACACACTCTGGACATTTGGGTAGTAGTGGACTTGCTGCAATGATATTCTGACAAAAATCCACCAGAGACTGTGCTTGAATATTTTCAACCAACACAGACAGACTCCGACTTGATGTTTAGGGACTGATATCCAAGAAGCCAGTACAGGAGAAAGATAACGTAAGAAGAAACGGGCAAAATTAATTCATTAATTTTGAATTGTACGTGAACATAACATTGGTGTAAACTGTAGTGATCATTAGGTTAATAAAACAATTAACAAAAACAGCCTGCTTCATCATTTTTGGCCTTAGTTTCCCTCTTTTTCCTCAATCTTGTTAGTGTCTTTTTTTTTTCCCCCCACCATATTTCCATCCATTGAGTTTTTTGTTTTGTTTTTTCATTTTGTCTGAAGTTTTGTGTTAACCCCACTCACCCCAAAACCAGATGCAAACAGGCTGAGAGAGAGAGGGATATGGCCTACGAGGCAAACCGGCTCTTCAAACAGGAGTTTGGAGACAAAATCGAGAGTCTGCAGACTGAAGTGGAGCAGCTGAGGAAGCACAGGTATGGACATGGCTAAAGGATGTTTGAAATAAAACTGGATTTAAAGTTAAGCCCATTTACGCTATCGTTCTATTACCTGTGTATTATTCCAATACTGAAAATAGTCCTCATACAAACACTTGGGTTCCTCCTGTTTGTGTCGCATTTGCTGAAAATTGTCTGTTTTTGATTTTACATCATTTGTATTTAGTTAGTTACCTTTACATTGATGTTGTTCAGCTTGTAAAGTGATACTGTTTGATGTTACTTAAAAAAAAAAAAACAGAAAGCCGTTCTATATTACTGCAGAGGGAAATATTAACTGTGATAGCATCTAATGATCTTTTCTTCAAGTGTTTGTGGAATCTCCTGATGATGATGATGATGATGATGATGTAATGTTGTAGGACTATGCTGGAGCAAGAGTTGAGAAAAGAGCAACAGCGAAGGAGCGAGCATCATCTCAGTGCCACATCTCGGCCTTCCAGTGCTCCTCAGAGGGAAAGGAAACTTTCCGAAAACATGTCGAAAGTACGCCTTTGCTCAAATCTGCGCTCACGAAAGAGCAGTTAAAAGCGAAAGTTGAGCTGTCCACTTTTTTCTTCTACATTATCTTCTACATTATGATTCTTTTCCCAGCAGCATCTCCCAGGATCACCACCAGTCAAGAGAGAAGACGAGCAGTCCCACAGTGGACAGGAGGACAAAACCAGTTTGGGATCCAGTCTGTGAGTAGCTCAGAGTCTTACTGAATGTTCAGTCTCACTTAAACTTAATGCTGTGGACAAATATTGACTTTTGTGAATTGTTATTTCTCCCACTTTGAAGGTCCTTGTCACATCATGAGGATGAGCTGGTGAGGAATATCCCCTCTAAAATAGACCTGCATACGATTATTATTATTGATGTGTTATTATTATTAAATTTAATGCATTAAAGATTTTAGACATTCAAATTAAAATGATAACCTCTACTTAACATTGAATGTTTTTACAGGAAGAGTCATTTGCGGAAATCAGTCAGCCATCAATGTGTTCAATGTGTGATGAGGAAGACTCTCTCCTAAAAACAAAGGTACGGTAATTTCACACTTTTTTGTTTGCAACATGTAAAGTATTAGAATCGTTCTTTGTGGTATCCTGCAATAAAATGTGCTTCCTCAGCTTTTTCCATTTTAATTAAAAGAAAATTAAATTAGTTATTATTTTTTATTATTTTAATTATTTTTTAATATTATTTTTTACCCTTTGCCACTGTAATACATCCATATGTATAACTGTATGAGTATGTAACAAAGATAATTCATTTGATTACAAACTAAAATCTTGTTTCTTTTCTCTCCAGAAACAGTGTAAGAACTGCAGTGGTGTTTTTTGCGAGAGCTGTCTTATTAACAAGCTGCCGTTACCTTCCTCCATTCTCCCAGAGACTGTGTGCAAGACCTGCTACTCTCTGTTACTGCAGCAATATGCTTCAACACCGACATGAATTTACACATGGACACGTTGTTCTATAAAACTGGCACTGCAGGAATGCACTTTTATCTTTATGGCTTGAAGCGTTATGACAGAGCCAAGTCCTGAATTCTACAGAGCATTTTAATTATTTTTACGTCGGCAGTGTCCTAAAATGTGTGCGTATGTGCAGGGTTTTATTCTGACTGAATACTCTTGTACTCATAAACCCTGTTTTCTGCCTAATAAAAACCTGCACATACTCATTAGCACCTGGTTGGACATTACTGACGTGAACATGGCAGGAATCATCTCATTTGTTTAAAAATAACTGACTTCCCACCAAGTGGCTTGTTGAGTAAACAGAATTATAACCTGTTTTCAGTGAGAAAGGAATTTTTGCATCACAGTTTAACAGTTGCTGGTTATAAACAGATTTGAAGGTGTGCGTGCGTGCTTGCATATATCTCATTTGTAAGCTTTATAAATGCCATGTAGATTTTTCAAAACTTAGACATTTTGCACTATTTCCTGTCTGTTTTATGCTATTAGCTTTATATTTACCAAACAGTTTGAGGAGCAGTGTTTGTCTTGGCATGAAGGCAACAGAGTTATTTTCAAAAATGGCTGACTTTCTTCACATTCAAAAATGTGACTTTTCCGGGTATAATTTTGATTTACTGTTACTGTTGTTAACAAAATGGCTAAAAATCACTCCAGCATCTGGTTCAACTTGGAACAGTGTGGCATTCATATTCTAGCTGCTTTGTTTTACTGGGCATCTTAACATAGTTTTAGCTCTTTTTAAAGACATGGCTTTCTGCCTTGACTAGTCTTAAGTGGGCATATCAGCGCATCTTTATTAGCTATATTTTACATTTTGGTGTGCATGTGTACATGTTTCAGCCAGGCAACATAAGACATGAAATTGCTAATTAGATATAGATATGGAATAAAATTTTATTAAATATTACTTGTGTATGACTGTGATTGTAACATTTCACCTTTGCACAGAATCCATACATTTTAATTTCTGAAATTATTTGTTTACAGTGTGGACATAAGAACACAAAAACTGCATTTTGTCTCAGATTTCAATGGTCTTTATTGAAAAACACCAATACAGCACCCAAAACTAATGAACTTCCGGCTAAATGACGACAGGTATTGTTTCTATGACACTGGTATGTTTATTGTTTGATGTTTCTGTTAGGCTGTCAAATAAATACAATGGTCCTCTACAATGCATTTGGCATCCAGGTGTCAGCTTTTACCTACAAGAGAAAGCACAACATGTGGAATCATATAGGGAGTTGAAATGTAGTCCCCAAAAACTGCTGTATACATTAGTATTATTATCCTCATCGTCCTGAAAGTGTTTCTCACCTTTCATACGAGTCCTGTGGTGAGTTAAGGTACAACTCGATGTATCTGTCTCCTGAAAAACACCAAAAATTCAAATGTTGACGGTCTGGCAGCAGTGATCATTTTATATGTGTATCATACTGTAACATATATAACAGCAATATAATAATGAATTTCTAAAGTGACACTGATTAGAAAGAGTTGTTATTAGAGAATAATAATAGCTCAACTTTATGTCACAATATGCATAATCCCTGCAGCCTGCACAAGGTATATAAATAATATGTCTGATCTCATATAAATACTTTAAATACATTAATTAATGTACAGAGAAATTAAGATTACATCAGATGTAACTTATCATGGAAAAAGTCTCTTTACTGCTAACCTATGTAGTCTCTGTCCTTAGACATGGCGGCCATGGCATCCTGATGGCAGGGAAAGTAAACGTCCGCCTCGCCGCTCGGCCTCCCATTGGCACGGTATTCAATCAGGATCTTAGACACGACCAGAGGATAGAAGAACTGCAGAGGAAAAACAAACGCATCGTAAAAATCGCCCCCAACTTTCTTCCAGTGGAACAGCCCACGCGGTTTCAACATCCCACCACATTCGTCATCTTTATATTTACCTTTACAATGTCTTCTCCAGAAGCCTGAAAAGGAAGCCCTCTCATGTGGATGAAATGAGATGACGCGCCTGAACTATGCAGAGGTCCTGAGGGAGCAGATGTAATATGTCATTTTGGGGTCTTATAGAAAATGCATTTTTTTTTTGTTGTGAGGTGGTGCTAAAGGAGTAAAATATCCTGTCACCAGTTTTGAGCCTGGGCTGTGAGGAGGAGACGGTCCTGTTCGGCAGCTGAGAGTTAATCGTCCTCCCTCTGTCCCTCCAGCTCGAGTAAATATCTTCTTTTCTGCTGGAAAACACCTCAACGTATCTGCAGACAAACAACACAAACGAGTATGTCAGGATTTGAACAGTAACATTTGCCACTTGCTGTTGCTAAGATCATTTGTGCAGGGTTACAATGCTGTTGCAGATCTGTGTTTGCCGTATCTCACCGGTTTCCTATGACCTCTCTGTCTCTCTGCAGAGCTTCATCAGCCACTTCCTGGGAGCAAAACTGCACAAAGGCTTCACCAGAGTTTCTCCCTCTGTGGTCCGTGACGATCGTGATCCCGTTCACCGCTATTTCCAAACCTGCAAGTTCAAACAAGATTCATCAAACAGTGAATACAAGTTTCCTTTTTTCATTAATGCCAACGTAAAATTATTCTCACTGCACAATCTCAAAAGTAGAGCCCCAAAGGCAGTTTTTTTTCAAATGAAAAGAAGGAACTGATGATTTAAAAAAAGAAAAGAAACATAAGAGAGAAATTGTGGAGTAATGAACTGATATCGCAGACTAAAGGTTACCTGAAAAAAACTGTACAATGTCGGCTTCAGTACATGTGAAGGGGAGGCCTCTGAGCCGAACCACCCCATCAGCTGGAACCTGGAAGGCCTTCTTCAGAATGGACTCAGCCTCACTGTTTGTCACTTCATACACTGCAAATACACACACACAGAAAGCAGTGTGTAAACGTATCCGTTACTTAAGGTATCGGTAAATCCCCTTGTTCAAGACAAACCTTCAACGTATCTGGAGCCGAGGTACTGTCGGTGCTTCTCCAGAGCTTTGCTGATGTCCTCCTCATGCTCCAGCTCGATGAAGGCTTGTGCTGACGACCTGCCCTGTCTGTCCACAGTGAGGTGGATTCCCTCCAGCCCGTCGCGGATCCTGCAGTCTGAATTCACAGGGCATAAAATCAGTATAACAGACTTTAGAGTCTTTCACGTTTTTCCCCTTAATGGTAACAATTTGAGTATATTTACAGAATAAACCGATAAAATTAGCATTTTCATGATTAGAGTTGGATTAGAGTTAGAGTCGTACCGGAGAAGAAGTCCAGGAGGTCCTGCGCCGTGCACGACCAGGCAAAACCTTTCACCTGAACGATGTAAGTCTCCTTCTTCTCTGGCTCTGAATCAGACTGGTAGGCTGGGAGATGAGGATAGTCATCATCACTTGGGGCTCCGGCCTGGAAAATATAACAAACTGTCTTCTATTGTGTCTTGCAGTGATTTTACCCTTTCATTCATTTGCTGCTATTCCCCCGTGAAGCACTTTATTAGGAGCACGTCGACAAACTACTTATTCATGCAGTTACACACCAAGCAGACCATGAGTTCAGTAAAGTTCAGTGACCTCCACAGTCCACAGGTCTGACACCGGTCGACTGAATGAGTGTGATGAACGGATGTGACGCAGCTATGTCAACATGGAGCAGAGCTGAGGTTGTTCTGAGACCAGGTGGATGTTTACGGTGCTAGCTGGGTTAGCTCTGTATTAGCCTGTTAAGGCGCACTAACTCTGTCTGAAGTGTGGTGAAGCAGCGGTGTGAAGTACTGTACCTTGGTGCAGAGGCCGAGCCTCCTGCTGTCCACAGCGGACCGGAACTGGCACAGTCTCTGCGCGCAGCCGGCCCGGGCCGCTGATGTCCAGGTTCGCTGCTGGATGAGGTTACCGCCTCTTGTCGGTAACGTTGGCGGCCTGACCGCGACACAGCGCCGCAGTAGAAACAACAGGGACTGACCGCTACGGGACATTCTGGATGAGATCACGCACGAGCCGGGGTTTAGCCGCTTGGTTTAGCTAGCTGCCGGTTTGACATGAAGCTCCCTACTCACGTGGGTTAGTCAAGGGCAGAGGCTTAACGGCAACGTAAAGTAAACGCTAGTGTGTTTTCTGTTTCCGTTCGTCTTTTCAAATTAAACGTCAAAACGTACGCTACTTAATAACTAAATTACATCTTACTGGTCTTCCGTCATCAACGACCAGGCATTTGTCTTAATATTCACAGAACAAAAAAATAATATCTTAATGGCAAATATAAATAATGTATATTTTGAATGAAAGATAAAGACCTTATTTATCAGCCCATTAAATTCACTCAAATGGGGGCACTGTTTATTAGAAATCATCAGGCTCTTGACTGTCATTATTATTATTATTTTATTATCATTATTATTATTATTATCTGTTTATTTGCTGCCACAATTTTCCTTGCGTACCAACCAAATCCTATTAATTTAATCAAAAGGAAGCAAAAGCTCTGATGATTACGCTAAGTCATGTGAACTTGACGATACTTTTTCTGCTGCTTGTACTTCCTCTTTTTGTTTTGTACTCCTGCTCGTGTTTCGTGTACACTGACATCTAGAGGTTAGGATGCCATAA
This sequence comes from Trinectes maculatus, assembly GCA_016785345.1. Taxonomy (NCBI): domain Eukaryota; kingdom Metazoa; phylum Chordata; class Actinopteri; order Pleuronectiformes; family Achiridae; genus Trinectes; species Trinectes maculatus. Next base: position 56,016 of record JAFBJQ010002583.1, read on the forward strand.
AAAAGTCCTCGAATGTCCCTTCTGTCATGTGTCATAGCAATGAAACTATGTCCAATCCTCCAGCTCGTCTCTTGACACAGAGGGACTTTGATTGACACCATCTAATCACATTCAATGTGGAGCATGTTAATGAGCTATGTTAATAGATTCCTGACAATTACAATTAGTCCATCTCTGCAGCTTCAGAAGTGAAACTGATTGAACCAGATAATTAATGTGACCAAGCCTTAATGGAGTCTCTTTGGTCAATTCGTGTTGGTGATGCGAATTAACAGTTGTTTTATAATAAATAATACATTTGTGTCATTTAACTAAACCCACCTATTTTGGGCATGCTGCCATGTTTTTTTTTTCAATGACTGGAAGCGGCACCTGAACGCAACACTGGCCACCCACTTACACCCATTATATTCTGCAAATAATCAAAGTTAAAAACAGGAGAAGAAGAAGAGGAGGAGGGAAAGAGTCGGTCACGTGACCGCCTCCGTTATTTCCTGGAACTGCCTCCTGCCTGCGCTGCTCGCTCCTGCCTGCCACAGCACGCACACACACATACACACAGCTAAACATACACACACACACATACGCAGCGCTCCTGTTAACGGGGAGAGAAGAGAAAAAACACCGCACACGTCGCGAAGGCCTCTCGCTGTAAACTCTGCTGCTGCCACAGCGACGACGGACATAAACACACACATACACACGCGCTACACTAACACAAACACATATCGTTTTTCAACCTGCTCTTTTATCAAAAACGTTTCATAGCCTTGTAAAGAAAAAAAGACAGTGCTCATAATGGCGACAGCTGCGGTGTCTGCCCCTGCTGGCCCCAGCCCCGGGTCGGGAACGGAGCTCGTCCGCGGGCAGGCCTTCGACGTCGGGCCTCGGTACAGCAACCTCTCCTACATCGGCGAGGGAGCCTACGGGATGGTGTGGTAAGTGTCCCCGAAAGCGACACGGCTTTTTTTTTTCTTTCTGTGCTTGTCGTTTTAGCTGTTAGCTTCCTAACGTTAGCTAACTTGCATCTGTTTTCCGTCAAATGCGACAAAATAATGTTTGCATTTGTCGCTAGCACCAGTGTCATTAGCCAAATGCGGACGGCGTCAGTTTGTTGGTAAAGCGAATTAAATCACAACCGAATAATTAGATTTGATTATTTGATTAGATTTGCACGTAACTATTTACAATTTTAGTCTGTCGGATCTTTTGCTAGCTAGGTTTTTATATTTTACATTTATCTCCTGTTTCAACTGAGTTTGTTTTTACAACATTGTTTTAATTGTATAACGCTGCTTATGGTTTTATCCCTACGAGTAAATGTTTGTCCCACATTTCTACAACGGGGTGTGTGCAGTCTTCCACTTTAAATCAACACTCATTTTAGTGTACATGTCAAACTAGTGTCGTTGAATATGAAGAGTTTTTTAATATGTACAACGTTTACAATAAGTGAATACCATTGACTCATGACAGCAGTTTACGTTATGTTGTGGTTTTGTTGGGGATATAAATTACATAATATACTGGTAGGAGTACCTTGAGGTTGTACATTTGTGTCAGTACATACAATGCTGCCAAATTGGCTCCTGTTTTGATGATATATTATCATGTATTTATTGGACGATAAATTCATCCAAAAGAGAGTAATTCTCTATTTTACTTGTTGTATATAGTCTTAATCTGCTTCTGTTGCATTACTGTTGGCTTAATTTAGACAAAGTATATATTATAATAAATAACATGAAAAAAGATTCATTTATCTGCTTTTTGGAGTGAAGTGTCATCAACACTCATGTTTTTAAAAAACAAAAAACAAAATTGTGTCTATTCCCAGGCCTGTGGTGAGGTAGTTCACCTTAAATGTGCACACTGTGCTGCGTTACATAATAAATCGTCCATCATGTCAAACAGCAAGAGTGTAGTTCTTTCTCATTCTGTGGTGAGATCTCTGACATGACAGAGAGCCTGCCGACTAAGTAGTGGCACGGTAGGTTGTTTATCATCCTTTGGAGTGCAATAAAGAAAAACACCAAATGCACTCAGCTATTGCTCTTATGTTTTAGCTCCTATTAACAAATTAATAACTGAGCTTTCAGCCCAAGTGCTTGAAGACTGTTCAGTTGGCAAGTGTTGTTAATGGTGCTTTAAAAGAGACAGTAATGTGTTAGTATGAGGGATTTAAAACTGTAAAATGATGGTCAGCTAGAAGCTGGGTGACTTAACGACAGTTCAAATTGCTGTTATAGTTTACAGTCTTCTTATTTTTCGACAGGTTTGTTGTTACCAGAGTAACAACAGTGAACATGTTTTTCTCTTAGCTAACAACTGTTGTTGACATATTACAGGTGGTGACTTGTGTCTTTTTTTTGTAATTTTTAGGCTTGGTTCTCATGTCTGTGGTGGTTCTGCACCTCACCTCTCATTTTTCAGGCACACAATGTGGGCGGCACTCTGACGTTTCCTTCCTTGAACTCTTTTAATGTCTTTTTAGTTTCTATCAGCTGAACACTTTCTCATTTGCTGCTTCACCATGGTGGCCCATTAGAGCTCATGCTTGTCAAGAAGGTTTTTATCATGACTGCAAGGTTCCTCTGCAGTGTCACCATCTATATGCCACTAGTATTGATCTAAATTCCTAATTTATAGAGCTAAAATGTGGATTAACTTTGTGTTACACTGTCTTTTTGGCCTGCACAGTATTGTATCAAACAAAATAGTCTTTTATGTGTTCTTTTTAGAAGCTGAAAACTGATGCTGGGTGTTTCTGTTTATCGTCAAGCAAAATGAGTTTTGACGATTATGTGGCAAAGGAGGAATTGAGCAATTAAACTGCTTAAAATAACTTTGTTGGCAGGTGATTGGTTTAGTTTAACAACTGTGCAACGTTTCATACTTTTGAAAAAGGCAGATTGAATCTATTAAGAAATAAACAAACAGATGAAAGTTAATCTGCAAGTTGTGAATTTGTTTTAACAGTTACAGTTACAAAATGTACTTGACTAAATGGTTCAAGGGCTTTTGACAGTGAGGCATGTCATTTCCAGAGAAGGCCTATTTTTGTTTTCAAAAGCCTCTTGTTGATGGTAAAGCTGTTGCATGTCAGGGCTTTCCAGTAGCTGAGGGCTGCACAGATTGATGGTGCACGGTGCCTCCCCACATAAGCTCTAGTTCGTGTCCACCGTCTGCTTACATGGTCACGAGATACTGGATCAGCCTCTGTGCTGATATTCAAAGACTGCTGTGGCATACTCTACTTTTTCAACCCGCCCACATGAGCAGTTAGATCACCGGGGAATGCTGCCAAATTGGCTCCTGTTTTTTTGTTTTGTTTTGTTTTTTTTGTTTTAACCAAGTTTATTTGTCTGATGGACTGGATGTTTGTTGGGTTTGTAATCATGGCAATGTAAGAGAAACAGAACTAATTAGGATGGCATCTAATTGCTTCCTCATAATTGTTTATGGTGAATATGTTAATTATGAGAGTTGAGTATCTCTAAAGATGCAGCAGCAGGAAATGTTTGCTTTGTGTTATCTGTAACCTCATGTACTCATTCTTCTCAGAATGTAACCACAGCCCTGGTTTGCAATCAGTGGGCCCAGTTAACTCATTCAGTGACATATTTACCCTTTAATACAGATATGGAGATACATTCAAGTGTATTAGATTGTTACATCCCAGCATAAGACTGTAAGAATGTAGACTGATTTCCCATGTCATGATGGTACCATTTACAGTATATTTGGTGTTATATTGGCTGTGCATTTGAGGACAACTTTCTTTAAGTTAATGTTAAAAAAAAGTAAATAAAGTAGAAGTGAGCACATGTAGAGTCTGGACAAAACTAAAAAAAATATTTAGTCTCAATTTGTAGTTATTGATATATGCTTAGAAATACAATGCACCAGTTTGCACCTTGTGCATCCTTCTCTCTTCTTCTCACATCTCGTGTTAACATTTAATCATATAGCAATAAGTGTCCTCCTCCTGGATCTTATGACTCCTAATCTCAGTATCAGCTCCTTGACCCTCCTGATTCTTAACCAATGTTGATGCTCTGCTTCATCCTGCCATGAGCCATCCTCTTGAAATACCACTGTGACGCCCGTCCCCATAGCAACCGCTCTGCCTCTGACATCAGTACCAGCCAATGGTAGAGGGAGGCAGAGAATGAGAGCCTTGACACTCTGAAATCCTGTTGTGTGATTCAGAAGGACATGTAATTTGTGTAATTTGGGTGATTATGCCTGCCAAGACGAGCACAATGACTTCTGGTTCAACAAGCACATGAAACATTCACACCGCTGCTTGTTGTAGTAGTGAAGCCGATTTGGTTGTTTTTCATCATGTGGAACGAGGAAAACTTGCTTTCCTTCAAAGTCACTTCACATACGTATCCTTGCTGTATGTAAAGGGTTCGGAAAAAAGATATAAAAAAAGTCCTAGTCTGGTCCTTTAACTGCTGTCAGCAAGCATATTAGTCATAACATGTTTTCGTCTAAGTCCGTGAGCTTCTTTCAGACATAGCACACCTACTGTGTGAAGTAAAAGTGAGATTGCTTTGAGTGTGTTGTGTTGCAGGAAGCTGTTTTGTGGTGTTTAAGTCAGGCCATACAGCTTGGATGCTCCACATCAAACATTAAACAATTATTTGCTTCCAAATTCTAAACACACACACCTCACAGTCACCTTGTCAAAACTTGTAAATGCGGTTATTCATATGCGTTTGATAAGCAAAAAAAGAAGTTGTAGGCTGCTCTGAAACCACATTTATATAGACAGATAGATTACTTCATTCATCCCCAAAGGGAAATTAAAAATTAATGTGATATTTAAGTTATCTTAAAGTCTTAAGTTCATCTTTATGGCAGTTGCATAATGCAAAAATCTTTTAATCATGCATTACCACTGCTTAATGCAACATACTGACACCCTGACTGCAAACTAGCCTGTGAGTGTTGTTTGAAGCTACACCTTCCAACCTGACATAGTTTTCCTCCCAGAACGTTGTACTCTGCAGTGCCTGTCTAGTTTGTATACTGATTTTCATATCTGCACTTTCTGGGCACATGTTGTCTGTAAGCATAGCGAGCTTCTCCCCTTCTTCCTTCAACCTAACCCCCTGAACATTGTCATGGTAACAGTCCTATTGCATAACACAGCAGCTGCAGTGTAAAGCCTTGTATTTTCATCTCCATGGAAACAGTCCCCCCCATCTCTCTTTCTCTCACCTCTTCCTGGATTGTGAGCATGCAAAGAAAACTATACAGACGCAAAGAAGAAAGTAATTTTCATATTTTCATATTGCACTGTTGCACAAGCAAGACCAGTGCTGAGCTGTTATATCAGCATATCAGTAACTTATTGATATGCAGTAGCAGTTGTAGTAGTTGCAGTAGTAGTAGTGGAATTATTAGATTCGGGTCTGTGTCGTAGAAGGCTCAGAGGAATGGTGTTCACAGAAGTATTCACATGTGGAAGGTGTGAAGTTTGAGGTTTTTGCTAAAAAAAAAAATGTTCCAAAAGATTTATTATTAAAATTGTGGCCCATCAATTTTTATTTTGTGGTATTGACTAATAATTTCAGCTCTACAAATATCCGGACATTACTGTTTCACATGCAAATAATGAGACAAAACTTAAGTATTGCTTTGCCCATGTTCTCTCATTAGGGAATTACAGTTTGCTGTGTTAGATAGGTGCCATAATTAGCTAGCTGTGAGTGTTTTGCTGGGTGTGGCCTGCTTCTGCCAGACCAGGCAAACTTACATCATTATCAATCAAAACCTTTGGCTAAGTTGTAGCTTCAGTTTTTTTTTAATAGGCTACAGTTCCTGAAAGCAGCAGTCTCTTATTTCAGAGTCCACACCTCAGTTAAAAGGCTGAGCAGGTGGAGACTTTCACAATACACTGAGACAGGCTTATCGATACTACACTCGATTCATTGTACTTTGTACTTCCTCAAAAAGTTTACTTGTCTGGACGAACCTTAAAGGAACTGAAGGGCTTGCCTCAGTAAACATTATGAAATGTATTGTAAACTAATACTGTCCTCACTCGAGCACCTCTGGAAGCACCTTAGCTTCAGTGTTATGGTTTATACAGCAAGTTACATAACTATGACTATGAGTTCTTGTTCTGCGTTATTTATGATTTTTGCGTTAAATATGAATTTGAGAATATCACATGTTTCAGAACATTGTTTATCGTCTTCAAACATAAGCATTCAAGAGATTCCCAGTGAAACTCCAATGTAGAGCCATTAAATGGGTAAACATTCAGGTTCTCTGCTCTAAGGTCAATTGCGCAGCAGACGACAGTGTTTCTTCTATGTATGCATATGGTGCTCTGTGACTCTGGAAATGGGCCTGTCTCACCAGGAAATGATCCACTGGGCTTGTTGCTGAGAGTGGAGATTCCTGCATGTTTCCTCAATGCGATCTATAACTCCCATTTACCATCTAGGTGCCGTTTGTTTTCTTTGTTTTCACGTGGCCGTCAAATGTGTTGGCCGAGGTAGTGTGAAACACTTCCAGATGGCTGATGTGAGCCTCGGTGTGGTGCTGGTGCATGACGTCACTCACCACGTACAGCATAGATTTACACAGAATAGTTCTACCCCTGTGGATCGGGCCCATTGTCACCGATACCCGATCTAGAATTTTCTTCAATGTCGGAACCGATACAAATATCGGATCGGTGCATCCCTAGTTGGAGATAGGAGAGTATTGTATCGCCATTTTAAGAAAATTCAGTGGGAACATATTGTGCTTTGTCAAAACCATACTGAAGGCTGTACCACTGACTGTATCGGAAGAAACTGGCACAGACAATTTAGATAAATCTTTTAACTCCCTGCATCTCAGTACACAAAGATATCTACTGGTGTAGAACAGTAACATGGTGAAGGGAACAGTTTCCTCCTACACAAAAGACACTGCACACGTACACAGAGGAAGCTCAGACACACGCGCCTCTCGCAGAAGTGGAAAGGAAGGTCACTCATATTTCCCTTACAGAAGGCTGGCACACTTGTGTTTACATTACAGTCTTTACGCCCCCAATCGCTATAGCAACCCATTTTCCTATTTTGTTATACTATGTGGGTGTTTTTCACTCATTTCCACTGTTTGTAATGTACAGAAATAAAACCTTGCTCGGGGGGATGTAAATGAATCTGAAATCTGAAATGAAATGAAGTTTTCTGTTGGGCATTTGGTTTTGTGATTACACCCAGTGGCAGCAAATTGCAACAGTTTTAGATCAGATGACTTGCAGATTTAGAAAATCTTGGAGCCTGACAGTAGTAATTTACATTTTTTGGCAGTGTTTATCCGTTGGACTTGGTTTTGTTTCATCACTTCCAGAACACTGAAGATGTCCGGCCAGTTTGCGTATCTTTTGCCAAACTAAAAATTGTTACTCCTCAAGACAAACTTGAAAATGATTGAGCTGAATAGTTGTCATTTCTATAAAACCACTACAAGCTTTAATGATAAAGAAGCTTTTAATTTCCTGAAACATGAAACTTAACCAAAAACTTTATGAATGTTTTAGTCAGTGCAATTGAAGGCAACACCAAGGAATTTTTATTCATGTGCACTCCTGTGGTTGAAAAGTGTAGAAAAGTGATTCATGACTGAATTTGTTCAGAATTGGCCAAAATGTTCACTTGGATTCAAAGTGATGAGAATCACCTTTTATTATTCAATACCATACCACAGGAACAGAAGGTGAAAAAGGTGAGCAACACCTTGACTGCTTGGCAGACACCTACAATCGTGAGCCGGTAATTCTAGTTGGACTGAGAAGGGAAAACTGAGATGACAGGGTTTTTTGGAGTTACTGTTGGCATGCAGGATGCAGATTTAAAACTTAGTGTGGGAATTCAAGAAATCTCAGAGTACTGGGTGTAGACTCACTCAATTCATCAGACATTTTTAAGCTGTGTACATCTTTAGCTCTTTCCCTGTTGGTTTTTGTAGTGCTCGGTGCTGCGACCACATCTACTCAGCAGTGCATCATGACTTGCAGTATTGCAGAACCGTGTTTGTCATCATGCTAAATTGGCAGCTGTTGGCATAAATGCTGCAATGACTTCTTAAAACGTTCTTTTGAAGTATTTTGTGCTTGGTTTAGAGTTTTGTGTAACTGTTCTTTCTTAAATCCAGCCACTGCATATATTTCAACTTTCATCTTTCACTGTTCTTCCAGCTCTGCCTATGACCGGGACAACAAGATACGTGTGGCCATCAAAAAGATCAGCCCTTTTGAGCATCAGACATATTGTCAGCGCACCCTGAGGGAGATCAAGATCCTTCTGCGCTTCAAACATGAGAACATCATCGGAATCAATGACATTATCCGCACGCCAACCATTGACCAGATGAAGGATGTGTATCCTTAAACACACATGTCACAGTTGAGACATGGTCTGATTTACAGGTGGCTTAGTATGTCATGTGTCTGCAGCTGAATGTAACACCATTAAGTTGCACCTCAATGCATCAGTAACTTGAGGCTGATGCTACGTTACAGTATTTGTATTTGACACTGTTTTGGAATGATTTGTCCGTAATGTTGATTTTACAACTGAGCGTTTGTATGTAAAATGGTGGTGTTTAGATGTGTTTTATTACACAAGGTCCACCTGTCACCATATATTTGGCAGAGGGTCTGTAGCCCAGCAGCAATAGCAGCAAGCTGGTTGCTTCTGTAGTTTCATAATGAAGCATGTGTGGCATTACACTTTATCTTAAAGAACACGGCTCACTGCTTCCTGCTTTCTAGATAACACAAGACCTTGTCACTACACAAAAACAGTTAATCTGCACAGAAAAAAGTATTTGCCTAAACAGAAATGAGCTGTGCAGAAAGGAACTTCAGTATGTTCTGGTTAGATGAACATCTCATAAGTGTCCACAACGCTACACATTTCAGTGGAGCTCATATTACTTCTTGGTACTAACTTTTAAAAGAGGGGCCATATCCTAGAACAAAACACCAGAATCATCTAGATAAGGAAATGCAAATGTTACTCATCTGGGCATACCACAAAGTTTTGCATTTCCAAATTAGCTTTTGCATAAAAAGCATATAAACACATGGGGCTTTGTTTCCACAGTGCTAAAGCCATAGTTCTTTAACCAGGAACTGTGCAGATATATTGTCCAGGATCTCATGGAGACAGACCTGTACAAACTCCTGAAGACCCAACACCTGAGCAATGATCACATCTGCTACTTCCTCTACCAGATCCTACGAGGGCTGAAGTACATCCACTCTGCCAATGTCCTGCACCGTGACCTGAAGCCTTCCAACCTTCTGCTTAACACCACGTGTGATCTCAAGGTAGTGTCTCAAAGAGAAGTAAAAGCAGTTCAGACAGATTGGGCTGATTTTGAAGGCTTCTTTTGATGCCAGTTGTTTTAATGCTGTGAATCACTAGTGTTCACTCTCATCCTCCCAGTCAGCCGTTAATTGTCTCGTCTCTCTTTCTTGTGCAGATCTGTGATTTTGGCTTGGCTCGTGTGGCTGATCCTGACCATGATCACACTGGTTTCCTCACAGAGTACGTGGCCACTCGTTGGTACAGAGCACCGGAGATCATGCTTAACTCAAAGGTAAGTGTTGCTTTCTTAATCAAGCACCTAAATAAAGACTGTGACTTTTACTTCCCGTTGCAATCACAATGTGCAATAAAATTTTGTATTCATCCATAATCACTGAGCACTCGCATGTTTCTCTGTATATTTTTGTTGTATTTTGAGTATTTATGTTTTTTGTGTTTCAGGATATCTTATGTTTTTATGTCTTTTGATGTTTTATTGATTGTGCATGTGTATTTGTAGTTTGCATCACAATTGCATCTAAAATGTTGTTGTATGCTTGGCTTATAATGACAGTAAAGCTATGTATACATTTATCTGTTGTATGCCCACTAGAATCCACCAGTTCATATTAAATTGACTTCAGATATACTGTAGTCATGACTGTCATTGTTCCCCCTCACTATCAGGGCTATACCAAGTCCATAGACATTTGGTCAGTGGGTTGCATCCTGGCTGAGATGTTGTCCAACAGGCCAATCTTTCCTGGGAAGCACTACTTGGATCAGCTGAACCACATTTTGGGTAATTCTTCTCTCTTATATCCACTTTTAGATTTGGTGTGACACAGTAGTTTTGTCTTTTAAATAATCATCAATTCAAATTCAGTTGATTTAGGCGATTATTATTATTACTTTATTATGCTTGTATATCTTATACAGTAAAATTATTAAAACACCTCTATATAGTCATAACATGTTTTTAAAATGTATTCCTCCCTTCTCAAAATATTTTTAGAGGGGTTGATTTCATTAATCTTAAATCACACATTATGCAAAAATAATACTTATTTAACAATGAAATGTTTTGAAATCATTTGAATGTAAATGATTTTTGCTGCTACAGATGCCTTACTTGAAACAACAGTTTTTATGTAGCTTGATAGTAAATCATGTTATTTCGATATGGATAATGTGTTTGTTTATATATTGTGCTCTTTTCTTTCTAAATCATACTTATTTTTGTGTGTATTATTACAGTCTCGGCATGTTTCAATATCTGTGATGTTTGCTCTGTCTGCATAAATGATTTAGAAAACTTTCAGTCAGATTTCACATTTTTTCATTAGCAGTTGCTTCCTGTTAGCCATAGATACTGTAGATGTTATGTATTTGTTAAAATATACTTTTTGTTGCACGGTGTGAGACCACATATTGCTTCTTCCATCTGTCAATATTTTTCTATTGTAATTTTTGCCCAAAAAAACCTTCTTGCATAACTGGAAAAATCTCACTGGCGTTGTGTGAATTTGCACACAGTGTTTTTCATTTACAGTTGTGCAGAGTGATAATTTATAATCTTACTTGTCCCTCAGGGATCCTGGGTTCTCCGTCTCAGGAGGATCTCAACTGCATCATCAACATTAAGGCCAGGAACTACCTTTTGTCACTGCCCTTGCGCTGCAAAGTGCCATGGAATCGACTCTTCCCCAACGCTGATCCAAAAGGTCAGAGGGTGGAAGACATCTTCACAAACATACAAACACAGTAAAATTTGTAGAATATTGTCTGTTTTTAGGTAGTTATTTAAGTATTTCAGACTTTTTGTTTGTGACTTCAAAGAGACTTCACATACAAATCTTCAGACCTGTAACAAACACTGTCACTACTGTTGCTACAATAATTAGGGAGGATTAACTGTTGCTGATCACATGTCGCTGTTGTACTTCAGCTCTAGACCTGTTGGACAAGATGTTGACTTTTAACCCTCACAAGAGGATCGAGGTGGAAGAGGCCCTGGCTCACCCTTACCTGGAGCAATATTACGACCCCACAGATGAGGTGAGATATCACGTCAGTCTGTTGTTTGGTGTCACTTTACTGGCCCAGTGCTGCAGTGAGGACTTCGTTTTGTTTTTGTTTTTTTCAAATACATTGCTCTAATGATTTGCATTGTAATTCAATAAGAGAATGTGTGAACAGTTAAGTCTTTTCTTCCATCTCGTGTAGCCTGTTGCTGAGGCTCCATTCAAGTTCGACATGGAGCTAGATGACCTACCCAAAGAGACACTGAAAGAGCTCATCTTTGAAGAGACTGCACGTTTCCAGCCCGGCTTCAGGTCCTAACATCTCTCATGGGTAAGGCCCACACCACTGCTGTCAGGTGTCCTGAATAACACAAACCCAAAGAGGGACAGTACTCAGAACAACACATACAGAACAGTGACAGCTGCTTTAAAGGAACACGCCACCATTTTATGAATTCTGTTCCAGTGTCAGTGCAGGCAATGCCTCGTTCTGATGGTACCTATGCTGTCTTAGCTTAGCATAATGCATTGATTAAAACAGTTTACACATTCTTATGCACTGTTATATGTACAAAGCTCACATGCAGTTACTGTGTCTTCTCTCCCAGATTACTCTGTGGACTGGCCTCTGTGTTGCCACTGCTCCTCCCTGCCTCCACACTGTTGCTGTGATCTTGTTTTTCATTTCTCTACTGTTGTCCACATCACCTGGATTCCTTGGGTATCACTCGTAAAGTCTACTTTGCTCAGGAATGGCGTCAGGAATCAATCAGTTATTCTCTCTCTCTCTCTCTTTCTCTTTCTTGTTCCCTTGGAGGTGAAGGGTGAGGGCTGCGAGTGGGGGTCACAGCACAGCTTACAGTTTGGGTGTGATTTTGTGTTTTAAGCCAAGAAAAACAAATTATTTGTTTGTCTCAAAGGCGTTTGGCTCTGGCTATTTCTATTGAAGACCTTTTATGTCCAGTTGAATGACAGTGATAGACTAGCTGTTGTTTTTTGGTGCAACTGTTGCCGTGAAAAATCTACCAACATTGCAAAACAAGGGTATGTGACTTAAAGATTCATCCAGCATAAAATCAAGGGGTCTTTTGAAATTTCTAGTGTTTGTTGCAACGTTATATGGGATAGCTCTATCTTTTTTTTCCTCTATGTGTCTTTCTGAAAAAAGAAAAACATGAATGAAATTGAAAACTGATTTATGCAATGAAAACAAATAATTAGCCAGAGACTCTGTGGGCCACAAGCCATTACTTGGTGTTGCTGAGGATCAATGTTTTATCAGTGACCTTATATTTTAATCCTTAATACCACTCACAGAGAAGCCCCAAATGCAAATATATACATATATATACATACATGCATACATCCATACATACATGCATACATATATACACACACGCGCACACACACACACACACACACACACACACATATCCTAAAGAGAGTCTTAAGATGTTTTAATGGCACGTGTGACAATATAAGATAAATCAGATTAATTTATATACTTTTTCTTTTATTAAAAACATTTTTTAAAATGCCCATTTTTTATTTCTCATTGGCTTCAGTGAGCACATTCAGCACATGAGTTAAAGTGCATTAAAAACTAACCATTGGTTTTTGCCTTAGCCATGAGAAACTAAAAGAAGTCAGTCTATTCTACAGGGGGCCAGATGTACAGAATGCTATTTTTCATATCAAGGGAATATACTTCAGGACAAGTATTCATTTATCAGACAGAAATGGCTTTTTTCTGGAGGAACTGTGGTGCCTCCTTGTTTGTCCTGTTTCGTGTTTTATTTTTCTTCAGCCTGTGTTGATCTCTCTCTCGCCTTGTTAGAATAATACTGTGCCCTTTGCATGACTGTTATAAGCTCTGTATACAAAGACAACAATGTTAAGTGCCACACAAGCCTGACAGATCCATGGGGAGAGCACCCAGGCTCTTTCTGTTCTACCTTTTTGTGGTATATCACACCTCCCAGCGACTTGGTGCTTTTTGTCTGCTCTCTTTCACTTGATTCACCATCTTATTTTGTGTTTTCACTTGTCTTTTGCCTCTACAGTTTTGCCTCTCCTAATTTTTAGCCAAACTCGGCATCCAAGTAAAGACATCTTTAACATTTTGTGGTTTCAAATAGGAGAATAACCATGCATCTGTATTTATACCCAATTGTAAACCCATCAAGCCTGTTTTCTGAACCTCAGAAATGGGATTCAGTCATGATACAGTTTGAAATAATACAGAAATGTAAATGAACATGTTTCCATTAAGTCGTTAGGAATTTCTTTTTTGCTTTAATTGCACATTTTCACAATGATGACAGTTGGCGGTGTCAGCCCGAGCAGACCACTGCACTACAAGTAAAGTAAAAAACAGTGCAACAGAAGTCAAAGCCACACCCACTTCTTGTCAGTGAATGCTGATTAAAGACTGTTGAATATGAAGATTTTCAATCATGTTAAAGGATTTATGACTTTAAGCCCGACGCAGTAAGGTTTCATCCACCAGCTCAGAAGTAGTAATGCTATGTCTACTAGCTCGAGCATTTTCATTTGAGTTGCACTGCAGTGTCTAATGGCTGTCATTTCCTTATGTTTACTAGTGGGCCTCAAATATGTTCAGTGTCGAGGAAAGCCCATATGTGAGTGACCTTATGATCAAAGTAAGCATTGAAAAGTAGAGAATGAATTTGACTACGCTGGCACTTAAAGAATTAGAGATTTAAATTTATGTGAGATAATTTCAGAACTGAGACTTTTTGGTTTAACCCTTTTTTTCTCTACTATATAATCTGTGACAAATGTATCAGGGCAAGCTGCAAACCCATGATATTTATGTATCTGTCACAGGATGGCTGATTCTTTTTCTACACATGCACACTCTGCAATTAGTCAGTCAGTTGGTTCATTGTCACATACAGAGTTAACCTTCACATTAATGCAGCCGAGTAACACGTTTGACCAGCAGAGGGCAGCGAAAACATGATTTACTGATGCTGTTTGTTTCTTTTTTGAAACTTCAGCTTAATCTTTAAATTTCTCCTGACCTAAAGTCTCCTGACCTAACATGGCAAATATATGGTTTTAAATGATACATGATTAATTCAAATATATATCTTTACCTTGCTATTTTTTCATATAAGTACTTCAAATATGACTAGAAATCTCAAGTGTTACAAGGAGGGGAAAAAAGAATTTTAACAAAATTATATTTTTGATCATATTCCTGTCTTTGCTGTGCCCTCGAAAAAAAACACGGTTATTTGGTTCACTGAGATTTTAATCATTTGATGGGGGGGAAATTATGACCAAAACTACATTGCAGAAATGACAGTTTTTGCACTCCCAGGTGTCACCTGCACAGATGTAAGGTAAAGGCTCATCTGTCCCCTTACTCCTCACAGGCTTTATATACTCGTCTGTCACACAAATATGAAATGCACTTGCTTCAACAGTAGGTGGGATGGGATTTGTAACCCAAGGTGCCTGCTGGGACTTGACTTTGCCTGTAGATAGTATTTTTTGGTGGGGGGAGTTCAGTGAGAACATTAAGGGCACTGGAAAACCATACTGGTATTAGTTGTATAAAAAAAAAAGCTTCTCCTGAGTTCTTTGTGCAACCTGTCTGTTTGTGCCTTTTTTGATAGTCTTGATATCCCAAGATTTGACGTGCAGCTTTTGTTTAGTCGGGAATCTGTTGTACTTGCAGTATACGCTCTTATAAATGAACACAATCAAGTCTGTGGGTGGGAGGGTTTGCGGGTGGGTATCCTTATCTTTCAGTTGTGTAAATTTTAAAAACAATTGTTGCCACAGCTGTGTGATTTGTGACTGTGTTGAAAAGATGAAAAGCAAACATTTATATTTTTTTGCATTACCCTTTTTCCTTGAGCCTTTTTTCTTTTCTTTTTTTGATGTTTTTGTGCAGATATTTTTATTGTAAAATGAATGTTATGTTTCTATCTGACACTAATCTTGTTTGACTTGTCTCCAGTGGAACTACTTCACTCTGTATGTTTTGATCAGTATCAACCTTTAATTGTGTTGTTAACATTTATAAAGGAAAAGAAAAGGTGATCTTTGGTTGTATTTTAAAGGTTTCTGTTTGATCTGCCGTAGAAATTGATCGTTTTATTTTATTGTGCGAGGGATTTGACTTGAACAAAAAAATTTCTTACTGCCACATTGATTTTTTTAAAAATTCTGCCAAGACATTTAAATAGATGTTTAGTCAAAACAGTGTACCTTCATTTACTCCGTGACCTGTCTTTGTAAGTCACATTACAGATTTCACCTGGCATGTTCATAACAGGAATCATTAAAGACAACTTCTGAAACTGCTGTCATCACATACAGAACTGCAAAAATAAGTTTCTTGGAGTGACAGAGTAAACAAATGTGTTAATGTTGTTTAATAAGTGAAAATTCTTAATAAAAATGGTGCATTACTCCAAAACATAATTGTGGCTATTTTTGTCTGCCACTTTTAAGATCACTATTGGCCTTTCCAAATAATGGTCTCAAAAGTGTACCCTATTTCCTTAAACTAACCAGCTCAAATTCAAGGGTTTTACATAAGTGTGCATATTAAAATGAAATAGAAAAAATTAATTTCCACGCAATGACTAATCGTGACTACTTGGTGTGATGCTTGAAATTGAGCTCATGTGTTTCCCACTCCTCGCATTCGTCTCTGAAATTTTTCTTCACCTTGATTAGGTAAATTTATTTGATTTGATTGAAGTTTGAAGCTACAGCATGCAGACTCTAACCATGACTTTTCTTTGATTTGCAGATCTGAGGAGGTTTTTTTATTTCTTTGACTTCGTCAATTTAAAGTTGTTTTGATCTTTTGCCTTTATTTATATGAATAGTGACGGGGATACAGGAAAGTGGGTTGGTGAGTAGTGGTATGACTTTTACTTTTGAAACTGTATGTACATTTTACTGGTAATTTTTAATATTTTGATGTTGCAACTTTTACGTACATGTCCTTCTTTGAGTTGGCTTTTTGCTGTTATTAAATGATGCAAAATCCTTGCATCAGTTTTAGGGGAATTATGTAATATATTTGAACTCCTATTGTGTATGCTAGTTTTCGATCAAACATGACACAATGATTATGATGCACAATTAACAGGAGACTGAAATTATTAAAATTTTACACAGTAACAAAAAAGAAAGGGGCAAGAAATCCTTTTTGTAGATACATTGTTCCTTAACATTCTGTAGGGGGCGCTGTTGTCTAAGCGCATAGTACCAAGAGAGGTCTGATTCATACATTAGTTGCATTCATTAGCATACAATTCACAACAAGGTCATATCAAATTCACTTACATTCATTTAAAAAATTGGAGGCATTGTGACAGGACGCTTAATTTTGACTAATCCAAATTCAACAACCTGCTAAATTTAAGAACATTAATATCAGAGGTGGAAAATACTACTTAATAATCAGCTGTATATAAAGTAGTTAGACCTACCTGCAAAAAGCATCATCTTAACCCAGATATTAATATATGAAATAAAACGTAAGTAGACAAGTAGTAAGTAGTGTTAACCAATTAAAACTGCAGTAAACACCAGTATTAACCATCAATACACTGTATTGATTTTGGTTTGTTTACTTCCTCGGTCTCGACCACGTGTTTGCAATGCGGCCACGCGTGCGCGCTACAGGACACTGGTTTTTTGCACGCATTCGTGTCGGTGACGCGCACCGTCGAAAACAACCACCACGTGAGCGCGCAGATCAGAGTATGGCCGTCGGGTTGATTGGCTGTGGTCTTTTAGCCCCACCCTCCCATGTGGCAGATTGGTCAGACAGAGATTGTTCTTCTCACTGATTGGATGCTATTTGTGGACCCGACTGTGTAGCTAGGCTACTGTTGCCTTCAAGTACTCCTCAAAAGATCAAATTGAAGATGAAAAGATGCGTCTGTTGTTTAGGTCCAAGTCCGAGACCGAGTTTTATTCTTGAGTGTTTTTTTAAAACATATTTGTGCAAAGTGTGAGCAGAATATAGAAATGCTATAAAAAAAACATAAACTTTATTCACATAAACGTTATTATACACTCAACACACAGTTTACAAAACGTTTCATCAGCTGCTGTTATGGTGTGAATGCTTTCTAGCAACCAAACAAACAACCAACATCTTAACTAAACTGTATGTATCAGTATAAAATACACCGGTTACATAACTCACAAAAAAAAACCCAATTGTTTTTTGTTGAAAAATGTCTAAACTCAAAATGACCTCAACAAACTAAACTGTTGCTGTTTAGATCTAGTATTTTGCCCCATATGCTGTAAAGAGACAAAATGTTTGCACTCTGAGCTATTTTCATACAGTCTGTGCCCCCGAGGCTTGTGAAGTGAAGAAGTGTGAAGAAGTGTTTCACATGTAAGTATAACTCTTAATTTATTGATATTATGATTTTTGTGGTTTAACAGCATATTGTGTGTGTTTATTTTCTCCATTGATTATTGTTGTCAGAGAAAACAGTAGATAAACAGTAGACCCAACTTGTTGTTGAACATGTTAAGACATGTCCCATGCTTTTTTCCCCCAGTGCTCTGAAACCCGAACATTCCTACATGTCCCGTGGCTCCTAAACGCAGCACCGATTGATGGAATAAAAACACGGCTTTTCTCCGCTTCATCTGAACAAGTTTGACGGTGAGACCAGCTCACACAGTTCAACCCCATTGTGGACGTGCACGGTGACAGCGACGCTGACAGTGCTATCAGGAAGATCCGGTGCCCTGGATGTTTTTGTGCAGGAGCCAGCGCGCGCGGCGCGTAACGGGAGCTCGTTAGGATCAGGGTATAAATAAGGCCGCGGACGGGACATCTCTGTCCGTCCTGGCCTGTCTCTGACACCAGCTGCGAGCTGCTCCGACATGCACACACTCTGATCCGCCTCGCGGACGGGACTCGTGCCAAACTACGGATCTATCCGCACACTCTCACGTCCACAGAGGGGACCGGTGTATTTGGAGACTTTTTAATGGCACTGTGCTCGACCTAGACAGGCTGCTGCTGCCTTCATGGGACGGTGAAGCTGTCTGCTTTTTATTTTTTTATTATTATTTTATGTTATTTTTATGCCTGATACCCACACTCCTGCGGCTCCGACTTCCTCACCGGGTTGTTGTGGTCTCCGAGGTGGAGAAGGCCAAGTGTTTTTGTGGTGAGTGTTGAGACAGTGACCTGCTGGAGGACACGCGTGTGATTGTCCCAAAACATCACTGTAATAACCCTGTATTATCACTGCAATGACCCCCCACACACACACACACACACACACACACACACACACACACACTCCCCACCACCACCACCACCACCATCCCCACTGACCCCAGAGTCTGTGCGTGTGTTGTTGGTTTACAGCTGCCATCACGCTGTCACGTTACATGTTTTGTTTATTTCCTGTCGGACCACGACTTTTCAAGTTTCCCTTTATTCACATCTTCCGTTTCTCCATCATTGGATCGAGCTGGTAGTTTGTGATCACCCGTTATGCTTTGCGTGTGAAGCAAAAACAGTACTCTAAAGGGAAAAAAAACAACATATGATATTCCCACTTTGATCCATACGATATATTATTATTCCTTGTGAAGTGAACGCGTGGGGTTTTAGTCGCTGTTGTAGCTTATTAATGAGATCACGTAGGCCTATAATTATCGTCTTCCGTTCATCAGCGTATACGGTTACAACGCGTCTTTTATTGGCGTCGTGCAATCTGATCTGCGAGCTACACCCTGGAGCACACAGCCCGACGTGCGGCTCCTTCCAGGTGATAGTTTGCGCCATCTCGGTCTGCAGAGCTCGGCCAGTTTAAAAAAAAAAAACGCCACGTGAACAGGCGACATAAACACAGAGAGAGGGAGAGAGGGAGAGAGGGGATGGATGGCGTAACGCTCGCGCGCGCACAGCAAGCACCTCTGGAGCAAGCCGCAGTGTCTCCACGCGTCCCCTGCCTCTCGCGGTGAGGAACGCACCTGAGGGGGGTTGCAGTCAAACAGGGACTCGTGCTGCGTTGTCAACAGAGGCAGCGGGAAGCGATTCACAGCCCATGAGTCGTTGCCGTGGTCTTGAGGGTGGCGCGCGTCCTCAACGTCAGGACAACGAGGGTAAGGCTTTTGTCGTAAGGGGGTTGTTGTTGTTGTTTGGGGCTTTTTTTTGTCTCTCCATTATCCTAAATTCAGTGTCATCCTTTATGGCGTAATATTACAGGTGTGGGTCTGTCCAGTGTCAGGATGATGTAGCCTGGCACTGACACATAAACAGTACAGCAGCTGCAGGGAGGAGGGGCGGGGTGGTTTGGGGACGATCAGGTTTCTGGCTTGTTTGGGGTTTTTGTCTATATATATTTGTCTATGTATATATATATATATATATATATATATAGGGGCTGTTTGAAACCAACGTGTCAGTTTGGTTTCACACAGCCCCAGTAGATACTCAAGGAAGCTTTTGATCTGTTACTAAAATTAACTCATGGGAACAGGTTTGTTTTGGCGCTGTACCTCAGAGAGATGTTTGATTGTTTTTCCGTAAAACAGCACTTTAATATTCTTGATTTCCTCCGTGACAACCTCTTGGGTATTTATTGACTCTTTGTTGTCATGCTGGTATCAAATTGACCGTTTTTGTAGTTTTTAATCCTTTAAAAACAAACAAGGATCCGTTTTCCTAACGGGATTTGACCACTGATAGGCTACTGTGGAATTAGTCCACAGTCTAATTTATAAAGAAAATAATAATGAAACAATATGTGATTTAACTGAAAAAACGAGCAGAGACCAAATGCGACTGTGCGTTTAAATAATAAAACTGTGATTGGGACTAAACACTACAAAGGATTTTATTATTTATAGGATTTTATTTTATATTATATAAAGAAGAAAGAGATTCATATTCTCATCTTGTATTTATTTACACATCCGGGTATGTGCATGCTGCCTCCTTCCCTTGGTGGTGCGTTTATACCGCATGGGAAATAATTTCACTATAATAACTTGAAGGCTTAATGTTTCTGAAAATAAAATAATTATTTAGTTTGCTGCAGTTTGTCAAAGTTTACACCGTTGTAGCATTAATAAACAGCACCCATACCCCATAGCCATAAAATATATTGTGACAAAATATATTTCTTAATATTTTATAATAAAAAAAATAAATTATGCAATTTGGGGGGAACATAATCAAATGGTAGAAACAAAATACCAGGTTTTCGAAGAGCTACAAATAAAAGATTCAACGCATGGAAACAACTCAAAAAGAAAATTATGGTTCCACCTCAAATAGCCCCTCCGTCTGATTTCCATCTTTCCCACGGGAGCCTGAAGGCAGCACAGCTACTCATTGGTCAGCTCGGCTGTCATTCTAAAACCCATCTCCCTCCCACGTGCTGACGTTTCCGTAGCAAAGTAACCAGGCCAGTCCATTACGCACACAAAAGACACAACAAAAGCCCGTGTTGGGAAAAATGAGATCCGTCAGCACTCACAGGACACAACAATAAGTTCCCACTAGGCAGCATCACACATGGACCAGGGATTGGGACGAAGACAATCCTTTATTTAACTTGAGAAAAACATCTCAGCTGGCAGTTTTTGCACTAAGCTGCGTTTGGCTCATATCTGATCCAGGTGGTGAGTACAGTAGGATGATGATGATGATGATGATCGCCTCAAAACAAAACAAAAGAAAAACAAGCCGCAAACATGGTTCTGGTGTCGTGCCGGGTTCACAGACCGCGTCAGGGTCGGAAAAACAAACAGTGATAGCAGCGATCTCAGCCGCACTGTTGCACTGGAGCTGGCGTCGTGCTCTTTGTTGTGTATAAACACATTCAGGGAGCTGATGGAGCAAAACGAGGAAGGGGGTGAAGTTGCAAAACCTTGTAATGACAAGTTTAACCGGTGTCGATGATTACAATTGGTGTCAACGCGCACGTTGTGGTGCTACGTGTTGTTTTTGTGGATAGTCAGTGTTGTCAGGAGCGAGTCTTTTGTCTGGCCACTGTTCTTCCTGTTAGTGGTTACCAGAGACGCACAGTGTCATCAGCTCTTTGTTTTCACAGTGCACAGTTTGAACATCAGCTGTTCCTGCTGTTTTGCCTGTCCACTCAACTCACCTCAGATTTATTTTGTTGTTGTTGTTTGAAACACTTTTTCAATCAACAATGAACCAGTTTACAGGTGAGACAGGAGGCTGAGATAGAGTTGGACAGTGGCAGGAAGTGATTATGGGTTAAGTCATGAAAGCATTTTTGCATTTTGGGTGATATGAAAAATAATAGCAGGAACACATTCAATATCACATGCTGTCAAATAACTTAAAGCCAGTAACAAGCCAAACAGCTCCACAGGTGTTACCTTTTCTTTATATAGCAAGACAAAAAATAATGTGTGCATTGTGTCTCGCCCTCAGTGTGTGTTTGTATTCGAGAAAATCTTAATGCAATGCACGTAAGTGATTTAATCACTCATGGTGATGATTCTGCAGTGTGACACACATTAAATCTTGTGTGTGTGTGTGTGTGTGTGTGTGTTTACCTTTGCACATGCACATGCTGCCGGGGTTAAACTGGGCTAACTCAGAAAGGGGATTTTCTCCTTTTCATGCAGGGATTATGCCTCAGGCACCTGTGCAGGTTATTCAGTATGTCTGTAAATATGGCTCGTCTTGGGCCACTGTGTTGAGTTTCCCATTTTCACCTTTCCGGCTGCGTTAACTGTTGGTGTTTATGTGTGTGTTTGCGGAGCAGCCATGCTTTGCTTTGCGTCACGTCACGGCTGTTTCCTGTTGAGTTGCGGAAGCTCCTTTGTTTTCATGTCTGGCTGCTGGCTTCTGTCTCGTTGCTGCTCTTCCTGTTGCAGCACACTGAGCTCAACTGGAAACTTCTAGAGCTGCTGAAGCTCGTTTTCATTGTGTTTTTACTCTCAGGAATGCTTTTTGTTATTGTTGTTTGTTTGCTTTTTCTTCTATATGGGGGGAGCTTTTTGTTATGCACTGTTATTTGTGACTGTTGAACCTAATAGCTGCAAAAAATGGTCCTCTTTAAATACATTTTTTCATAAATTAAACATTAGATTATTAATTAAAGCAAGGAAAATTAAGCCCTGGCACTTCTGACTACTGGTGACCTTTTGTTAAAGGTTACCAGCATAGGTTGCATTAGCTAATAAAATATGGCTGACAAAAGTTGATATGAATCATACAGTAGAATGATAGTATGCACAATACAAAATACAAAGAAATCCTGCTATTCAGCATTTCCCAACAAGTGGATGTTTTTGTCACCCAGACTGCTGACATCAGTGTCTCTGGTCATTGTGTCGGAAAATAAGGACCTAAGGTTCACTCGTGTTTTTGCAGCAAATACAAGAAGTGAAAAGCACTGTGGTTGAAAAGATCAGTGGCGCCACCTATTTGGAGGCCAATTTTAATCAACAGCAGAGGACAGATCCCTCCCACTTTGTTTGGCTGTGACAGACATTCACTAACCTTCATGAAGTAAAAGCAGCAACACTGCAGTGTAAACCTATCCCATTAAAAAACAGAAGTCGTGGTCCCCCACCAGCTATTCACAACCCAGGTACTAAGTAAAATAAAGGGAGTACCTCTTAAGTTCTTAGATCCCAGTAGTTGTCTTGATTTACTAAACTGGCCTCCACCATTTAAGGTTGAAGAAATGCCATACATTGTAAAGATTTATACTACGTAACATAAATATAAATCATTTTATGTAACATGTTTTATGATTTTTTTGTTAAGTACAATTTAAATTTCAAAATTATTGAAACTTTATCAAATTGCACATATTATGTTTTTTATTTTTAAGTGTAAGCTTTTAAGGTGTGCAAGCTAAAGTTTTTGTTTTTCCAGGCAGCTGTAGCCTGTTTACTGTTGCATCAGACTGCACTTGGAGCTTAACAGTTTGAAGTTATAAAATTACTGCTGCACATGAAGGTGTTTTACATAACATAGTTTTTGTACTTAAGCCATAATATAGCACGATGTCGTCTGCCATTGTTAAGTTATTTGATCATTGTCATTAATACAATGGAGGTATATTTGTGAAAGAAGTTACTTTTTAATGCATAAAAGACATGTACAGTGATCACAGTCTTATTAACAACACAAGGCAAGAAAATGCATGAAGTCAGTAAAGTCATGTTTTAAACACTGCTGTGTTTGCTAATGTTAGCTAGCTAATTTTGGTCCACAACGTCATAGTATAGCATGTCTTTGCGAAACGGGGGAAAAAAATCCCTTTTTGGAAAAACATCAAATTTTGGTCCAAAACGTCATAGTATAGCATGTCGTTGCAAAAGTAGGCGGAAAAATCACTTTTTGGAAAAACATCAAATTTTTGTCCGAAACGTCATAGAATAGCATGTTGTTGCGAAAGTGGGCGGAAAAATTAATTTTTACAAAAACGTCAAATTTTGGTCCGAAACGTCATAGTATAGCATGTTGTTGCGACAGTGGGCGGAAAGATCACTTTTTTGGAAAAACATCAAATTTTTGTCCGACACGTCATAGTATAGCATGTTGTTGCGAAAGTGGGCGGAAAAATCACTTTTTGGAAAAACATCAAATTTTTGTCCGAAACGTCATAGTATAGCATGTTGTTGCGAAAGTGGGCGGAAAAATCACTTTTTGGGAAAACGTCAAATTTTGGTCCAGAACGTCATAGTATAGTGTGTCGTTGCGAAACGGGGCGAAAAAAATCCCTTTTTGGAAAAGCATCAAATTTTGGTCCGAAACGTCATAGTATAGCATGTCGATCCGAAATGAGGCGAAAAAAATCACTTTTTGGGAAAAAGTCAAATTTTGGTCCAAAACGTCATAGTATAGCGCGTTGTTCCGAAACGAGGCGAAAAAAAATCACTTTTTGGATAAAAACGTCAAATTTTGGTCCAAAACGTCATAGTATAGTGTGTTGTTGCGAAACGGGGGGAAAAAAATCCCTTTTTGGAAAAACATCAAATTTTGGTCTGAAACGTCATAGTATAGCATGTTGTTGCGAAAGTGGGCGGAAAAATCACTTTTTGGAAAAACATCGAATTTTTGTCCGAAACGTCATAGTATAGCATGTTGTTGCGAAAGTGGGCGGAAAAATCACTTTTTGGGAAAACGTCAAATTTTGGTCCAAAACGTCATAGTATAGTGTGTCGTTGCGAAACGGGGCGAAAAAAATCCCTTTTTGGAAAAGCATCAAATTTTGGTCCGAAACGTCATAGTATAGCATGTTGTTCCGAAACAAGGCGATAAAAATCACTTTTTGGAAAAACGTCAAATTTTGGTCCAAAACGTCATAGTATAGTGTGTTGTTGCGAAACGGGGGGAAAAAAATCCCTTTTTGGAAAAACATAAAATTTTGGTCTGAAACGGGGCGAAAAAAATCCCTTTTTGGAAAAACGTCAAATTTTGGTCCGAAACGTCATAGTATAGCATGTCGTTCCGAAACGAGGTGAAAAAAATCACTTTTTGGAAAAACGTCAAATTTTGGTCCGAAACGTCATAGTATAGCATTTCGTTCTGAAACGAGGCGAAAAAAATCACTTTTTGGAAAAATGTCAAGTTCTGGTCCAAAACGTCATAGTATAATGTGTCGTTGCGAAACGGGGCAAAAAAAATCACTTTTTGGAAAAACATCAAATTTTGGTCCAAAACGTCATAGTATACATGTCGTTCCGAAACGAGGTGAAAAAAATCACTTTTTGGAAAAACGTCAAATTTTGGTCCGAAACGTCAGTATAGCATGTCGTTCCGAAACGAGGCGAAAAAAATCACTTTTTGGAAAAACATACAATTTTGGTCCAAAACGTCATAGTATAATGTGTCGTAGCAAAACGAGCCGAAAAAAATCTGTTTTTAGAAAAACGTCAAATTTTGGTCCAAACCGTCATAGTATAGCATGTCGCTTCGAAAAGAGGCAAAAAAAATATCACTTTTTGGAAAAACGTCAAATTTTGGTCCACAACGTCATAGTATAGCATGTTGTTGCGAAAGTGGGCGGAAAAATCACTTTTTGGAAAAACGTCAAATTTTGGTCCAAAACATAGTATAGTGTGTCGTTGCGAAACAGGGCGAAAAAAATCCCTTTTTGGAAAAATATCAAATTTTGGTCTGAAACGTCATAGTATAGCATGTTGTTGCGAAAGTGGGCGGAAAAATTCCTTTTTGGAAAAACGTCAAATTTTGGTCCAAAACGTCATAGTATAGTGTGTCGTTGCAAAACGGGGCGAAAAAATCAGTTTTTAGAAAAACATCAAGTTTTGGTCCGAAACGTCATAGTATAGCATGTCGTTGCGAAACGAGGCGAAAAAAATCACTTTTTGTTAAAACGTCAAATTTTGGTCCGAAACGTCATAGTATAGCATGTCGTTCCGAAACGAGGCGCAAAAAAATCACTTTTTGGAAAAACGTCCAATTTTGGTCCAAAACGTCATAGTATAATGTGTCGTAGCAAAACGGGGCGAAAAAATCAGTTTTTAGAAAAACGTCAAATTTTGGTCCATACCGTCATAGTATAGCATGTCACTTCGAAAAGAGTCAAAAAAAATCACTTTTTGGAAAAACGTCAAATTTTGGTCCACAACGTCATAGTATAGCATGTCGTTGCGAAAGTGGGCAAAAAAATCACTTTTTGGAAAAACGTCAAATTTTTGTCCCAAACGTCATAGTATAGCATGTTGTTGCGAAAGTGGGCGGAAAAATCACTTTTTGGAAAAACGTCAAATTTTGGTCCAAAACGTCATAGTATAGTGTCGTTCCGAAACGAGGCGAAAAAAATCACTTTTTGGAAAAACGTCAAATTTTGGTCCACAACGTCATAGTATAGTGTGTCATTGCAAAACGGGGCGAAAAAATCAGTTTTTAGAAAAACGTCAAATTTTGGTCCACAACGTCATAGTATAGCGTGTCGTTCCGACACAAGGCGAAAAAAATCACTTTTTGGAAAAACGTCAAATTTTGGTCCAAAACGTCATAGTATTGTGTGTCGTTGCAAAACCGGGCGAAAAAATCAGTTTTTAGAAAAACGTCAAGTTTTGATCCGAAACGTCATAGTATAGCATGTCGTTCCGAAACGAGGCGAAAAAAATCACTTTTTGGAAAAACGTCAAATTTTGGTCCACAACGTCATAGTATAGTGTGTCGTTGCAAAACGGGGCGAAAAAATCAGTTTTTAGAAAAACGTCAAATTTTGGTCCATAACATAGTATAGCATGTCGCTTCGAAAAGAGGCAAAAAAAATCACTTTTTGGAAAAACGTCAAATTTTGGTCCACAACGTCATAGTATAGCATGTCGTTGCGAAAGTGGGCAAAAAAATCACTTTTTGGAAAAACGTCAAATTTTTGTCCGAAACGTCATAGTATAGTGTGTCGTTGCAAAACGGGGCAAAAAAATCAATTTTTGGAAAAACGTCAAGTTTTGGTCCGAAACGTCATAGTATAGCATGTCGTTCCGAAACGAGGCGAAAAAAATCACTTTTTGGAAAAACGTCAAGTTTTGGTCCGAAACGTCATAGTATAGCATGTCGTTCCGAAACGAGGCGAAAAAAAATCACTTTTTTGGAAAAACGTCAAATTTTGGTCCAAAACGTCATAGTATAGCATGTCGTTGCGAAAGTGGGCAAAAAAATCACTTTTTGGAAAACCGTCAAATTTTTGTCTGAAACGTCATAGTATAGCATGTTGTTGTGAAAGTGGGCGGAAAAATCACTTTTTTAGAAAAACGTCAAATTTTGGTCCAAAACGTCATAGTATAGCATGTTGTTCCTAAACGAGGCGAAAAAAATCACTTTTTGGAAAAACGTCAAATTTTGGTCCGAAACGTCATAGAATAGTGTGTCGTTGCGAAACGGGGCAAAAAAAATCCCTTTTTGGAAAAACATCAAATTTTGGTCTGAAACGTCATAGTATAGCATGTCGTTCCGAAACGAGGCGGAAAAAATCACTTTTTGGAAAAACGTCCAATTTTGGTCCAAAACGTCATAGTATAATGTGTTGTAGCAAAACGGGGCGAAAAAATCAGTTTTTAGAAAAACGTCAAATTTTGGTCCGAAACATCATAGTATAGCATGTTGTTGCGAAAGTGGACGGAAAAAAACACTTTTTGGAAAAACATCAAATTTTGGTCCAAAACGTCATAGTATAGCATGTCGTTCCGAAACGAGGCGAAAAAAATCACTTTTTGGAAAAACGTCAAATTTTGGTCCAAAACGTCATAGTATAGCATGTCGTTGCGAAAGTGGGCAAAAAAATCAGTTTTTGGAAAAACGTCAAATTTTGGTCCGAAACATCATAGTATAGCATGTCGCTTCGAAAAGAGGCAAAAAAAAATTCACATTTTGGAAAAACGTCAAATTTTGGTCCACAACGTCACAGTATAGCATGTCGTTGCGAAAGTGGGCAAAAAAATCACTTTTTGGAAAAACGTCAAATTTTGGTCCAAAACGTCATACTATAGTGTGTCGTTGCAAAACGGGGCGAAAAAAATCCCTTTTTGGAAAAACATAAAATTTTGGTCCAAAACGTCATAGTATAGCATGTTGTTGCGAAAGTGGGCGGAAAAATCACTTTTTGGAAAAACGTCAAATTTTGGTCCAAAACGTCATAGTATTGTCGTTGCAAAACCGGGCAAAAAAATCAGTTTTTAGAAAAACGTCAAGTTTTGGTCCGAAACGTCATAGTATAGCATGTCGTTGCGAAAGTGGGCAAAAAAATCACTTTTTGGAAAAACGTCAAATTTTGGTCCAAAACGTCATAGTATAGTGTGTCGCAAAACGGGGCGAAAAAAATCCCTTTTTGGAAAAACATAAAATTTTGGTCTGAAACGTCATAGTATAGCATGTCATTCTGAAACGAGGTGAAAAAAATCATTTTTTGGAAAAACGTCAAATTTTGGTCCAAAACGTCATAGTATAGCATGTTGTTCCGAACCGAGGCGAAAAAAATCACTTTTTGGAAAAATGTCAAGTTCTGGTCCAAAACGTCGTAGTAGCTTTTAGAAAAACGTCAAATTTTGGTCCAAAACGTCATAGTATATCATGTCACTTCGAAAAGAGGCAAAAAAAAATCACTCTTTGGAAAAACGTCAAATTTTGGTCCACAACGTCATAGTATAGCATGTTGTTGCGAAAGTGGGCAAAAAAATCCCTTTTTGGAAAAACATCAAATTTTGGTCTGAAACGTCATAGTATAGCATGTCGTTCCGAAACGAGGTGAAAAAAATCACTTTTTGGAAAAACGTCAAATTTTGGTCCGAAACGTCATAGTATAGTGTGTCGTTGCGAAACGGGGCGAAAAAAATCCCTTTTTGGAAAAACGTCAAATTTTGGTCCGAAACGTCATAGTGTAACGTCTTTCCGAAACGAGGCGAAAAAAATCACTTTTTGGAAAAACGTTCAATTTTGGTCCAAAACGTCATAGTATAGTGTGTCGTTGCAAAACGGGGCAAAAAAATCCGTTTTTAGAAAAACGTCAAATTTTGGTCCAAAACGTCATAGCATAGCATGACGTCTTGAAATTGGTCGGAAAAAAATCTGTTTTTGCAAAAACATCAAATTTTCGTCCAAAATGTCATAATATAGCATGCCGTTGCAAAACTGGGGGGGAAAAATCACTTTTTGGAAAAATGTCAAATTTTGGTCCAAAACGTCATAGTATAGTGTGTCGTTGCAAAACGGGGCGTAAAAATCAGTTTTTAGAAAAACGTCAAATTTTGGTCCAAAACGTCTTGGTATAACATGTCGCTTCGAAATGAGGCAAAAAAAAATCACTTTTTGGAAAAATGTCAAATTCTGGTCCGAAACGTCATAGCATAGCATGACGTCTTGACATTGGTCGGAAAAAAAATCTGTTTTTGCAAAAACATCAAATTTTTGTCCAAAACGTATAATATAGCATGGCGTTGCAAAACTGGGGGGAAAAAAATCAATTTTTAGGAAAACATAAAATTTTGGTCCAAAACATAATTGTATCGATTGTCATTACGAAATCAGGCGAAATTTCCTTTTTCTCAAAAACATCAAATTTTGGTATGAAACAGCATGTGGTCACCAAATCGGGGGTAAATTTTACTCACCTGAGAAAGGTCAGCAAATGGTCCGAAATGTCATAGTACAGCATGTCAGCGCGAAATCAGGTGAAAATTTGTCTTTTTGAAAAAACATCAAAAATTGGTCTTTGAAACTTACTTACCTCAGAAATGCCAAAAATTGGTATATAGCATAGCATGTTAGCGTGAAATCTCGCAGAAGTGTGACTTTTTGAACAAACATCAAAAATTGGTAAAAAATGTCATCGTATAGCATGTCGTCAAGAATGACTAAAAAAGGTCATTGTTTAGTGAAATTTCAAAAATCCGGAAAAATGTCATTGTACATTATGTTGTCAGAAATGACCAAAAAACGTAATTGTATCAGACAACATAGAACTTTATTTATCATCCAGCACTGGGGAAATTCACTTGTTTCAGTGCAAATGCAAATGAGTTTAAAATGCAGAATTAAAAGAAAGAAAATCACATTTATCTGAAAAATATACATACAGAAATATACACCTAATCTCTAATATTGCATATTACTTAGGTTGAAATAAGATGTATGATGACCTGACAAATATAGAAACATAAATACAGAAATACAGAATTACAATAGATGAAAAATAGTCCAATGCAGTTTAACAAAACCACATGTGGCATTGATTAGGTGAAAAACACAGTGTGAAAAACATTATTTTTGGTACACATGTTGATTCAGATGATCAGACAAGCTTATTTACATTATCAAAAACACAGCAAACAATGGTTGTGTCGTCAGACAGTTGTAGTATAGTAGTCGTATAGTATATTGTCAACAATGATCCCAAAGCATCATAGTACAGAATGCCGTCAAAAATGTAAAAAAAAAGTCACAGTTTAGTATGTTTTCAGAAATGTCTAAAAAAACGTCACAGTATAGTATATCATCCAAAATGGCGTAAACATCATCATATAGTATGTCATCATAAAAATCATAGGATAGTAAGATGTCAAAAATGTGTCAAAAAAGTCAGATTTTCGAAAATCGCCAAAAACGTCAACAAAATGTCGTAGGGTACTAAGACGTCAATAAATGTAAGCAATAACATCAAATTTTCAAAAAATGTCAAAAACGTCATCGAATAGTAAGATGACATGTTTTTGAAAATCGTTGAAAACGTTACAAAAACATCATAGGATAGTAAGACAGCGAAAAGTCATATTTTTGAAAATCGACGAAAACATGTCATAGGATAGTCATTAAAAAGAAAAAAATCGTAATATAGTATGTCATCCACATTTTCCAGAAAAGGTCATAGTGTAGTAAAACTAAGCTGGAAAGACATTGCAGTGAGACAAAACACCTTAGAAAAAATAAACTGTCATAATGTATGGTTAAGAAAACAGGTTCACCCAAAAGTAAGACATTTTATCTTCATACAAGCAAGGGCTTGTTCTAGTTTTGTTACATCATCATGCAACAATGTCAGCAGTCAACAACAAGGAATTCTAATCACATTATTGATTGTAATCATACGATTGCTCCAACAAATGAGCTTTTTTTTATATTGGAAAGTTAATCAAGATCGTGAACTCTAAAAATAGGAGGTATGGAACATGTCTCTCACCACATCTCTCTTTTCCTCCCCCACCCTGCAGGTTTGATTTTCTCCTGTGGTGTCTGTGTGGAGCGTGCCACACACCCACTCCA
Organism: Trinectes maculatus; assembly: GCA_016785345.1. Classification (NCBI taxonomy): domain Eukaryota; kingdom Metazoa; phylum Chordata; class Actinopteri; order Pleuronectiformes; family Achiridae; genus Trinectes; species Trinectes maculatus. The sequence continues at coordinate 87,137 of JAFBJQ010002583.1, forward strand.
CAACAACGACGGCTTTTGCTTGCATCTTCCAGTGTTTCTTCTGTCAGCAAGTCCAGCAGAGCTGCAACTCTTCCAGTGCCAGCCCTGACACCAGTGAGGAGCCCTGCCCCACTGACATGGTGAAGATGACCAAGTCCAAGACCTTCCAGGCTTACCTGCCGACCTGCCATCGCACCTACAGCTGCATCCACTGCCGGGCACACCTGGCCAATCACGACGAGCTCATCTCAAAGGTACACAAGTTCACTGCTTATCAAGTCCTCTCTGTTGATGACCTAAGAAACACAGCAGCATTCCACATGTCATTCAAATGCCCATATGCCATGCATTTACATATATGTGAAAAAGGCTGTGCGAAGCTGTTACACCGCCCAAGCAACTACATTTAGTTTCAGGAGAAAGGTCAACAAGTGTAAAATGATACATGTACATTCAGCTACTGGGTCAACCCATTCACTATGGTTATAAATGACAGTGGATCGTCTGATGTAGCAGAGTAGTGAATGTAGGTTACTGTGTCACAGTTAACTCTTTTTAGCCATAGTGTCTGTTTCAAAACATGTAGCCATAGAACAAATAATAGCATCCGTGCTGACAAGCAACTGACAGATTTCATGCTTCTCATCTCTGCTTGCCCTGATGGCACATGGGTGATTTTTTTGTAAAACAAAGGAACAAAAAAGGAACCAAAAGTGTTAAATTTTGGTGTCTTGTTAAATTTGAGAGAAAACTGTTTAAAATGTTGTTAAAAAAGTAGACGTGGGTTACAACACAGCTGGAATGGGAAAAATAGTTGAAACTGTATGACCATCGTCATCGTCTGCAACCATAATCTGCTCCAGCTGAACACAAACATTATAAACTGGAGCCTGCCAGCTCTTCTGGTTTCATGGCAATAAGATTAGATATGTCAGTTATTTAAAGCAGCGTTTGTTTTGCATTGTTGTCAGATAAAAATTATCAGTAAATCTGACCTGACATGACTCCAGAGGACAGTTTATTGTAAGTTTCATGAAATGTCTGGCAATACTGGTATGAATTTGAAGTTCTTCCAGTACATTAAGGAAAATGTCTCTAAATGTCTCTAAAAAAAGACTGTAAGAAAGACAGCTTTTTTTATTTATAGTGCTGCACCTATTTGTCTTTCTCTGCAGATTTTGTTGTGAATGTTCAAATAAACACCAATGGAAAGAACACTTCATAGGCTTTGATGGCAGGGTTATAGCTGCAACTAAAGATTATATTCATGATGGATAAATCTGCTGATTAGTTTTCCAATTAATTTTCGTGTTCAGATCCGTATATGGGTCATTTCAATGCTGTTGGAAAAAATCAGATGCAGAGGAAAAGAGTGAGCAACAGTTAGATGAACCAAAACCTGCATCGGCCTAAGGCAATGACCTTTAATATGGTATAATAAGACAGTGGCAGTGTGCTCCCCATGTGTTTCACTCTCACCATGCACTAAGCTGATTATTCAGTTGGAAAAGATGATAAATGATTGATCAGCACACTCACCATCTCAGAATCCATTCACCTTCCTGGGTTTGAGACTTGGAAGCTCACAGCTTGTTAGCACTGAGATTGGTAAACAGCTCTACCACCAAGCGTGTGTTGTTCCTTTCAATCAACGGATCAACGGCCTCAAGGTGGTAATTTTGGAATTGGACAGAAGAAAGACTGCGCAACAAGGATTTCGCAGGGTTTTAAGTGTCTGAGCCTGTTGTAAATTACTCCAATGACCTTCGGCCAAAGAAAGCGACTCTCCTCATTCATAACTTCACACGAGCCTTGTTAGATATATGGATCTATGGAATGGAAAAACAAACCAACATATTGTTTTGGGATGATGCTTCAGTAAGGTTTTCTATGCTGGAAAATAAATACTTCAACAAATTTAGAATTTACATTATCTTTGTGTAACCTGTTTTTTGGTAAATCAGTGTAATAGCCAAGGCATTGGCAGGAGCATTCATTGCATCATCCACATGCTTGCACATGTGCACCTTCTTTACATCCTTGTTCACATACATGTAGCCTGTGACCCTCTGAGTGTGTTCAATTCAGCCTTGAAGAGCGAGATGTGGCATCATGGTTCTTGTAGCAGCCGAATAGCTCAGTGTGTAAAGATACTGGCTTTGCTGCAGGAGACCTGGGTTCGAGTCCCAGTGGGAACAATAATGTTATGGCAAAGAGGAGTTCACCTACCAGAGTTTTTGTGTGTGTTGTAAATAGGGAGAATGTATTAAATATATATTATCAGATACATAATGTATCCTCTTCGTCGCCTCCTTGCTGTAGTATTATTTGCTCCTACCAGGATTCTAACCCGGGTTTCCTGAAGTAACGTCAGTATCTTAACGCACTGAGCTACACAGCTGCTACAAGAACTGTGGTGCTACATGTCGAGCTTATAAGCTCAAACACTCAGGGACAGACAAGGCCCTCGATTCTAATTGCTTGTTTAACTGTCGAGGAGTTGGAAAAGGGGCAGAAATCATAAAATGGTGTTGTGCTCCTTTAACTTACTTACCAGTGAGTTCTTGGTTTTGTGGGGCAGCAGCTTCTCGTAGCGAGTGTGTGGTGAAGGGCAGAAGAAACTTTTTTTTTTAAACACACTGTTGGCTGTGATACAGCAAAGTGAAGTCAGCTGAACATCCACAATTTAGCCGGTGCCAAAAACCCACACAGAGGTCAGTTGTTGAAGCGTCAGCTTGTAAATGAGGTTTCTCTGGAAGGGTTTGGAGGCAGCTGGGGGTTCAGTGCTGGAGGTTGGAAAAGAAAACAGGGAGAACTGGGATAAATTTTGGTATACTTAAAATCCTTGTTTATGACTCAGAAGAACCAATTGATGCTACAAATGTCTGGTCTTCAGAGCACCTGCCAAACCCAACTCTCTGCTGCTGCTTCTTCTTCTTTTCAGGAAACTTTCATGAGCGTGACTATGATTCTTTATGAGCACTGACAAATGAGATGACTGGATCATATTTAAAAGCTCGGGCGTCAGTGCTGCTGAGGTTGCCCTGGGAGAGGCCAACAGCGTTAAAGGGTGTAACGTCTATGTTTGTTTTGTTCGAGTCACGCCACATGCTTGCAAAGGTTCCTCTGAACTGACTCCAGAACAAGAATGTTGGAGAACCAGTAGCAGCAGAGAGCTTTGGACCAGGAAATGCAAATTAATTTGATTTATTACTGCACACTAGCAGCTTCTGAAGGAGTTCCCTCAGTCAGCAACATTAGGAAAGTAGTCCAGTTTGTGGTGGCTCCTACACAAGCATAAACTACTCTAGTGTTGTGATGCATATTACGAAATTGCCTATGGCCTCAAACAAGACCCTGCTGTTGACGGATGACAGCAATCATTTTTGGAGATTTTTTCCGGATTATAGTGATTAGAGTTTATTTGTAATAAAACATATATACAAAGTCAAACTTAGTATTTGAGCTTTGGTTCCAGCTTTGTATTTGACACTTGGACATGCAGGATAAAAACAGGCAAACTGATTATGAAAAAAAAAATGTTAGTTTGCCTCTTTGGATTTTTAAAACAAGTGCATTTTTTTTCTTTTATATTTTCACTCCATTTTCTTTTAGATTGAATGATTAAACCTGAAAACTGGGGCTTTTTAGTTGGAACACTGCTGCTTTGGACAAGTCGGAGTCATGCCACTTTAAGGGCTCCTGCCTAACTGTAACTGACCTCTCAACTCTGACCTCTCGCCTCTGACCTGTCAATGGTCATCTCCACCCCCACCCCCCCACCCCCACCCCAAAAAAAGAAAACAAATCAGAGACTGCTGCTTTAATGGGTAACCTGTTGTCTGGGTTGTTTCGTTTTGTATGTCAGTGCCATAAGGTGACTTGACAAATGACCCCATTTGTCTAAACAATCCACTTTGACAGCAATTGGATTTCACTAAGGGAGCTACCTCTGACAGGCTGCCTTCCTCCTGTTGGCTTCACATAGTAAACATGTTGCAGAGATGGACTGTCTGATTAGTACTGACATCCAACTAGTTCTCGGTTTAATGAACTAATGAAAAAATCTTACTCAACCCCTGTGCTTGACTGTTGGGGGTTTTAACCCCTACTGGTGCTGTATGAGTGCACCAGAACAAATTTCTCTTTAAATCCACAAGAAAACATATATAGCTTATTTGCAGTACAAAGCTTTTATGAAAGTAAGCAACACGCTGAACCCTTAAGTATAAGGCACATGTTTTGTCATTAAGCGATCAGTAACTAGACCTTCAACAGAGAGCGAGTCACAAGGCTTATGACCACATAAAACAAAGCGCAGCTGTTCCATTTAATGCAGCCAAATAAGCTTTTTACAACCCCCGTCATCCAGAACCATACGTTAGATACAACATCATAACTGATGATTCATTGTAACAGAAAGCAAACAGATCATAGGAATAAATAGAGAATTAATATAAATATCTAATAATATAAATATCTGATCCAAAAAGGCTTAAATAACGAGAATAGTTTAAAAAAAACTTGAAAAATCTTTTTGTTTTGCGTTGATGGGATGCTTTTGTGTCTTGCAAAGATGTCCATTACACACTCACAGAGAGGAAAGCAGCAGCTCCTTATATAATAGATCGTGTAACTAGAGGATATTGGCGTGTTTGCTTGATAAATTATTTAGAAAATACTTTTTCACTAATTATTATCCATAAAATATCTCTTATGTAAAAATGATCCTCATTAATAGCTTGATATTGATTTGGTAAATACGCTTTCTATTCTCTGTCACACCTTGTTGGCATTTGTGCGTTCACTAGTCCGTGGCAGCATCAACCTTCCTAAGCCGATTATGTTACTTAGGAGAAGATGACACCGTAGTGTGATGTTTTCCACTACACGCTGCCAAGGGCTGCGCTGGTCAAATGTGATTTTCACACCGTATGAAATTTGATGTTTTGAAAATGTCAAAAGTGTAAGAAAAAAAAACAGAAACTAGTTACAAAAGTTACATAGCCTAAAAGAAGGGATTAACCTGAGTTTAAGAGCCAGAGGAAGGGTTTGAGAAAAACTGTTTATTGCTGCAGAACTTTTGTCATTCCAAACCACCACAGCTCTTCTCATGGTGGTTGTATCTCTTCCTACAACTCAACATTTGACAGCCAGCTGTACGGAGTTACTGCTCCTAACCTACAGTGGCCATTCACAAACATTCAGCTGGATACCACTTAGCCAGAGGAGGCCGACGAGACATGATCACCCACTTTATTCAAGTTGATGCCTTCTCCTAAAACATGGTGAAAAAACAAGAACTGCTGGTACAAAATCAGACCTGACATCTGTTGTTATTGTCATCCACAGCATGGCGCATCATTACAACGTCGCTGTCAGTTGCTATTTTTAATCAGATAAGGGGTAGGTCTTTCATCAGCTGCAACAGTGGGCATCTGTCCAGACAGACGGTTTTAGTCCATCTCAGCAGGTGTGTTAATAGTTTCAAGTTACTCTACATTTATTCTTGTTAATCTTAATTTGTTCTGTGATTTTGGACCAAAACGCAGCGAGATCAGGTGAGAAATCAGATGCAGTCTGCTTTGGAGGCCATCACATAACATTGTCCTCAGGTGAAGGACCTTTTCTAATAAGTGGGATTTTTTTGTGATTTTGGGTAAAGGAATTGATTTGTCTGCACAAGTTATTGTTCCCCTCAGTCAAGAGGATTCAGGGATTTTGAGATTTGCCTTCATTTCTTGGCAACAAGTGGGTTTTAAAGCAACTAATGTGCCAGTTTTCCTGTTTAGCACGATCCATTAACAAAGAGGGGAAAACAGTCTTTGGACAGAACATTTGTTGGACCTTCTATTAGGATGGAGGTTTTGTTTTTGCAGCCCTGCTGTCTTCACATTTAAAACCATGATTAGACTTAATTTTAAAACTTGAATTTGTACGACTCTGGTGTGCATTATGAACGTCTCTTTGACAAACACGGCCCAGCCCCTGGTGTTTTTATAGCAGCGATATCTACAGTGAATCTCACAGCAGCTTGGGCACTGAGAAAAACGCGGCCACGGTAAAAATAGACGGTGGAAAACAGATAAAGGCAGGGGGAGACGGGGCCATCCATTTTTGCCAGTGGTTAAATTGGAGGCTGAGGCACAGAGCAGATATGACACCCAGCTCTTGTCACATGGAGTAAACGCCTCCTCCTCCTCTGTGGCCTAAACCCTGTGGAGAGGACTTGTTGTCAACTCCACAGAGATCAGCCTAGTTCCCTCTTGCAGCTAAAGGTCACATGTCTTGTGGCTCTGGACTGTTGCGTGTGTGTGTTTGTAACACGCAAACACAAACAACGAACTTGACAATGTAACAGTAAGATATGATCACCCACAGCAATAGGATGAAGGGGCAAAGACAGGAAAAACAATCCTCCTTTCCCCCGTCAGAATCAGTTCCAGGCCAAACTGCTAATGATCTGAAGTCCAACTTTTCGAGTTAAGACAAATGTTAACAACACTCGGGCAGTTAGAAATTGTCCCCTGAGCCTCTGCGGTGGTGGCTGTGGTCAGTGAAGGAGGCAGCTGGTGCGCCTATTAGGTAGTATAAGCTCTGTGCGCTCAACCGCAGCCACAAACCTATCTGCTGCACTCATTTGCAATGGAAAATGCAAAGCCGATTGGGGCCTGTCTGCCGACCGTGGATGACGACGGGGGCCAGGGGAGAGAAGCCGAGCAGGCTGTGTCGTCACCCACTGTGACAGCTTTACTGCTCTCTGTTTACATTAACACACTGTAACCTCATGCAGACTCAGAAGATCAGATAATAGTGAAGCCAGACTTGATTTAACAATCTATATAGTTACTATATAGTTATATAGCTGTATAAGTTATAGTGCTGTTAATATCCCAGTGAAAATTCAGTTAATTATAAAGAAATTGAACTGACTATATTCATTATATCTCAATGTTTATTTTGTAGAAATCTTATTTAAATCTTCTTGAAATAAGATTTACTGTTCTTACTTTTGGAGCTGAAATGTAAAGGTCTGGCAACATGCAGGTCTCATCTCTAAAAGGTACCACAACCAATAACGCTGGTATCAACACAGACATTAATATCAATGGTTTTACACAATGTGTCCAATGCAGCATCTGGGGAAAGTTTTTTGTGAGTTGTTGAGATTTTATTACGGTGGGCAAGAAAACTTGCCTGCAGCCATTGCAGTGGTTAACAATAACCATAACCCACATCTGCACAGATCTCTAACACGTTTACATGTTTTCATTTCAGCGCCATAAAAAAAGAGATACATCAAACACAAACAATGTATTTTAGTGAAAATGTGAACATACCAGTGTTGCGTTAACGCCTGAGGGTATTTTCATTATGACTTTTGAATCATTAAATTATATATCTATATAAAAAAAGACAGTCTTGGGCAAATTTTAATCTATTCAAAACACAAGCTAACCCAGCTGTATTATTATAAGTTTCTGGATGGGCCAACATCTTTTCTTGTGATTTTTAGTCAGTCATTTGCCAAAAGTTACATTTTTCTAATCAATTCTAAGTTTGTGTTTCTTGTACACTGCGTTTTGGTGGACCCTATAATTGTGAACCTGCATAATTGTTTTTTTTTCTCCCTCTCTCTTTCAGTCATTTCAAGGCAGTCAAGGAAGAGCCTATCTGTTTAATTCAGTGTAAGTGTGAGTCTCACACCTACATTTAATCTCTGTGGACAGAGTTATATACATAAATAATAAAATACATAAATACAGTTACTTACATAAGTTACATTTTCTCCAGTAATCTTCATGCTGCTGCTCTGCTTTCACTTTTTATTTGTAGTCCTGTCTGCCTGTGTAAAAAAGTATATAGTAGACTCCCATAAGTCATAAGACTAAATGACACTTTCACATATAATGAATTTTTTTATGCTTAATCAAGACATATTTGAAGAAAAGTAGCTTTTCCATCACATTTACCCATTAACAATAATTTTAAAACAACCAACAAATCAACAAATCATCTGTAGTAAATAGATCAGGTAGAGAAACACTGCAGAAACTGCTGGTTAGGATTCATAACTTTAAAACCTTGAATCGTTCTTGGCTGGGTGGTTTTGGGGACTTGGCTCTCTGGTCCTAATGAACCATACAGAGGCCTGAGACACTTTCAGGTATCACGAAGCAGCTGCTTCGTTCCACCCGAGTTCAAATTACATTGTTCTCACCTGCCACCATCAATTGAATGAACAAAGCACAATGTTGGCTCTGCAGTCAGAATACATCTGAATGAACAAAGCGCTCAACAGACTCCATCAGAATGAATCATGTCCAATGTGAAAGCATCTGAACAGTGTTTTGTTTTTTCTGCAGGTAAAAACTACGTTTACAGTTTACTAACTAAGTTTACAGTTTACAGAAATGTTCACCAAAAAGAGTTTTGATGTAATATTAGAGAAGACCAATGAAACCATTTGCCACTGGAAAAAGAAAATAGCTTTTATAATCAGTGTATTATTACTTATCTGTTGATCGATTACAAACTAAAATGAAATGACAATGTTGCACAATTAATACACTCTCAGAAGGGTTGATGTTGACAATGGTGTCTTTTACTTTTACTACTTGATTACTATTCTCTGACCTCAACTTGAAGTAAAACAGCCTAGCTCTTCTTTCACCACTCTCCGTGACCTATGTGACCTTTTCTCCACCGCCTTTCTTCCCTACAGGGTGAATGTCGGCTGCGGGCCAGCTGAGGAGCGGGTACTCCTCACGGGTTTACATGCTGTGGCTGATATCTACTGTGAAAACTGTAAAACCACACTGGGCTGGAAATATGTAAGTTTGCTGGCCCTTAAGCTTTGTTAAAACATGTATTTATTTATTTATTTATTTATTTATTTTAATGTATTTATTGATTTCAATTTATTTATTTATTTCAATTTATTTATTTATTTATTTTTATTGTTCAGGTTTGTGCTTCACTTCAGAGATTAAACATTCTGTGGTCTAAGGTGCAGTGTAATTACAGTGCCGTAAGGTTGGGTGGAGACTTTTACCTCTGAGAGTCTACAGTGATTAAATGTCAGACTATTTTAAAGGCCTGTCCTGGATTTGTCTGACATGACTATTGAAGCGTGCAAAACAGCTGAATAAATGCATATAACAAGGACTCACCTGAATCGTCTTCTTCAGTGACGAAAACTATCTTGCTTCTTGTCAGAAAGGCCCTGGAAGCAAAATAAAGCAAAGCAAAGTAGATCAGAGCTGGTTTACCAGGCAAAGCAGGCTGAGACAATATTCAAAGACACAGACATGGGTTGACATCCTGATTCTCCTATCGCTCAGTAGGAGAAGACAGCCATGAATCACACAGCTCTTCATCAGATTACAGCTCATTTTGGCATTTATCATCACCACAGACAGACGGAAGAATAAATCACTGATTGATCTGATCAGTTCTCCTCATGTGATCTCTGAGACTTTTTCCATTTTACTTTTTACTTCGTAAAATATTTTATTAATTAGGGGGGAAAAAAGGCAAAAATCAATGCGTTTTTGAATGTAATATCAGTAAAACCATTGGTCACCAAAAAGAAAAAAAAATAGTTCCAACAATCAATTAATAATTTATTTTCTTTTTTTCTGATTGATTAATTGGCATATATTTAATTTCAGCTCAAAATTTCCGTGCATCATTTCAGACAGAGTTTGTCCTGACGTTTTTGTTTCTTGGTTTCGCAGGAGCACGCCTTTGAAAGCAGTCAAAAGTACAAGGAAGGAAAGTTTATCATCGAGCTGGCTCACATGATCAAAGACAACGGGTGGGAGTGACGCTGCGGCCGACCTCTACCTTTTTCTGACCTTGGAATGCTCTCTAACGAACTGCGTGGAGCGATGACCTTTCCACCACCCTGCCCCCTCCCCTACAACCCTGCCTTTAAAAAAAAAGAAAACAACCTTCTACAAACGTCCACCTGTTCGTCTCCTCCACGTGCACACACCCACCTGCTCATCGTGAAACTGAACAGAACAAACACCATAAAAACAACAACCAGGAAGTGGAGCAAAAATCGCACCGACCCCCCCGTCCCCCTCCCCACGCGGACCACGCTTCCAAGTGATTGTGGTGATATGGCGACCACTCTGCGGAGGGAGATAAACTTCACCGAAAAAGACATTTCTTTATTTTCCTCATTTCGCCCATCCAGCGAGACGGATGACTATGATGACTTTGGACGTTTTAATGTTATTTGCTATAGTTATAATTTCCGGGTTTGAGGAGGTTTTGGTTTGATGGCAGATTGATGTTACTGGTTAGCATTTTATTTCCCTGTCCTGTCCGTCACGTTTGGTTTCTTTTACTCGTCTTTGGCTTGTCGTATCTCTGCCTATAGCTGAGCATACTTTTCTTTGCTAATGTCCAAATGAGCAATCAGGGACAGGCGAGGAGTGGAGGGGAAAGGGAGTTTATTGTAGTTACAAATATGTAGCAGCATCATGCTTTTTTTTTAAAGTGGCAAAGGATTGGATTGCAGTAGTGTGGAATTTTATACCTAATATTATTTTCATTTTTTATCTTTTATCTTTATTGTGAATTTTCTTTATTTTCTCCCCCTGGTAGCACCTGTTTAATTGTCTTGTGGACATAATGGTGTGTGTGTATACATATAATATACATACATACCGACATATATTTGTGATGTTTGGCTAAATGCGATTGTGGCTGGTCCCATTTTGCAGCAGTACCATTAGTGAAAGAAGCATAGAAAGGAGCAAAAAATAGTTTCTAGACTGGGGAACCTGACATCAGTGTCCACTTGTCATAAAACATTATGGCAGATTGTATTATTCCATTGTCTAGTAATGAAATAAGAAGAGACACAACTACATATGAATATATATACACATCCTACGATAACATATCCATAAATACTATGAAAATGTTCGTAGTACGTAGATATTGGAAAATGGATTCTATATATATATATATTTGCTGTCATACACATATGTATATATGCATATGACTGTGTGTATACAGTATATGCTCTGTGTGTGGTCACACATCACACAGTGGCATACTTGAACAATGCTACTTGGTTTGCACTTTGCAGAGGCCTTTGGTTCATCCCAGTTTAGAGGCAAAACTTTGTTTGCATCTTTTTATAATGGCCTTCACACAGATTATAACAGATTGTTGGAGACAGAGAGAAAATCTGAGCTTGATTGTTTGGGGGGTTTCCTTGTCTCCATTAGGACTGTAATGTGTTTAGTGGCTTTCTGATAATTGGGTTTTTATCTTATTCACATAGTATAAACAAATATTGCTTTATCTTTCTTTTTTTTTTTAATTTCCTTGACTTTGAAAAGAGTAGGCAATGATTCTTTGCTGCTTCCCCAGAAATCCCACCATCATCTTCTCTCTCTCTCTCGTAGGTCTTTTGCACTTTAAGCTTATCCACCTCTATCTCTTTCCCAGAGCCTATGAATTATCTTACTGCAGATGCATCTGTTCTTTGCCTCTAAGCCGCATGAATCTCGCGTCTCTTCAAATCATGAATGGCCTCCCGTCTTTTTTCCGGTTCAGAGTGGCACTCAAAATATCGTTCTCTAAAATCCTCCTTTAGCTCTGCCCTTTTTTTTTCTCTCTCTCTCTCTTTTCGGTCAACAGAGATTTGGTGTACTTACGCGCATATATTTCCTGTGTTAAGATTTAGAGGTGCAAAAAGAGATATTCAGTATATCAATTCTCAGAGTAAAGATGGCGGAAGAGGTGTGGATTTTGAGGGATGCCCGCGGCTTGTCGTTTGACTTTTTAATGAAAGGATTTTAAAAAAAGATGGCCGAGGTGGGGCAGTGTGGAATGGGATAGAGATTTAATAATTAGCAGTGATTGATTACTTTGCCGGCAAGGTCAGTCATATCACACGACCTTTTATCCTGAAAACAATGACAATGCAAAACCTTAATAGTCATCCGTGATACCTACTTGAAAATATATAAACGTAAACAGCTAAGATATTGGCCCGTGTTACAGTTTTTGTACATAAAGTAACATATTTAAGGTTTTATATGTATTTCTACTGGGTTAGTTCTTTTACTTCCCCAACTTGAAGCACTTTTTTTCACTGTACCTCTGGCTGTGTGTGTGTGTGAGTGTGTGTAAGAGTGCGTGTGTGCGGACGTGTGCGTGTGCATGCATGCATGTGTATTAGCCCACATGCATGCCTGCACACAGAAGTGAATGTTTAGCTCTGACAGTTTTATTTCTCTTTTTTTCCCCCCTGTTTCTTTAGTTTGGAGATGTTTTTGTCTCTTGTTTTCTGTATTTTTGCTTTCACAGCTGTTTGGTTTCCCCGTCTCTCCCAGTAATCTGTGAGGTCGAGAGCCAGGTTAGTTTGTTTGGAAGAAATCTATCCCCATGGTTTGTTTCTGTTTGTTTTGTTTTAGCTTGTGTGGTGAGAGCCCTTTAGAGGGCCGGTGTTTAGGTCTCTGCTGAGCCATGTAGACGTTAAGGGCGAGCTGGAATCTCCCACCATGTCACAGGGAGACCCTTTACAAAACCCCTTCGCCACAGCGGTCAGTGTCTCCTGTATAGAGGGCTTTCAGATTGATGAAGCTCAGCCCCTGGCAGCCACAGTGGAGGTTCTGAGCTTTTGGCGACACTGGCTGTGAATATCTGATTGTATTTTTTTTTTTTTAACTTGATCGTTTTTATGCAGGTTTTTTGGGGAAAAAATGTAATAATTTCTCTGATTGTTCAGATTGATTGTTTTGATATTGTTAGTTTGTTAAGTACGTCATTTGCGACATACCAGCTGTGGTGTTGTGTCAAGTAAACTCCTGCATTTCAGAACATTTAAAACAAACACTCCTCCAAAAATAGCACCTTTCATTCAGGTTGGTGCACTTCAACGTGCTTCACTGTTAATTGATAAGCCAATCAATTAAGAAACAACAACAAATAAGCAGTGAAATAGAATTCACTACTTAAAAATAATAAAGCAAAAATAATTAAAAATTCCCCTGGATAAGTAAAAGTAATTGCGAAGATAAATAAAAACAGATGTTAAGTTTCATTATCAGTATGTCTGACAGATTCAGATTGCTTTTAAGTCTGAACTGTTATTATGGATCATAATTGAGGACCCCACATACGGTATTTGCCTTGGGGCTCCCTAGGACATGACCAGCCATGTTACCAGACCGTCAATGGCCGCTCGAGTTTATACTGAATTGGCTCGACCTGCTTGATTTTCCTTTTTTGCACAGCCAGTGTCTCCAAAGAATCTCCAACGTGGCATTGATGACCCAACTCTCTGCTCTCCCTTCGATCAGTCAGCCTATGTTTAACCAGCAAAAAGCAGTCGCCAGTGTCACGCCGGTGTGTACCAAATAACCAGGTTCTTTCGAATGCATTAGTGTCATGTGTCATGGCGGCCTGGAGGAAACCAAGAATCACGTCAGACTGCGCTCTGAAGATTCAACAATCATACCAAAATTAAAGAAGAGAAATCCTGTCACTTATGACAACGGCTTTCCTTAGAATGTTTTGATTCTTTCAACTTAACAGCGTCAAAGCAGCCTGGATGAAAAATGTCGATATTTGCTGCTGAATACTGTTTACGTTTTATTGTTATTTTTGTGTAATTGTGACACTGGCTACCTACTTTTTGAGCTCTCTTACTTGTTGCAACATACCTGAACGGATGTTGATCAAAGGCAGGAAGGGTATACAGGAGAAAAGACTGCACAAGTTCTTTTCTTAGGATTGTTAAACTACAGTTTAAGGTCTAAAGCATGTTGTATTTATAATGGCTATATGTTGTGCCTGTTTTATTTTTTATTTCTTTTCCGAAATTTAAAAACAAAAAATCTTATATGCTTTTTATTTGACTACATTGCTTTGCATTATGTATTAGTAAAGCCATGTCACACGTCTGTTTTCACTCTAATGTAAACTATCAGATATCACAATAAATTTTCAATGGCATTAAGATGAAGTTGTAATTCATTCGTGGGCTTACTGCCAGTATTTGTGTGTGGGTCCATTAGGTAATGCTATGTAAAGACATTTTTTGAGAAATATAATTTTTTGATTACATTTTTAACGCCTGTGATGAAGATTTTAATTTTAAAATTCACATGATAAATAACTATTATTTATATATATATTTATATTTTTTGGGGCTAGAAAACGGTATTATCATTTATCGGTCCCCAAACCTCAAACATATAAAACATTATATTGCATTACAAGGTTGTAAGGAGCTATACGTTTTTATGCAACACAGTAAAACAGACAGTGTCTGTGTAGGCAGACTGTCGACAGATTATATTGAGAATCGTTAAACATGTGAGAAACACCCATAACAAGAACAGCGGTGTGTTACCGGGGAAAAAGGCAACTTGACTGTGGATGTTGTTGTAGGCGTGATAAGGTGATGAAATGAACTCTGACAGTTTACCACAGAGGCTGAAACTTTGATTAAATATTACAACCCTGGCAGAGCATGCCCTTTAAATGTAGAACAATTACTGAAGCATGAAATTCACTGGGTGCTTTAGTGAGAGGCGGCGTCTGACGAGTAGACGGTTAGGTAATTAGTTTAAAACCAAGAGACCTGCGGATTGTTCACACTCTGGATTTTTTTGGGGGGGGGGGTTTAAGGCGGATGTAGCTGTGGTGTGCAGTTGATGTTTATCAACTGCAGACAGACTTCCTCTCTAAACTGACGGCTTAACAGTTATTTTGTATTATTATTTTGGCATTGTTCCAGTTTCTAGATTTAAAGGCTGACAAGGGACAATAAAAAATAATCATGGTGCCAAAAAAATACACATCCACTCTCAATACTCGACTGATTCTTGATGAGAAAGACCTATGACAAAGCTTTTTTGAGGCTCGACTCTCACCTCTGATTCTCTGGGAGCTTCTCAGCGGCGTCTGACGAGTAGACGGTTAGGTAATTAGTTTAAAACCAAGAGACCTGATTGTTCACACTCTGGATTTTTTTTTGGGGGGGGGGGGTTAAGGCGGATGTAGCTGTGGTGTGCAGTTGATGTTTATCAACTGCAGACAGACTTCCTCTCTAAACTGACGGCTTAACAGTTATTTTGTATTATTATTTTGGCATTGTTCCAGTTTCTAGATTTAAAGGCTGACAAGGGACAATAAAAAATAATCATGGTGCCAAAAAAATACACATCCACTCTCAATACTCGACTGATTCTTGATGAGAAAGACCTATGACTAAGCTTTTTAGACGCTCGACTCTCACCTCTGATTCTCTGGGAGCTTCTCACTCGGTTCCCACTCTCATTAACCTGCAGTAGCTGAGAGAGAGAAACTGAATATTAATTTCTGTAGTGGGAGAGAAACCTGTCACTGTTTATGTGAAATGTGTGTGTGCTTGCATGTACGCGTGTGGTGTGAAATGAAGGAGCAGGATGTCATCAGGGGTTTGCACGTACATACTAATAATATTCCATAGCTTTAGTGAGATAGCGCTTAGAAAGACTTTCTGTCACCAATTATTTCCCTTTTGTTTTTCTACAGAACTCTGAAACTCACACACAATCAAGCCACTGAAGCGGAGCGAAACTGGCGTTTAATGATGATTGTTTAATGGACTGGAGTCGCGATGGCAGTACATACTGGCATACACACCTTCTTGCCTGTGAGGCTGAGGCCCACACGGCCCCATGTCTTGACGTCCTTGAGGTGACTGGCTCGTCTTCAAGCACAAAGCGGCCTGTCACTGTGTGATTCATCTCAGACTCCCTGCTTCCTGCCTTGCTCCTAAAGCTGCAACGTTAAAAACATTTCCTCATGAACATGATGAAGAAACATTGTGTTTTATTTTCTTCTGATCAGTGGTTGTAGCCCTGGCCCCTCTTTGCACATGCTGGACATATAAACTGTAGCGTTGAGTTTTGTGCTAGTGTGAGTGTACTTAGACACTGTGGTTGTGTAATACACAGATATTTCTATAAGCTTTAGAATACAATGATGGCGATTTAATGGAACACAAGTAAAATGTAAGGATTTAAATACAGAACAAACCCAAAGGCGTATTTTGTTATTATCTTGAATTTAATTAACAGATTGTATAAAAAGCACGTGTGCATATTAGATATAGATGCAAAATCTTTCATCTTTCAGCTCATTGTTTTGTTTTTACAGCCCACCACAGTTTTTGTTATCAGTTCTTGTTCAGACATTGATACATGTGTATACAGTGGTAATGGTCAGCACATATGGCCATGGGCTTGCTGAGTATATCTGATGTAGATATGTTGTTGTAACTCGTAGAAAGATTGCCGGGTAAGTAGAAGCCGGGTCAGTCAAACGACTATGTAGAGATGAAAAATTGCCACAAAGAGACACACGCGATCTATGAAGAGATGCACAATGACTGCAAAACAGAAAATAAACACAAAAGAGTAATTAACACAAACTGACGACAAAATAGAAAATGGACACAAACAAATCAGAGACAAAATTTAAAATGTGAATTTGAATTCTTACAAATACAAATCCCATCTTGGTGTTCATGCAGGTTTACAGATGGCAGACATGCAGGGTGTTGGCATCAGAAAGACAGCATGTTCCTCTTGGGTGGACACTTCTATCCAGAGCATCTCATGCTACATTTAGTTCATACATATTTCAGAGCAGCAGGCCCCAGTGTGAATAAAATCTAAACCTTTACTTTGTAAGGGCCATATCCTGTACTTAGGAGGGGGGGACGGGGGGGGGGGGGGTGTTTTTGGTGTTGTGACCAATACATGGGATGTAGTGGTGTTGGCTGTTTATTCTCATGGTCACAATCCTCATGTCTACTGACCTACTTCAGCGATAAGCTTCACAGTAGGGTCTGTCTGTCTGTCTGTGTGTGTGTGTGTGTGTGTGTGTGTGTGTGTCTGTCTGTGTCTGTGTCTGTGTCTGTGTCTGTGTGTGTCTGTGTGTCTGATGTGCACTGTACCATCACACATGCAACGTTTTTACCTGCCAGTGTGTGTGTGTTTTTTAATGTTCTTTTACATTGATGTGTATCTAATGTGTGAGGACACTGAAAAGGAATGTGTGTGTGTGTGTGTGTGTGTCACAGAGAGAGAGAGAGAGAGAGAGAGAGAGAGAGAGAGGGGGGGGGGGGGGGGAGGAGGTGCCTGAGCCCGGGGAGGAGAGGTGGACCATGTTCTCCTGCCGTGGGAGGGGGGGAGGGGGGTGGTGGTTGTTTTTGGTGTTGTGACCAATACATGGGATGTAGTGGTGTTGGCTGTTTATTCTCATGGTCACAATCCTCATGTCTACTGACCTACTTCAGCGATAAGCTTCACAGTAGGGTCTGTCTGTCTGTCTGTGTGTGTGTGTGTGTGTGTGTGTGTGTGTGTCTGTCTGTGTCTGTGTCTGTGTCTGTGTCTGTGTCTGTGTCTGTGTCTGTGTCTGTGTCTGTGTCTGTGTCTGTGTCTGTGTTTGTTGGGGTGGTGGTGTCATGATCTATGGGGTGGTGGTGTCATGATCTATCTATCTATCTATCTATCCATCCATCCATCCATCCATCCATCCATCCATCCATCCATCCATCCATCCACGTACTAGCTCCAGTGACTTGCAGCCTTCATCACTTAATTATCTCCTCTGCCTCTTTATCTTTTTGTTTTTTCTCCACTCGACTCCTCCCATGCCTGCTCCCCACTCAGCTGGAAGCGGCTGCCCAGGTTTGCAGGCTCCCATGACTGGAAGCTTTAATGCTGCTGCTATTTCAAGCCTTCTGATGTCATCTGAGGGAGGGGCTGGTCCTCATGCCCGGAGCGGTGAGTCAGAGGAGAGGAGAGGAGAGGAGAGAAGAGGAGAGGAGAGGAGAGGAGGCATCCAACAACATCACTGTTTTACTGTTTGTTCCTATGTAGTCACCTGGGGAACGGCAGGAGTGTAAACGCTGTTTATACTGTATACACAGTTCTCACAGTTCTGTTCACCAGAGTTCTTTTTTCTGACAACAGCAACATACGAGTGTCAGGAAACCTGCAATAAAATGTCTAAACAATTCAGATTATTTTTCAAATACATTCCTAATATCTGTTTGAAATCCTTAGGATTACTGATTTTTATTATTTTTTTATATTTAATGGTAAATTATTTTTAAATTTATTCTGTCTTTTGATGCTTTCATTTTCTTCTCACATTTTTGGTATATTTGAGATTGTTATTTCAAATCATTTTAAGTGTTTATTCCAATATTTATGCTCTACTTCTAAACATACACAAAGTTTGATCAGAAATGTAATTGTGGGAAAACAGAAGAAGAATGCTGTATGTTATAATGGCAACAAGACATGGAAAATTATATCTGTACTTGCTATCCCAGATTACATCTTTGAACAAATTATATCCTCTGTAGAGACAAACAGGTTTTGCCCACTTTATTTAATTTCCAGGTATTTCTGTCCATCTAAACAAATATCTCTGGATTTACATTAGCCTCCAAATAACATTTGATGTTATTGTCATGGGCAGAAAAACAGACACAGGAACTGAAGGGGATGTTGTTTTTCTCCTGTCTCCCTGAGTGATGTCATCCCCATTCAGACTCGCCTACACAAAGCGCTCAGCATCCACTGTCGCCATGGCTACAGTGCTGCATCTGCCACACTCCTCTCATCCAAAACAACCAGGTGCCGAGCGGACAGCCACTGGTCAGTGCACAAGACTGATGAGCACTCTGTCCAATGAGAGGTGAGGCGAGTGATGTCACTGAATGAACTCGCCTGAAGCAGAGATGTGAATCTGAATAAAGAGTGACGCACTAACTAAACAGGCAGACAGTCACATTAGCAGGTAGTGATGCTTGATAGCTGTTGGAGGCCGCTGCTCTATCTGAACTAACATCACCATTTAAGCCTGACTCATTCTAGTGGGGGACCAGTCTGGGTTTGGCACAGTGCTAGAAAGTGGTTTAAAATATCACAGGATTGGTTTCAGGTAAAATTTACAACACTATATGGAAAGCTTTACAGGTTATTACTCTGGCTTCTACAGTTTCCCTCAGATCTATATTATATTTTAGTGATTGTTTTGGTTTTCTGGCCCGTAACTTAGTGTGTGTTTCAATTAACCACTATCATCAATGTCTTCTCCAGCAGCTATTTTAACTGAAATACTCCTAAAGTCAGAGCGCACTCACAAAACATCTGTGAAGGTTAGATTTTGGTTAATTTCTTCTGACTGAATAATCACAGGGAATTCATTAGAAACCTTGAAGTGTAATATGGTGCACCAAACGTGCTGTTGCTATGGATTTACTGCTCCCTGGAGAACGAAGTTATTTTCAATCACTTTTTACAGTCCTTGAATTTGGTGTCTTTAAAATGCATTGTTGTTTAACGTGATCTTGTTTTGGTTTGTACTGAACTTTAAGTTGTCAAATTTCACATTGTCGGACAGCTGCAAGTCTCCTGATTCTATCCCTCTAAAGCATTTTTCCCTATCAGGAGTAGTTAAGGATAAGGTCCAAGCATTTCCTTTCTGTTGTTGTATGACAGCGGGAGCCACAAATCACCTACTATCATACAACAACTGTATATAAATTTCCATTTGCTGTGCGCTTGTTTCTAATCTTGTGTCCCCATTTTGATATCCCTTCACCACTCCGGCCCAATGTTCCTCCGGTAATCACAATTCTTTTGTTTGATCTTCTTTTGTCTGATGTGTGAAATGCTCTGGCAATTTGGTTGGATGCATCTGGAGGCAATTTTGATAATTCCTTGTAGCCTTTTTTCACAAAACAGCATCACTGGTGCTCAGCCAGAGTCTGTGTTCAGCTTCTAGGTCAAAAATAAATCAATGGTAATAAATATTAACCTCACACAAAGCCGGTCGCTCCCCTAGGCAAAGCATCAGCACCTTCTATGCTTTCAGGTGAAAGTAAAGTTACATTTCAGAGGAGAGCATTGTGGAATAAATGGGAGTACAATTAATGTTGGTTTTCAGGGACGAGCCACCAGCAAGTCCACTTATAACTAGGTCAGTGAAATGACCTGCACCTCAGAATCATTCAACTGAATTACAAACAGCCATAAAAGCCAAATTTATAGGTTAATAATTCTGCATTATGATTAAAAAAATTAAAACTATGTACTTGAAACAAAGTAATTGTTTTGGAAGTTAAATCACAGCTTGAAACCCTATTTTCATCGCTTGCTGAAAAGCTTCCATCACAAATACAGTATAGTCCATCCTCATATTAACAGAATTAATTTAGCCGTTGTTTTGTAATCAGATCACGACGCTCAGTTAAAAGCTTTTCGACTGCTTCAGCAAATGACTCGGGACATATTTTTCCTCAAGCGCATAATCCACAAAAAGTGGCTGCACAGGAGCGTTACTGATAGCAGAGGCATACTGCGGTTCACTCTGGCAACTCTCTCTAGACTGTGTAACATCATAAATGATTTAGATTTAAAAAAGCTATGGCTCGGATGTTGCTCAAATACACACATTGCCCTTGGTGCGGTGCAGGGAGCAGGGGTGTGTCAGGTGTCATGGATTACCCTCTTTCCCTGGATGGTGGCTTCATTTCCCTGTCTTAACAATAACAAATGGCCTACTACTTTCAGAACAATTTTCAGTGAAGTGATTACTGCATATAAAATGGAGGGCTGCCCTGTGAGATAGAAGCAGACAGCTGATGGTTGTAATTTCGAAGAGGGGAGATATTAACAGGCCTGAACGCTGGTGTTGACAGTGGGTCCCCGGGGGGCCAGTAAGACTGAAGGTTGGCAGTTTCTTTCAGCTCTGGAGAGAAGATCTCTGTATATAAGCCAGGCAAACACCACAGTGAAGAGAAATTAGGTTATTTGCTGTTAAAGTTCACTGACAGAAAATGTCAAATAAATAAGACAGTGGTATTTTGTTTTAGCAGATTACATCACTTTCTGCCACAAAAGCATGAAGGCACGACTCTGACTCTTGCCAACATGGCTGCACCAGCTCTGAGAGTCAAGTCGTATTCAACATCTAATTTCAGTCCATTGGCATAGTAACATTTGCTCATAACTAATCTGATGGTGGCACATCATCAGGTCTTTAAACATTTGATATACTGCTCAGAAATGTCTTCTTCCAGACGCATTTCACCATAAAAATAAATCCAGTGAACTTTATGTTGAGTACAATGCCCGATAAATAAAACCCCTGAAAACAACAACTAAAATAACTTTCCAAAGCCAGAGGTAATGTCCACATTCAAATTATTATTATAATATTTTTATAATATATTATTATATGGTCCAACATATAAAACAATATTTATTATTCATTATTACCTCTAACAAACAACCACCTCTTAAAGCGTAAGCATAGCACAAGATCGGGATAAATTACAAAGCTGTTGTATTGAATTGCACTATCCTGTGCAGGAAGATGCCATGTCTTGGCTTTAACATTCGAGTACATTATGTGAGCAACTATCTGTCTACAGTTACAGATTACTTGTGACTCCCTAGTTTCAAATCACCCATCTAATTCTTGTAAGAACCACAGAGATTTAATTATTCATTGAATTAGCAGCTCCAGGTTCTTGGAGCATCCTGGGTTTTATTTTCTGCCACTGCGCTGACAGGACGGTTGCAAAACAAATAGCTCCCCCTTCATACAACAATTCACTCTTAGCACTCCATGTGTGAAAAGTATAATCGTGTAGGTCCAGAGTTTCGGTTATGGAGGGCACAAACTTCATATTTTTATTGCTAGTATTTACACAGTTTGATCTCACCCAGTCAATGGAGACATTGACAGCACATGAGAGTGTTTTCTATTCAGGTGAAAACCTAAGGCTTTGCAACTGCTACCAAGAGCAGAGTGAAATAAGAAGTCTCAAGTGGAGCAGCATTAGGGCAGTAACCAAGGATCTAATAAATTATGGCTTATATAACACAAGGGTGCTATCACCAACACCACCATTCTACCAGGGCAATACAGACTTCAACTGGAATGGCCCCAAATGCTCTCATGCATGAGACCATCGACAACAAATTTGTTCATTAAACTCTTGGGCAATGAAAGGATTTTATGTTTGCTCTCTGGTATTACCTAACGTAAAGAAAGAAAAACTTTCACGGTATTGCACTAATGAGCATATTGTGTGATCTATCATCGTAAGCAATTTTTTAAAAGCAAGATTTAAAGCAGCCTCTGTTTTCTCCATTGATTAGCTGTAGTTCCTGGATAGTGGAAAGTGTTTTTTCCCCAAACGTTGTGATGCCAGTTCAAGACATGACTATAAATCTAGAAATTGCCATTGAACATTGAACAACAATCCACACAACGATGCCAGTTTTCACGTCACGGTCAACGTAAACCCAGTAATGTCTTTCACTGCTGTTCAATGAAACGGTAGAGAAAAAATTTTGCTGAATGACAGTTTAGAATAAAAACTTTAAATGTTTTTAGTTTTTGGAGCGATGATAAAAATGTGTTAAATGGTTTATGCTAGGCGAAGAGAATCCAAGTGGTGTCCTAAATAACCAGACAACCTTGTGATTAACCTTTTACCTTGACCACCTTGACTTTGATATTATCTATAACACAGGCTCTCTGAAGCACTGTGCTAAAGGTTAAACAAAATGTGACAAGCAAAAAACTATTGGGAAGTCAGCCAAAGTAACCAGCTCCAAGCTTATTACACAAAATAAATCTTTACATCTGGTAACTGCTCTTCCCATGCGTCAGGTGTCCGGATTTTATCGCAAATACTGATTAGAATGTCTCGAACCAATCAATGCCCATAACTAAAATATCAATCAGATGGTGTTAGCTCTGATAATAAACCGTCATGTATGATGAAGATTAAAGATTAATTAATTACTTCTTTTATTGAGTGTGTGCTCTTTATACCAACTAAAATCTTTATAATGCTGCTTTATCACTTAAAGGATTTGTCGATACATCCCACCAAAATAATTACCGTAAAGTCCGGACTATAAGCCGCTACTTTTTTCCCACACTTTGAACACTGCGGCCTATAATACGGTGCGGCTTATACATGTTTTTTTCATGGGGCGATACACTCATTGTGCCATTGTGCATACATTGTGCCACCAGATATCGCTATAACACCACACTAAACTAAGAGTTTATTATGGTGAATTGCCTTTTGTCCCTCTTGTCCCTCTTGACACACCGTAGGGGTTGAGACCCCCCCCCTCCCCCGCCGGCCGGCCGGCCATTTTACATAAGTAAACACAGCTGTGGAGGTGCCGGCACTCTATGCAGCGCTGAGAGCGCTTCAGAGTCAAACTGATACGTTTGATGAAGCGGTTTACATTTAGTTGTGTCCCATTTCAGGGTTTTACATTCTCTGTCTCTCTGCAGCGCTGAGAGACAGAGCGAGCGCTCAGCAACTCTTCCAGTGTGACGTCTGTACGTATTTACGGGGCAAACCGCTTAATCCGAAACAAGGAAGTTCACGGGAGATGTGTCTTAACTACGAAAACGATGTAATTTGCCACCGACGTAATTAGAGGACCCCCTGTATCTCATACAACGGGGGACACATGCGGCTTAAAATCCGGTGCGGCCTATAGAAGTACAAAATTGTTTTTCTTTCTAAAATTGGAGCGTGCGGCGTATAATCAGGTGCGCTCTGTAGTCCGGAATTTACGGTAGTCAATGAGAATCTTTGAAAGAGGGTGAACAAAATTAATGCACTTTTTTTAAAAGAAAAAAGCAGCTTTAATTAAAAATTCAAATGATGCAAGAAACTGTTGAGAAATAATATACAATACAAAAGTCCAAGTATGAATCAGTTTTTTTTCTTAACCTGTCAGAACAGCTGAATGTGTTGTTGCTACCAGGAGCTGAAGTCTCCAAAACCAGTTTTGCCTTTGGACTTCTTGGCAGCCGATGCTCCGCTGGTGGATGGTCCACTGTCATCTTCAGTTGCAGATCGTTTTCTGAAAGTGAAGAGCCAGAATATCAACACACAGATGACCGCCATAGTCAGCTATGTGGGTTTTTTGTCAAAAGTAAATATGAGTTTGAACAAACCAGTTTTAGTTCAACGAGACATCAACATTCTCTGTTTGGATAAATGCATGATTGAACTCAACCTTTTTTGATGCAATTGACCATTTGAGATTAATTATCATCACTGAATTATCACATTGAATGAGCATTTTCACCAACGCTGTAACCACCAAAGACTATTCCAGGCTTTCATCACATGCTTTAGTCAAAGGACACTTTCTAAGGTTAAGGCTTTCTAACGTAATTCTACCATAGAAACTACTTTGCACGGCTGAATGACTGTGTTGACAGACAGACATAAACCTGCAACTAAAATGAAATGAACTAATATCCCAAAATACGATAAACATACCTAAACTCAGCAAAAATATGTTGTGGGTAATAAACCTGAATTATCCCTGTGGGAAAAAGGATAATCTTCTCTATAATTGCCAATTTTGCACATCCTGCATCTACTTTTTCTGTGTTGCCATAATGTTTTATCGTCCATTCTTTATAATTCTGCTTTTTAAGTTGTCTACCTTAGAAGTGGACACACCATTTTATACAGTTTGAGCAGAGCTGTATAAAATGCTAACTTAAATTTGGGATATATGTATTTTTATATATTTGTGGTAGACTCATGGAACCAACTGAACGTTGCAGAGATGGCCATGGATGAGTCATTTTAAAAGGAGAGATGAGCAGAGACTTTTCTGAATAGCAAATTAGTAGGAGTTGTGTGTGTGTGTGTGTGTGTGTGTGTGTTCTTACATTGTAGTAGGGTTGATGTATTTCCCCACACCTTCTTTGAATGTCTTAGGTGCCTGCTCCTCTTTGGCTTTCTTCAGGGGGATGCTGGCCTGTTGCCTCTCCTCCTCCTGCATCTGCAGCTGCTTTTCTCGCTCTGCTGCAATCTGAAAAACACACATCAGATAATTCTTGACAAGCTCATGACAGAGGATACCAAGGTCAAGCTCATACTGCAGGACTTACATGCCAAATGACTGCATCTCCCTTACTAAACACACTCTTAACACTATCGTACATGTGTGACCACATGCATTTTTCGTAGGACACTGAACCTAACACTTTTCTTGATTAAATGAAGTCATTTTCACACACATATACTAACAAGACATCCACCTTCTTGATTTGATAATTCGCCGTTTTTCCTTTTATATGAAAATAAAGGATTTTTTTTTGGTAGACGTTATCTAGGGCTTTAGATATAAAAGAGGCATTTAGGGTTGTTTTATTATAAAGTTAGTTAGTTCATGTGTACCAACAGTTAGACGTACACACCTGAGCATCAGCCTCTTCATACGGGTCCACAAAGACAGTCGCACTGATGATCTTGATCTCCGACTGTAAAAAAAAAAGCAACGTTGGGAATCAAACTGCAAACAGCTCATTGTGAATTGTCAAGGTGGCTCTCTGTAGTTTCTTCACCAACAGATCAACTTTATAACCTGAAATGTACAATGACCATAAGAAGTATTTCTCTGATTCTAGTAAATGTAGTTTTACATGTAGTAATGAAGTAAAATGACAATACAGTCAAGCCTTAATCAATGTTAATTCTTACTTTTGGTTTGTCTGTTTTGGGATTACTCTCCACATTCTCCATTGCTGTAAGGGTCTCAAATCCACCAACAATCCTGTAAAAAAAAAACATAAACAATATAACATCCTTTATTAAGTACTATAACTATTCAAGAACAAATTCTTGCTCTTTGACTAGGAAAATAAAATGTGCACTACCTTTGCTATCAGCGTTAATTATTTATAACATGAGTATAAGCAGCTTTAGCACCTGAGAGATTTGTGGAGACTTCGTATTTCTAAGACAAAAGTGAACATAGATTGCTGCTAAAAGCAATTTTACACAGTGTTTGTTATCGGCACACTGGCCTCCTGGTGTAAACACAGCAGAGAAAACAACTGCTGACAATATATAGTCTGTCAAATACTGAGGGCAAAAAGGTGATCTGTTATAGACTGCACAGATGCAGAGTGTAATAAGAACATGTCTTCTGTTTTCTCTTTAAACAGCAGACTCTTTGTCGAGCTGCTTCTGTGGGGTCTAAGGTAACCATGTGTAAAGTGAGAAAACACACATTAACTAATTACCAACAGGGCTCTACACTGAATATCTAATGATTAACAGAAAACGGGGATAAAAGCAGCATCCTCTGAAGCAGCATGAGATCTGATGTCGTGAACAATACTGAAGTTTTACTGTACACATAAATTGAGTGAGGGAAAGACTAAGCAATGATCTGTCAGGACTATTGCCGTTCAAAACCATCTGCTTAATTACATAGAAACACAACAGCAGAGCCATGAAAATAAACAGTTTACCTTCCAAATACTGTGTGCTTTTTGTCAAGGTAGGTGCACGACCGGAATGTGATGAAGCTGAGAAAAAAAATTACAACAGACAAAGAGAAGTTTGCTATTGACAAGCAGTGAAGAGTGCATTCAATATAAAAGAGATTTCTGGCTATGTTAAACTTTTGTCTGTGGGACCTGAGCAAGGAAATCAAATGGACAGACAGAAAAAAACAAAACACAATTCTCTACTGACAGACTTTCTAGGCTAGTTTGTCTGTTTTAAGCTTAGGAAAGACCACTTGAAAAAAAAAGTTTCTTACAACTGAGACTTGTTGGTGTTTGGACCAGAGTTTGCCATGCTGAGAACCCCCCTGCCGGTGTGGGACAGATTAGGCCGGAACTCATCCTTGAAAGGTTTTCCCCAGAAAGATTCCCCTCCTGTGAAGGGAGAAAGTCGGTGAGAGACGAAGGAGGAGACAAACCATGACAGGGTGGAAATAGATAGAAAGTGACTTCTTCTATTCAAGAGAAACAAACAATCAATCCTGAACATTGAAATGTTGCATCTGATTACTGCTGGATTTAAGACAGTGACAACATCATGTTGCCAACCAGGGTACACACACACTCAATACATTATGGTCAGACTGAATGTAAACAACTATGTTCCTTCACATTTATCCACAGGGAACTTTTAATGCATAAATAAAAAGGTCCTCAATAAGAAAAAGTGCAACCAGTTTCAGACAGAAAAGTCCTCTAAGAGGTGGGTTTTATGCTGCTGGGATAGAAGTAAAACTATTTTTTCTGGGAAATCATAGTCAGGTCTTTCACACAGCATTTCACCATCACTTCAGTTGTAAGCTGACATTTAAGTGCGCCATCTGAGATTTAATGTTTAATGTGTGCAAAACAAAACAAGAAGCAAGAGACCCGTTTGCCCTTGAACTGCTTCTTGTACACTGAGAGCCTGCTGTGAATTATTATTTAGACTGACTTCATCATTATGAATCATCATGATGAATATACAGGAATACGTACTGCAAGAGCTTACTGGCTCACAGCAGGCTGAGAGGATCTGTCACCCTGAGCTGTGTATGGATGACCCATTCACTGCTAGCTGGTGTAAATGCATTTACTTGCGTGTGCATATGTAGGTGCAGTATTTGATTATGTGTATGTTATTGGTTGTAGTATGAAAACACATACTACCAGCCAATCACATCTTCAGAGGTGGTATGCAGCTGTCAACATCCCCAGGTGACATTTTTGCACAATTTATTTCTGACATTTTGCCACGGTATGACCATATGACAAACAAAGAGAAAGCACAGACAGAGAATGATGAGATTCTCGACAAACCACTAAATACAAACTGCATTCGCTTCGACCTTAATTCAAAAATTCCCATAATTTACATCCTTAAAATTTGACCAGTTGAACAGGTTTGACAAGCAAGGAAAGGAAATGAAAATTTACAAATTTCCTCCACGGCCTTAAAGCTGTGAAGCGTAGCTACTAATGAACATATTATTTGGCCATTTCCATGCCACCTGTTTCTCATTTTGTATTTGGAATATGGGTTTGGGATTTAATTTACAAGTTAATGTTTAAAACATTTCTTTCTCCAAAGCATTTTCTCCTAAAGGGCTTTAGATAAATGGGGCCACTCTGAACTTTTGGGAAGGCTAGGATTTGGGAAGCAGGATTTGCGTCTTACTAATATATGTACAGGCAATGAAAGAGAGGGTGGTCCCTCAAAATGAGTTCACAACTTGAACGAAGTGAAACAAAAAAAGAAATGAGATTTCAAATGGTCACAACATCTGTCTTTTGTAAAGGTCATACTGTTAAAAGGCAAACCAACAACATGGCAAAACAAAATGTGTATATTTGAAGCTGTTAAGCAGAGTAGGGACATCATCTTTAAAAAACATTTTATGTGAACACATCTCATGTGAACACATCAAAAAGATGTGTTCACATGAGATGTGTGCACACGTTGTTCACTCCAGGTGATGAGGAGTATTTTACCCACTGGCCAGGAATTCAGCACCTTCATAAATCTGTCATTGTGGATGCATTTTGCGTGGTGTTCTGAGACGCCCACTGACACAAAGCACACTTTGAGCAGCAAACCCTTGCAGTGGCTCAGACTGCATGAGGGCAGGAAATTACCTATATGAGGCCTAGCAATCAATTACACTTACCAGCCTTTTAAAAACAGGAAAAAGATACCAAATCGTGGTTCATAAGTTGTTCTTCACCGTACAGTCAGCCTTCCACAATCTCTCATTTGTCTGTGTGTGTGTGCGCGCGCGCGCGCGCGCGCGCATGCACGCAAGTGCGTTCTGTACTTCCATGTGCCTTTAAATAGTAAATTTAGAAACAGCCTTGGCTTACATCTTGCGTCGCTAGTGGTATTTACACAAAGCCTCCAAAAGGGAACTATTAATAATTCAACAGAGAGCTGTTATGCAATTCAAAATGTGGCTTAAGTACAGTCCTCAGCTTACCTGTGCCAGTGCCAGTGGGGTCCCCGCCTTGAATCTGGGTGGAAAAAAAATGTTAGTTTTGGTTAACGTTAATGTTTACTGTGTGCACACTGAAAGCTACAGATGTAGTCTGCAGTGAATAGAAGATTTGTTTCAATTACTTGTTACAGAAAAATGTTTGTTTTTTTTTCTAAAGTGGTCAAATGCAACTTTAATTTGTAACCTTATATTTCCCTTTGTCAAACTGCCAACCTGGAATCATGTTCCCTGTAATAGTTGCCAGTCGATTTCAAAGCTTTCCAGTACACTGGCTCCAAATGTTCATTGTTAATTCTCAAGAACCCTAGTTTTGTTTGCACGTCTCTCAAACACTGTGTGTGTTTGCTACTGTTGCTGCTACAGAGCAAATTTTGATGGGTGGGTTCCTGTACTCTTTTACTGGACTCCAAGACCAAAGACTAAACAGGTTGACTTGCTTGAAAATGTTGCCAGTCGATCATAGGGCTGACAAACAACCAAATAATCTCTTACTCACACTTTGATTCTACAGTTAACATCACCCACATGTCTGTAAAATGGTATAAAGCCGAAGTACCAGGAGTAAACCAGCGCAAACACAAAGGAGAACATGCAAACCCCACAGATAAAGGCCCTAACGGCTGGTAGACTGTAAATGAAAAACTTTTAAATGTGCGCCCACAGTGCTATGAACACCTAAATGTATTATTGCTAAATTGGCTACCTGCTTTAGAGACAAGGTACAGAGAAAAGCAGAGACGAATTTTAAGCGAGTCAAAGGCCTCACCATGAAATTCCGGATGGACCTGTGAAAGATCGTCCCATCGTAGTATCCTTTTTTGCAAAGGCGGATAAAGTTCTCTCCAGCTTTGGGCACCTAGAGGAAAGCATATCCAGATATAATTAACAAGAAACACACACATTTAAACACAACATTTCTGGTGCCCACACCATTGGTTTACTCATTTGCTGACAGAGCTTATTTTCTCAGTGCCAGACATACTCCACTGTCAATATCAGGTTTATTAGTGAAAACATGAATTTCAGACACTGAGTGTTCCCAAGAGTCACTGCTGAACCTCAGAGTGTAGTCAATTTAAACTGACTGAAAGTCACACACCTACTTGTAACATTTATAGACTGGATGTTGAATTTCAGTGCTGGTCTGCTGTTGCTTCACCTGATATCATCTAATCATCACCATACACTAGTCACCAGAAGATCGTATGTTAACAGAAACATTTTTAATACACAGGAATAACGACGTTTAACCACAATGAGTGGGTGTTGTCACTGTTCAACAAAATGGCTGGTGGGGTTCTACAGGTTGCTCTAATTATATACCTTGTCATTGTTTAGTACACGTTCAACAAAGCAAAGTGATGTTGAACAAAACACCTGGAACATGATGTGTGTCTGCTGCATCTGATAAGTACACATTAGCAGTGTGATTATCTAATATCCTTTTTAACCAAAATCTTCAAATATCTGCAAATGCTTTTACATAAATTTGCTAAAATGTGATTATTTTCTTTCCCCATTCACCTATTTCTTCCTGGTATGATGTTTAACGGCACGAAAAACACTAGAAAGCACAGGTCAGTAAACAGAAATAAGCAGCCATGGATGCCAATCATTATGATGTTATGAAAGTTAGTCTTTTTAAATCTTAACTTAACTGTCTCTTCAAGCCCAACAGTGTCTGAATGATATTTAAGTTCTGGTAAAACAGAGACATAGCCTGGAAAAACAAACTGTGCATGGTTATTCACACACCCACATCCCTAACTTCAACACATGACGTAATTGAGCCAAAAAAGGGCACAGTTGCTGACTGTGACCTATTCATTGAGCACAAAAGTTTCTTTTGTGCTTTTCTTCCAGACACTTTTTAGAGGCTATATAACAAACTCACTAAACCCACACAGGAAAGAAAAGACTTAGAATTTGACTTTAGCTTTCTTGTTTACAGTTGTCAATGCTCAAAACGGCATCAGAGGACACTGAACAGATTGTCAAGCTGAGGATACAAGTGGCAGTACATTTCAACTTCCACTCAAGGTTACTAAACCTGAAACGTTGCATTCATATACAGTAAACAGACACACACACACAACTCTGTCTGACCTGGTGGATTGTTTGTGTTACACATTAAGTCTTTGATGATATAGTGTTCAGATGTTGCATGCGACAGTGTCAATTATGTCTATAGATAGAAGTCCTTGTGTGCTACAAATGTGTAAATGTGTATAATGTATAAAACACATTAGGATTTTCCCTCTTGCTGAAGGTGTGTCATAAAATCTTTAAAGTGTCATGTAAATCATTACAAAACACCCACCGGCAGAATCAAATTTTGTCTGACTCGCATGGTGTGAAATGAGCCACTTTTGTCCCCAAGGCAGGAGGTGTGGCTTGGACTATTACGCAGGTCCAATGTCATTAACACCAACAGCCTTGGGGGATACATCTCTGTGTGTTTGAGTATGTCTGTGCCTGCATCCGTGTGAGAAACTCAACTTTTCCCCTTCGGCAACAGTGTCTGTTGGTTTCCAAGAATCACTTTGTAATTGGTTTGTAACACCTATTTTTACTCATTGTCCTTTCATTGGGTGACAAGTTCTTCTAAGCTGTACTGGTCCTTTTCTTCCCATGTCTCTATTTAGCTGTTGAGATTCAATACATTGCCTCGTCTAACTGTTATAAATCCATTTTAAAGCACTCCAGTACGAATATTAAAGCCAAGACATTCAACCCTTTCCTTTTGTGTTTTTGCCACTCCACCATTCTTTCATCTGAATCGTTTCACAAAATCTTTCCTGCCCGAGACCTCTATCAGTGAGATTAAAGCATCATCTGCCTCTTGCTGCAGATGTAATTGTGGTTCATTTGGTGCAAATACATACTTGCATTTGTGTTTGTGTGTCTGTTTCTCTTTTTGACATTAAGCCTGGGAATTTTTCAACTACACCTAAAATAGTCATCAAGAAGTTACATCAGCATGGAAGCAACATTTACTAATGTAGCATGAAAAAAGGAAAAAAAAACTTTAAAACAGTCCCAACTCACATCTAATTACAGGCTTCTCTTTTTTACAAGTAGAAAGGTGGGGAATGTGGGAAAACATTTTAAAAATTCTTTTTGCCTTTAAAGTAGACATGTATTTTTAGGTTGACGTTTTCGTAACCAGGTGCAATTAGATTACTAATAACCTGTGAGTTAATTCTAAATGTATTTTATTATTTACTTTTTCTTTTCTCCCAACTCTAATAACGATTAATCTGAAGGCTGTTTTCTTAAAACACAGAAATTATGTTTGACATTTTAACAGTGGGAATTCATATAATATGGTTTAGATAGGAGTCATTGGTTTTTTGGGGTTATTCTCCTTCATGCAAGATTCATGTTATTTTTTTTTGTAGGTAATTTGTTATATTTTAACCAAAAAAAATCACCCCAAGCTCAAATAAAGTAATTTAGATTTTTGTTTAGACGTATCTAAATACAAATCTTCATTGTGCAAAAACATATGTCTTAATTGTCCTAATTACTGCATCCACAGTGTAGTCAAATGTTATAAAGCTGTGCCCTCCTCGATGTATGTACGACTGAATGGACAATTTGTCATCCAATCTCCAATGTCTTCCCCATCACATTTCATCCAAGACATGCATAGCTGAATGAGCAAATGGGAACTTTGTAGGGATACGAGTTGGAATTGTGTGGCTGAGTGTGTATGTGACAGTGAAGCAGTGCTCATTAATTCATTAACAGCAGGCTACCAATAGAGCAACAATCCTGTGTGAAATATACAGCAGAGAAAGTTGGTGAGGAGGAGGATGTGGTGCACCAAGGGGCAAGTTGTCTAATTGCTGCCTCTTTCCCCTCGAAATTCTGATTAGACAGCCAGGATGCCAATGAAAGAAAACCAAGCGGATAAAACGTCAGGTTAGCAACTCATACAGTCTCTCAGTAGACCCACATCTAACACATGTCAAAGACATTTGTACCAAGATGTAATCTTGCGCCACCTGAGGCACAGACTCTCCAAATGTGGAAATCCCTAACCATATTCCTGCGTCACAACAACACAGAGAAAGGCACTCATACAAGCAAATTAAGTCAGGTCTCTCACCTGATGCAACAGTTATTTTATATTCAGTGTTTTCAGACATTTTACCTTATCACAGTGTAACTCAAGATTCAGGTCCCCCTTGTTTGTGTGCAGACGGACGTAGCCTTTTTTCTTCACGTACTGGTAGCGTACAGTGTCATCTGCGATGGCGTCTGTAACAGAAATACACAAATTGATTTACTTTTATGTGTTTATACTGTGATCTTGCAGAAGATAACATCTATGACCTTAAAAAACTCAAAGTCTCTTCCTTGCAATCTTTACAGTGAACTAAATTCTATAACTACTGGCTTTGTCACCCTCTTCTTCTAACAAGTGTATTGAACCTAGAATACAGTTAACATAACAGCAAATCTGTCCCACGAAACAGATAAGTGGGTGAAAACTGCACTTTTGCACTTAAGTGACTAGCAGGTCTTCCCTTGATAAATACAGAATAAAGCTGCATCCAAAAGAAGTAGTGAATGCTTTTCTCTACAGGTAATCTGCAGACACACTGCGTGTAATGTTCACTTGCCTGCTTCATGTGTTGTTGCAGGAGTCATGGCCGTGGACGTGAAGGAGGCGGATACTCTGCCTGTGGAGTAGTGAGCCTGGGAGGAAATGAGGAAACCAAAATATGGTGAAAACACGACACAAGAGACAATTGCTTTCTAAGCCTATTTTTACCAATGCTGTTAATTTATATGTTTATGATGGTGGTTAATTTGTTGGTGCTGTCCACGACATGTATTAACTTTCTTTTCATTTATGCATTTGGTTTCCTGTTTAAATCAATTTCCCTCAGACATGGATCTTCTTGTCAAAAGAGAACTACAACATGAGTATTAAGACTTTGCGAGCTCCAAAGAACATTTTTTGCGATTTTCAACAAGCCACAACTTGGCAAAATTGTAGACCTACAATTTTAGAACTTAAAAACATCTTGTAGTAGAGCCAAATCCTGTAACATTTTACAAATGCAAAAAAATGTATAAAAGTAATTACTTTGTATGAGAATTTACAGTCTCTGTATTTTTTAATAAACATTCATATCACAGAAACTGAGAAGGGTACAGACTCAGAACATCAAATCCCCTAAATATACGCCTTTACAGCTTCTGTATGATTAAAAGCACAGCCAGCACTTAGAGAAATTGCTACAGCTTAAGAGAGATAAGGATGCTCTTAGGTTCTTTAATTCTTAAAATTATAGTAGAATACATTTTTGAAGAGAGATACACAAATAAAAATACCAAAAACACTGCAGTGAGACTAGTGGAGTTATTTTAGCAAAAAGAATAAAAACTTGATGGAGATAAAAGCAGAGAGGTGAAAATAGATTTCAAAAGCTCAAGTCTATTCTACAGTTCTGCTTTAGAATTCTTCTGCTCTATTTCTTGTGAAGACGCAGGAAAGCATATACTTTACCTTGTGTGATCTGTCTGACCTATATTCCCTGTTCTCTCACATCGTGTCTGAGTGTCACCTCAACTATGAACTTGAGAAAACCAAGGAGAGGATGTAGTGTAAAAATGCGTACTGATGGTGGGTTACCTTTAAAATGTAGCCTTAAATTTAAGTACTCATTTAAATGTTACTATAAGAATTATTTCAGCATTGTTTTAGATGATTATTATATGTAATATACGGTGAGAAAATGTGTGAAATTTTTTTTACATATAGAAATGTATTACTTGGATTATAGTTATATAAACCTGCTGCTTGACGACGCCTTTGTATCAATTCTTTTTCACACTCATTGATAATTCCGACCTCGACGTGCATGTCTTTTTATATCTTTAAATTACTGAAACACAAGTATCAAATATTACCGAGCTTCCAACAACAACTGTAAATATTATTTTGTTCTGTGTCTCGATGCAGTTGTTTGTCTTGGTGCCAAATGCACAGATAGCCAATTAACGCATGTTTGGCTCCCTCTTGTGTACAAAGTAAAACTTTCCCCGCTGACTTGATGTCTCAAAGTGGAATTTTTGACATGTCTAATAAAACATGTTTAAGTCACTGTACTGTAGCTGTGAAAGTACACGGTGCTATTGATTCATTCATAAATGACATTGTGTTTGTTTGACAGCACATCTCTCTCCTTGACAAATTAAGAACCAGGTCGAAATTATACTTGCTCGTGTTTCATCAAAAAGAATAAAAATTGGATGCTTTACTGCTTTTTGAAGAAAAACTATTCTCATTTGACTTCAAAGGAACTGGTGATTACATGTAAGGATGTGTGTGTATGTGCGAGTTTTGACTAAGCTTTACTATCCTCTCCACATTTGCATTTTTAAATAAATTGAGCATCATAATGTATGTCCTTACAGCGTTAAGCTTATCTGTCTTCTTGGCTTCTGGCTCCTTCATGGTGGAAGCCAGGAGCTGATCCCCCTTGTATTCTTTGTACAGCTCAGCTAGGGTCTCCTTGGTCTCCAGATTGGTGCTCTTCAGGTGGTATGCCGGATCCTGCTTTGCCTTTTCCTCATCTGACATGCCAGGCATAAAAAAAGAGCAGGAAATGCTGAAGCCAAAGATCTTAGGACTCAGAAAACAAAAGACAGCTCATAATTCTGTGACTCACCTGGATCCAACACTTTCAGGTTATTTTTGACGTGGAAAAAACTGGAAACATTGAATTTATCCAAGTTTGTTGGGTCCTACAAAACAAAATGTAGAAATATTAGAATACAGGCTACTTTACCAGAAATGCAGTACAAAATAAAACAACCCACCTGAATTGTAATAATGTCCTTTCTAGTAAAGGGTTCATCAGTCAGCAAATCTTTGTAATTCTTGGTCTTAATGTTGAGTTGCTCAATAGCCTAAGGGGAAGCAAAGAAATGTCAAATTTATCTTGGCATAAACGCAATAAGCTCAATAATCACAAATTCATCTCATTCTCAAAAGGCAGTTGTGAAGACTAGTACAGGATACGTTTGTGAGTTCACCTACCTCATAAGAGAACACATTGCCTGTGACCTTATTGGCAACAATGTGAGAATTATTTGTGAAGACGTTGTATAGAACAGGACAGTGATATTTTCCTGGTACAAAATGAAAAGAAAAATAAGACAAAAGCAAAGCAGCAGCACCCAAGATTTGCAACCACAAGCTAAAAACTCAGCCTCTGAAGCAAATACCATGATGTGATGTCATATGATGTTCCCTTTAGAATTATATGAATTTCATCTTCCTCCATTCACTTTGATTTTCCCTGAACCCTACACCCCTTGAACTCTTTACAAACTTTTTTTTACATAGCACTGCAGAAACATTGCAATACATGTATTCAGGCTGTCTGTATCTATATCACATCTATATATATTTACCATCGTTATTCTTGGCAAAGTTGAGTTTGATGAGAGATTTTGCTTCCAGTTTCTACGGAAATGAATAAAAATAAAAATTAATTATAAATTAATTATAAAAGACAGACAAGTAGCAAATCTGACTGTTGCAACTTCTGTTGATTAATTTTTAATTAAACTGACTTATTAATTCTGCACAATTAAATAAACATTGAGACATACAGTTCCACATTTCAAATTACCAGATAGCTGCAAAATCCATGTAAAAAATGCTATTATTACATAGACAGACAGTGGCTAAATTGTCAAATTTCAAAAATGATGAGAATCACAGTTTCTTACCTCTCCAGAGATTGGGCTAGTACCGTACTTCTTAATCCATGGAACAATGCTCCTAAATCATTAGGTAGAAAATATGTAATTAAAGAACAAAGAAGAAGCAACAATATGCATCAATGCATGGAACTGTGTAGAATATAGATATGTTTTTTACATTTTAAAATACACATAGATAGCGCACCTACATAAACAAAATACACAAACAAATCCTTTGTCAAGATCATTTTTGTGTTTTAAAAAATTTGTGTTGTCAGTCAGTAAAGCTATTTGTTGTGACCAGTGTTGAGCTGACAAATAATTCAGACAACAGACCAACTATAAAAATCATTTTTATTGTCACATCAGTAGCAGGGCAAACAAACAATTTCTTTTCCATTGTCTTACACAAGTACCCGATGACATCTGACAAGTAAAAGGTCACATAAAGCCAAGCAGGCGTTAAAAATGTAATTTAAAAAATATGCATTTACTTACAAAAGGTCAAAGACAACTCCGTCCCCGGTGCAGACAGGATACTCAAATGGTTGAAGGGACAAACTAAAATGTTTTAGAGAAAAGGGGTTGCTCAAAAATCATATATTACTCATCAACCAATCAATCAATCAATCAATCAATCAACTCTCAATACTCTCAATCTTAATATCATTGAGTAATGTCAAACAGATATTTCCACATTTGTGCAATATGCAAAACTGATATCAAGTATTCTATATTAGTAGAACAGTCTATACAGTATTTAAATACAAAACACTTATTGTTCTCCTAGGGTAGTAAGTGCTTCTTCTTACCTGCAGTGGTCAAACGGCAGTCGTCTAAAGTTTGATTGTGGGATTTCTGTAAAGTAAAAGCATTAAGTCTAAATCAAAATGAACTCAGATCTTAAGTCAAGGCTAGAAATAACATACAGATGCTAGCGCTTTAATATTAGAAATATAATGGACTTTCATATGAATGTCACGCTGTTATGGTTCTGATTGACTTAAACGTTTACTTGACTTTAACAATGACTGCCTAATTTTATATTTAAAAGCATTTGCAATTGCAAGTAAAAGAATATAACATTAGTTAGACTTTATCCCCGATTTCCAGGTTACACAACTAAGCAGCAAACATGGCATCCGCCCAAACGTTATCATTAACCAACTGAGGAGAAAGAACGACAAACGTCCGTAGAATCAAATAAACCAAACCGTATCAACAGTTTGTTTACATCGGGTATCGTCTGAATACAGGAGCGGGTGAACGTACTTATATAACGACTGCAATAGCAACTCACCTGTTCGTTTCCCTCCATAAAAGTTAGTGTACTCTGTACACGTAATGTACCTGTCAGAAATAAGAATAACACAAAGACACGAATAAAATTAAGCCAGGATAAAGCTCCGCTCAATAAAAGTATAGTAAACGTTAGCTTGCTAGCGCGGTAGCAAACGGCATTAGCTTGCTAAGCTAAAAAAAAACACCAACAACCGCATTTCGGCATTGCTGCATACCGTTTAGAATAATTTTCATACTAACATTTTGTCTTTTTGATGTTGTCGCTTCCCCATTTTGAGTTTGTGTGACGGTCTCAAGCGGTATCCCGGTTAAAACGAAAGACAAACGCCGACAAATGCCTATAAACACCAACACAAGGGAGTCTGGTGGGAGCCTTTCCCGTTTCCGGTTTATGTTCTTCGTCGTTGTCGTGATTATTCACTAACAAGCGACTGTCTGATGACCCCTACTGGTTGCGTGTTCACCGCTTTTTAGTGATGGGCAAATGAGGCTTCGGCGCTTGTGTCACACGTCCTGAAGCGGAATGATTCGAAACACCATTGTCACGTGACCGTCATCGCTGCTTTACCATGCGCTTCATTGCTTGAAAAAATGCGTTTCATTGGCTCACAGTGTTGTAATGTTTCTAGATATATTCAAAATAAATGTTTTTCATGTGTAACTAACTAAGCAGATACAGTTAATACAATTACAAAATAACTTAATCGATAGTAAGTTTATTTTGTCGTAATGCTTAAATCATCATGGGTATTATAAGAAGGTTTGGCTAGTTATTTACTTATTTTAAATGGAGAAAAAAACAAAAAAAAATGGATAGAGGCATTAACTATGGCCAGGTGGTTAGTAATATGTAGGAATGTGTAGGACTGTGTAGCAGGTACAATCAGATCATCTGTTTGATGTGTCCTGAAGGGAAAAGTTATACAGGTACAACTTCCTTTCGTTTCCAAGACAAAAAAATAAGAAAAAAAAACATTCAGAAGGTGGATCCATCATAAAGAGGAACTGAACTTCGATCCTTTACAGATAAAGGATACAGTGGAGTGATTGTGTCTGTATATTAAAAAAACAATACAAAGAGCAATAACAACACTGCCAGCATACCCGAGTTTAAACTGGTGTTCATTTCTCTCATCATTTGTAGCACTCCAGACTATTAAGGAAAGACAATAATCAAAAGAACAAAGACCTGATTACAAATTACACAATTTGTAAGACTTCCCACTGAACTTAATGTTGCATAATGAACAACACAACAAGTGAATGTTCTCATCCTTGGCACATCTGTCAGACTGGAACGAAATTAGACAACGATGAATCAGCAGCTAGGTAACAAGACACTTACATGTTACTGACAAACATACATTTTTATTGATGACAAAACCAAAAGCTGAGCACGGACTGTTGCACAAATTCCGAAAAACAAAAGGGCAGAAGAGCCAAAAGTTTGCAAAAAAGTTTGTCCATAAAGTGAATAGTAGATGTTTTGCTTGAAAAAGTGCAGTAATAATTAAAATTTTTCTTACAGAGAAAAAAGTTCACAACGTTGTTCCCTTTGAGAACAACTTAAGTCCACATAAATGGTAAACTCGGCATTTGATCGGTACCGTCCAGAAAATAGTGAGTGTTTTCTTCGGGCAGCAGTTTCATAAAACCGTCTATGAGTGTTCTGGTGAAAAAAAAACACAAAATCACCGCAAATCCATCATGAGCACGGTGTCATTAGTGATGGTGACATGTCCCGCGTTCTGAAAAAGAGAAACAAATTTAATTTAATTTATAATTGAACCCTGGCGAGGCATCACTCTCAATCTCATAGTGAGAAAATGATATTCAAATTTTACATTACTGATATGAACCACTTATTTTGAGACTAATGTATAATGTTCACTATAATATTATAAATCTGTGCCTCAGAGTAGATGTGTACTCACTGTAAATAGAGGGGGCTCTTTACTGTGAGGGTGAAAGCCTTTCAGTTTACATTTAGAGATCTCATCTGTTCCTCGGTCAGTCAACTTGAAGTAGCCAATTCTGGGACAAGCACAATTAGACTTTACAATAAGGCACTACCAAAAAACCCACATGTAACAGTGGCAAGTACACTGAGCTAAAATCAACTCATTGATTCACGTTATGGGTAGCAAAGCTGACAGGATACCAGCAGGTTTGACTCACTCATTAAACTTAGGCGAGCAGACAATAGCAATGGCTTCCGGCAGCATCATCTGATAAGAGCAGTGTGTGTGGAGGTCAACGCTGGACAAGAATGCTGTCTGTGTGGGGTGAGTCTGAAAAGAAAAAGCCCAAACATCACTTGACTTTCACTTCATGAAATATACTTTTCTTTTATTCTTTTACACAACCCATCCACAAAAAGGGTCAAAGGGTTCTGACTCCTCAGATTGACAACTTAATCTTGGGAGCCTCTGACTTGACAAACCACATTTTAGACAAGGTCGTAAGTGTAGTATTCAAAGCAGCCAATGTATGATTTACTCACACAAATGAGCTAGGTACAAATGTGACACCCAAATATACATATCCGTCACTGTAACCGTATTTGGATTTGGTCATTGCAGGAATAAGATGTTTTTTTCTGTTTGAGGTAGAGTGAGATTAATAGTGTTTATATCTCTGAGAACAGCTGTGCATTTGCAGCTTAAAAAGTTTTGTGTTTATGGTACTCACATGTATCCAGCCTAAGGTGATGAGATCATACTGGTCCTGTATGAGAAAGAGTTCCTCCTCATTTTCTGTGTCACAGTAGTCTGGTCCGCCGCACTGCTTTGGTACGATGACATGGGTCACGGTGAAGGCATTTCTAGTCTGGAAGAAACACAAAAAGCATCACACTGTTGGACTTCAGCAAATTATGCAGGGTTACCGTCTGCCAAGAAACTGTCCATGGATTCTGTCTGAATAAAATTACCAGTGTACTGACTGGTTCGCTGCGGGCAAAAATGTTCAGTCATGGCCTTAAAAAAAATAGAAGAGCTTTGCATTAACTTGATCAGCTACCGGGCCTCATAAAAATCTCAGCAGATCTAGGATAGTAAGGGAAGTGCCATATTCCATTTAACCCCTGTGGAGTCAGCTGATGGCTTGTTTTCGTTCAAACTCCATCAATATCCCATTCTTTATGCATTCCTAGCCAAACAAATACGACTTGTTAACATCCAGTTAATGTTTTAGCATCACCAGCACAGTTACATAGAGTTTCTTTCTTTAACCATGCCAGTGATTTGGATTCATGGATGCAAAATTGGCATTTCAAGTAAGTTTAAGACCCCTAAGTCATAATGAAAAACATAATTTTAAGTTCTCAATTATACTCATTTTTGAGGTTCCTGTAAAGGAAGGGGATACAACTGGTTCAGTAGAAACCCTCTGCTTCAGAGTCTTACCAGTTTTCCACAGAGGATGCCACAAGTTTCTACAGCTCGACTTGTGTTGCCCTCGGCCAACCTCAGAAAGCTCCGGCACAGCTCAGCAGGAACTGCCAACTGCCGAAGGGCATCCACCATTGTATCTGAACAAACCATATATAACAGTAAAAAATACTGAATGAAAAGAGTAGGTCAAATTCAGAAGAACAAATATTTTGAAGCAGAAGCAGGGCAGTATTTAAATCCTCTGAGGGCCAGCCCCCCTGTCACAAAAAGATAAACTCACTATTGTTTCCCGGGCTGACCAAAGACCCAGGCTTGAGTGACCGGTCAAAGCTGGGCGGGCCACTGACAGATGCGCTGATGGTCGTGGGAGGGTGATTGTAATGGTGGTTGGTGTCACTTGACAAGTCTCCTAGGTTCTGCGGGGGGTTGGGGGTGACCTGTGGGGGACCCTGGATGCCTGGAATAAGGGGCATATGAGGGGAGGGCGCAGCGGGTGTACCAAATTCAAGGAGCACACGCTGACGTTCCTTCTC
This sequence comes from Trinectes maculatus, assembly GCA_016785345.1. NCBI lineage: Eukaryota > Metazoa > Chordata > Actinopteri > Pleuronectiformes > Achiridae > Trinectes > Trinectes maculatus. The sequence goes on from JAFBJQ010002583.1 coordinate 128,954, forward strand.
CAGTTCCTGGCGACGGATCATCTCCTCAAATACACTGAACTGCTCTTGTTCCCGCTGCCGCCGCTGCATCTCAGCCACACGCTCCCGCTCTGCATCCAGCGCTCGCTGCTTGGACTGCTCCTGTGCCAAAATTGCCTCCTCCGCTTTCTAAGTAGGAAGCATAAACAAGATGTATGACAGTTTGGGTTTCAGCAGTAGTTTTGTTGCAGAATAATTAAGGTAGGGTGTAAGTTGATCGGAAACGTATCTGCCTTTATCACTATAAATTACCAACATGACTATTCAGGTTTGGTGTTATCATTTCACCCCAATCCAATCTGACAATGAATAACTGCGTTCCCTCTTTCCAAACACTGATATGCAGTATTTGTGGTGCTGGTTAATTTTTCAGCTTATTTACAGTATAGATAACACAGTGTAACAATAGTGAACTATACCTCTGTATGTATTACATATTTTTTGATTGACGTTTACAGGAGTTTTTCAAATCAACTTTAGAAGTAAGTTGCAAGTCAATAACTATAAATAAGGGAAAATACAAAAGTCTTTATGACAGTGGATGGACGCTATACCTTTTTGGCAAGATATTGCGCATAATCTTGTTCGAATCTCCTTAAAAGAGCTTTTTTCAGAATCTCTGCTTGAGGAAATGCAACATCCTTCAGTTTCTGGAGAAGAAGAAAAATCTTAGTTAAATGTTAAGCTTCAGAACTTTTTTGAAAACCAAAATATATTTAACAAAACAGTATGAACTTGAAAAAAGTACTACTTGAAGTACTCAGGGAACTGGACTTGGTCAGACTGAAGAAGACATTTCACCTCTCAACCTTCACAGACATTGTATACAAACCTTTAGTGTATCCTTCTTTTCAGGAATGTTGGCAGTCTTGTAGTCACGATGATTAGGAAGTTTTTCTATAAAGAGCCTTGACGAGAAACAAAATTCTTCTTAAATTCTTGTAAAATCTCTATGCAAAATTACTTATGCATCTTCTTAAAATACTTCCTCTCAACTTGACACACCAAATTTAATGTAATGATTTAAATGCAACCACTGAGTGTGGAAAAAACAAGACAAGTCTGAAGGACATAGAGACTTCTCAAATAAATTTTGCAAATGTAAGCACACAAACACAGCATACTTACGTGATATATCTATTATAAAGGACAAAAGCGCACTCGATGTTGCCCTCTTCTGTGTAGATGCTAGCCATACGGATCATCTCAGTGCCTGAGCGAAAGTAGCGGCGTAGGGGAACATCATCATTAACGTCCACCGTGCTTCCCTTCTTGGTCAGTACACGGACTCGCTCCTCTGGCTGCAGACTGTCATCTGTGTGTTCTGCCATCATGACCACTCAACCAGGAACACTGGAAAGACAGGCCAAATTGATAATGCAGCATTAACTGGAATCTGCAGGTCAGTGTTGCACTCCAGTCTTAAGGAAATTTTTCATTAATATAATTAAAATATAAATACCAAAAGGAAATATCTTTAAAAAACTAATAATTTTTCAGGCTGATTTTTTAGTAATTTATAACAGAAATGACATGAACTGTACATTAGCAGTTACACTGCATACTTCAAACTTGATATGGACATAATTTAATATATAAAACTAGCAACTATGTATCTATTTACAGCCACCAATGAGGACATAAAAAGTCTGAAATTCACTTGCATATATTTAAATAAAAGTAGTGACTAATGTGACTTGGATTTTCCTGATCATTGATTTACTTCAGACAAGAATGCTTCTTCAGCATGCTGACTAACAACTGGATTGTCAGCATTGATTGTACTGTGATGGATTCTTGGCTCAGTGCTGCAGCAAATACACTAAAACTAAGCCTTACACTTTTACTCATATCTCTCAGGGCAGATGATAAAACAAGCAGGTAAAAAGACCAGTTGTTACCAGTTCATATACAGAGGTATGATACTGATAAAATACAATAGTTTCATCATTCTTAAATTTGATGTTTTCTCTTTAAAACATGAAAAATAACATCCAATAGATACCAGAAGCTAAACCAGCTTGATCACAAAATAAAACAGAAAATTTGTAATTGTAATCAAACATTACTTCTTCAGTACTTGGTTATAGATAACCTCAACTGTAACTCCAGTGGAGAAGTAGAGAAAACGGTAGGCCCTTTTCAGCTCAGATGTTGCATGTCATTTTGAATCCACGTTGTCATCTGGCCAGCTCTGGTTTAGAAGATATAAATAAATACATATTTTAGGCTCCTAATCTCCCACAAGATTTTTGTAGTTTCTAGTTTCTGTACGACGAAGCGGCAACAGTGCTAACTCAGCTAACTTAGCAAAGCTAGGCTAGGAGTTTAAAACGCTAAAAACGGATTGGGAGGGCTTTTCTCTTTATCCTTACCTGATCAAGCTGTAAACTGTGGTTTTAGTGTGGTTAACACAGAGAGCTGAATCCAAACCAGCTCACTGAAAAGTCCTGAAAAGGTCCGATTCAGTCCCTTGACCAGACTCGACTATTGCACTTCCGCAGTCAAAACAACTTCCGCCTGACGAAAGACTCCAAGCCGGAAATAGATATATCACTGTATTATTATTTCATTTTTAAAAATGAGTGTTTAATTTTAAACAAAATCATCATGTTTGACTTGGAAATTGATCAATATGAGAACACTAGAAAGACTACAGCCAAAATAAGGTTGTTTTTTTTTAAATCCTGTGCTGAGACGTAAATATGAGATATTTGTACATTCAATCTTTGATCTTTTGTGTTTTATGCAATTCCTGTATGACCAGTAGAGTTGTTAAATTCATCAACAAAGGCACTACCACTAACGGGACATATTCTAGTTTTAAATCTAATGTTAACAACAGAAATTGTAATCACTTGTACAGACAGCCCTGAATTAGAGCCGGTCAGTTCCTGAATCACCAGGTTAATAATTCGAGTCTTCACACTGAATCAGGAATCACGAGTCCGAGGTCGCAATAAGGTAGCGGACTCGCATTTTGCATCGTAATAGTGTATTTTCATTATATTTTCAATTTCCTTCACGAAATAAAATAAACATTTTATTTTAGACATTTTAACGAGGTAATTGTCCCAATGCGGGACAAAAAAAAACGTATCTTTGCCGATCTTATCCTATCTCATTTTAATTGCAGCACCGCCTATCGACAGCTAGAGGGCACATCGACATCAAAACACCCTGTCTACGTCTTGTGGACGTCATTGCTAACTTTGACCCGATCAGACGCTCCACGCTGGTGCTATTGCTGCATCCAAATGTGTGGCTTGTCTGAATGGGGAGGACGACAGAGGGTTAAAAAAAAACCGTTTCCGTCCGTCTGTGAATGAATGAAGATACCGGTCACATTCTCCTACTGCCCACAGCTGGCATTTCCGCTCTTAGAGAGCCTGCGGGACGTTGTTTGTTGAGAGGAGTCGAAACCTCAGTCCCCAGCAGCATCACCGGGTAAGCTAACTGTCACGGTTAATAAAAGCTGGTTCACACACACACACACCTCTGTCTTGTGTAGCCCTGAAAACTGACTCCTATTTAAATGTTAATACAACCCTTTACATATCGGATAGCGCCCCGTGGTTTAAAGCTTTTCTTTGTTTTTCCTTAAATACGGCGCCGTTGTTGAACCGAGGACTTGCTACAGAAGCTAATCTGTAGCTGGATCTGTAAGTCAAGTCAAGACTTAATGCGGTGGCTTGTCCGCTTATTATTAACCGTGATGGTTTGGTTTTGTAGCCCTGGTGTAAACATGTACTTACAGCCAACACATAAGGAATGTGTTGTTACCGATTAGGGAGTGCTGCCACAATAGACAACTTCCCTTTTTAACCCACCTGAATGCCTGTCTCCTGTGATCTGCCCAGTGCTGGTGGACTAAACACACTCAGAATATTACCACTTTGTGTACCTACTGTTTTGAGATACTTGCACCAGACACAAAATACTTACATTTTATTTCAAGACACCACCACACTTAATATAGAAATAATAATTATTACCCTACTACGATTACATTTACGTATAAAAACTGCTACTACAAAAAATGTTATATGGTTGCAATAACAATAGTGGTAAATAGTAAATCTGTTTCATATGTAATAACAGACATTGTGAGTAATGTGAATGGAAAAAGTAAATGCATGTACAAGTAGTGATGTGTGTATCTCTCCCCACAAAACAACTTAAAAAAAATCCCAAGGCTCACATCTTAATGTTTGCAACACTCAATTAAGATCCACCATATCAGTTACATGAGACATGATTTTACAGCATGAGTACCTAAGTACCACGAGTTGTTTTGCATGCCTGTTAATAGTAACGTCTTGGAAAAGTACTGAAAAAGATGTAAAAATCATTGTGTGTGTGTGTGTGTGTGTGAGAACAAATATGTCAAAACTTTTAACTTGATATAACTAATTATAACTAATCAATCTTTTGAAAAGAAAATACTGATAATCATTTCAAATTTGTGTCAAGTTATAATGCTGACCGGTACCTTTGCTCTGTGGCTTTGCACGTCTGGCAGTCTGACCACTAAGCTGGCCTCTGGGTAAAAGTGACCAAGTCATATCTAAAACCCTGTAATTTTATGGTGAATGATCCTTTGTTGTATGGCGCACAGTGAACCAGCTTTGTGCCCACAGCCATCACGCTATCATCTAATGACAGTCTTGGCTGATGATATTAGCCTGAGGGCGGAGTGAAGGAATAATTAGAGGGTTTGGTTGAAGTTTGATGAGTCAGTGCACAGCTTAACCTGCCGTTCGCTCCACTGGTATATAAAGCTATGGCGAGACAACTGACTGTGCAAACATCGGAGGACAAACCAGTTTGCTCGATGAAAAAGTGAGGAGTAGTGAGGAGAAGTGGCTGTTCCTTGTCTGCATTCATAAAAGGTATGGTACAATTTTTGACTCAGAGGTAGCAGAAGAAACTGACACATGTGTGAAGAGGACCATCTCTGAGCTCTGTCGTTATTAACAATGTCTGTTTAGATGACAGTACTGATTTATTACTACTAATACTATCCGTTTCATTATAGGCTATGGTCACCCAAGCTTGCGCAATTAAATCATTAGCTGCTACTATTAGCTGTTTAAATTGTAAACAGATGTGGGATGTTGAAAGAAAGATTAATAGATTTGTCAGACTGAATGACAGATAGATAGATTTGGGATAATCCAAAAGAACATCATTTTAAATCAGTCCTTTTTTTTACCCATGTTACTTAATTGGGTTTGTTGTCATTTTATAGCATAAACAGCAATAATGAAAACAGTACCAGTGGTGGCAAAGTGAACCTTTTGAAGGTGCTGTTCAGGTCACCTTCATGCAGCCTCTTATTACTCAAATTCATTCAACAGATTCATGGGTTTGGTGTAGTAAATTTTGTTTTGTTAACACATAAGTACACATAAGTAACTGTCAGCTGGTGTAGTTGATGATGATGAGGGAAAATGAGCTTTGTTTACTCCTGGGGTTTGGAGCCATGAGATATAACGATAGTTACACACCTGCAGCGCTCAGATTGCCAGGTGACTGTGACGATCACAGGGAATGTGATTTGTGTTTGTCATCTTGGTATCATGACAATAAAATATTAGACGAATCAGGGAAGACTATTGACTTTTTCAGACTGCAGAAAGATTTGGAGAGGAGAATAAGTTGCATGTCCATGGGACTAGAGTCTACCAGACTGTGACGAAACATTTGTCCGCCCTGCTTTTCCCTCTTTTGTAGGCCTCGCATTTAATGCCAGAGGCCTTTGCCATCATGTTGAAGGACAAACGTCTCTGCTTCTACTGTTTATCTCCACAGCTACAAATAGGCCTTGGACTCTCAGTGCACACATCCACATCACATACGCTCATTGTGTGTGTGCGTGCTGAATATTACGTTAACCTGACATGCTGACATTTAAAAGCAAATACGACATTGTTTTATTTGAACTGTAGCCAGAGAGCTTTAGGCGTCCATGCTGATTATGTTTAAGAGCCTAATCCTTTAATAAATAAAAGTTCGTTCGCTTATGATGACAGATTAATTTAATCATCAAATAGATGATATGCATATTTGTCTCTTACCTTTAAACACAAGGGTTGTCATGCTGTTTTTTTTTCTCCTCTATGGAGAATAATAAATATGGAAGAGGAGCAAGCAGTATCACTTTACCGCCTGCAACCTTGGAGCATGTTGGAGAGAAATGAGGAATGGGACTAATGGGACATCAAAAGAGTTGTCCATTAATTATCTGAGAAAGACTAATCATTTAGACTGTTATCTAACTCTGTCACCTCCATCTTCAGCCTGTGTTTCAATAACAATATCAGCCAGCATTAAGGAGGTCAAGGTTTTGAGCTCCTGCTACTTTTAAGAATTCTTGTGTAAGAGAGAACTGTTGGAGGCCGGAATATAAAGGACTTAATTAGGATTATGAATTATTTTTTTTTTCTCGAACTTGTTTTCCCCCCTTTCCCTGTGAGTTCGGAATGAGGTCTCATTAGAACAAGTAGAGGAGAAAGATTTGGGATAAAGGTCAAAATTCATTGGGGAGAGGGTGACTTATCAAAGGAAAAAAAGTCTCTTTGCCTCCTCATCTCAGACATGGAGGGAGCGAGAGGAAAAAGAAAAAAGTTGGAGAATTAGATGACAAATGGAGCATGATAACTTTCATATACACATTTATATTGTTTTGTCCTCCCAGCTGCTCAGCACAGATATAAATTTATGTTGTTGGTCACTGAGCAGCCATGCTCAAGGGCATATCAACAGTGGGTGTGACGAGAGAGACGCTCTCTCATTTATGTCGTCTGTGGTGGCTTTTTCTGGAACGTGATAATTTCAACTTTCCTTAGAGCAACTTGTTTCACCGTCTCATTCCACTGCCGTCTCATTCCACTGCTGGCCAATTCAGTGATTTTTTCTCTGTATAGCTATGTATGAAGTGAGCAGGAATGCTGTGGGTTTTAGGCTAAGGGGTTGGATGCTATGGCCAAAGTATCAGATTGTAGTTTTACAAAATCGAATTGATTGGGAAAGGCCAACGAAGAAAATTCAAGCTGGCAGCCACCATTTCAGGTTTCCTTTCTCCTTCATTGCATCTTTTCTTTTCTTCCACTCTTTTCTTCCCCCCCTCAGTAGTGATTTGTAACCTTGGTTTCATCTGTCTCATTCTGTCCTCCACAGTCCACTGAACTCCTGAAGAGCCCTCTACAAACATTTCCTCCTCTTTGCTTGCTATTTCACTTCATCCCATCTCTCCCTCATTGCTCCCAGGTAACTTGAGGGCATCACAGGACAGGCTGTGAGCCTCGGGGCAGACACACTCGTGCTTTACGCTCCAGCTGTCATCCGAGGCTCTGTAAAAGGTTCTTCTACAAGGGTGTGTGTGTTTTTAAATGAGTGTTTTCATTCACCTCAGCGTGGCATGTTGACCTGCTGTGGGTACAGAAATGAGTCAGCTCTCTGTGTTGGTGCAAGAGACGGGAACATTACAGAGCGCTCTGTATGTGGTATTCATGTGTTTTCATAGGAGGGAAAAACCAATCCCAACCATTGATTAAACTATGAATAGTAATTCCTATGTGGAAACTCTGTGATGAGAGGTATTGCACTTGTTACCTCTGTTTGCTTGTAGGTCTTTGGGTCGACAAATTCAGTTAGTTATTAAAATTGATTATGTTATTCCCACCTCTTCATTCATCTACAGATCAGTGTCCTCCAGCAAGTGAAGAAGCCATGCTAATGTGGTTCTCTCATGGCCGTGTCATGACCATCATCACCTCCTGCCAGTTCAGGCTGATGTTCCTGGTCCTGGCTGTGCTGCTCTGCCCCCTGGGCTTAGTTCACGGGAAGGAGAGCCCGACTCATTCACCTGCTCAGGTGCTCCAGGACCTGCTGGCACGATATGGGGACAATAGCACCATCTCGGTGCCCCAGCTTCGTTCTCTGTTGGCCCTCCTCAGCCAGAATCAGGGGGAAGATAACAACAGTGGAAAGGATGTGGCTGAGAGATCTACAACCAGTCCCCCAAAATCCAACAGCTCCAAGGTGAGGGGAAAAAAAACAAACAAATTAACACTTCGTGTTGATGGGGTGATCTCTTGTGGCTAACATTTTATAATGTTATCCTGTGAAACAGGATTGACTTGTCCCAGATATTACTATTATTATATTTGAGTAGTTCCCATACTTAAGCCGTTTTCACAGCAGCATTATCATGCGTGGACGTGGTCCATTCAAAAGAGAGGTCAAATGCAATTGTTTTAGGGGAGGCCAGTGATTAGACGTCTAATGCTTCCTCAGTTTATCTTGTTCATGTCTTTACAGATGAACTTACTGCATGTGTATTGTTAGGAATTGATTTTTTAAAGATTTTTATTTTCTTGTGTGAAAGTGTGTAGTAGAGTAGGTTTAATATGTAGTATATATTCAAATAGTAAATATTATTGGTAGTTATGTTGCATTGTAAAACCATGGTCTGCATTAAGCACTGAAATCACTGATGTGGTTAAATTGGGTTCAATGAAAAATAAACTAAGCAGACACAGGTGACAAATTCCTTCTTTGAAGCAAAATAGCAGATGTGTGTTAGCCACATGATGAAAGACAGTCCTTATGTGAAAGCAACAGGTTTAGCAGAGGATGTTTGTCTTCATCACAGGATGAAATGAAGTCCTGCTGTGAGACAAATGGTTGAGTAGATGCTGCTGTTTGTGCTTCAGGATGTTAACAACAAGAAGGAATTTAAATTAAAAATTCAGATAACTATACACATACATTTACAAAATATACTTAAATAAATGTGTACATAATCAGAGTTATAGGTGAAGTTGCAGACGTGGTTATACAATGTTATACAATGAACTATATTTTTATTAAGTGAATACATATACTTATATAGGATCACCATAGTTGTAGAAGTAGATGGCAAATAATTATAAAATTACCATTAGTGTAGCTGGTTTAATTGTAGTTTTAATTTCAGTTTGTTTAAAATATTAAAATATAAACTTTATAGTATAATCGAAATTATATAAGTAGTAAAAGATATTTAAAATGATAGCCATATATTAATATGTAAAAAAGGCCAAAGGACAACGCCCTCATTGAAGACATACTCTAATTTGGTTGGAAGAAGAATCGCGCCAAAGGGGCTGGGACCAGCTGTTTGACCAACGATGAGAGAGCTAAGTTTAAACCACGGCTCCTCTCCAACTTTAGACCAATCAGATTAGAATCCTTTGTCTAGATGAGTATAAAACATTTATTCATTGATTTTTCTGGATCCTTTTCTGGGCGGTTGATTACTGAGTTCGCTGGGTGATTGTCCAAACAGAAAAGGTCCTTGTACAAGCTTTTGAGACTTCAATAAACCTGCACTGAGGAATAATTTGCTTTTCAAGAGGTTTTCTGCAAACTAAAGAACACGCTGAGAGCAACTGCCTCAACAGTATACTCATGTGTATTTCATGTTTCTGTTCAATAATAATGTGAATAATATTTAACTTGTTCGTGCACACAGATCCATCCAGTGTAAAGTTGTTTAAAGGTAGAAAGGTAACAGGTTGATATTTTTCATTTTCAGTGCCTACCTGCAGACACGTTGGCTATTTACAACATGGGTGAGCAGTCTCGGCTGGATGGACAGGGTTTCCAGGAGCTTTGTCCCACCATGCTGCAGCAGTTGGATGCTGGGACCTGTAGGGTGCAAAAAGAGGACACGCTGAGCAATGACGCCTCCCCGAGGCCCTCAGATGCTGAAGGTGAGCTCTGACTTTTTTCTTTTTTTTTTGCTCAGAAATAGTTTCAGTTAACTCTTAAAGATATTTTTTTAGCATTTATTTGGAAACATGATGTTAGTTGGACATTTTATGATGTATGAATGTTGAGCGTTTCTTTTGCATTTGTGATGACAAATGAGATGCATTTTATTGCAACTTTTGTAAATGCCTCAGTGCCCTCAGTGCAATATAGTAACAATGAAAACTTAGAGTGGGGAGACCTTGAAAGCAGATTTCTATGTCAGATCTAAGCTCCAGTGTATGTTTATTGATTAGAGATAGTCTTATATCCCTTAGAGAAATCAAAGCCAAAATAAGCATGCACAAAGATGAGTCAAGGCTAAGATTACATTTCTCAGCTTGGTTATAAAAACATGTCCTTTACTTCACATTTCAGCCTCATTCAGCATAACTCATATGAAGCATCTCATCTAGGTAAAGAAAGAGTAACCTGGATTCTGTTTCCTGTCATCCCATGTAACTCCATTACAGACCTAGAGGTCACTTTAGAAAAAGCTAGTGAATTTGTTAAAAAAAAAAAATTGAAATTGACCGTGGACCATTATTGAGCATAATTGTATGCACCAAAAGCTACATGCACCAAAATCCAAAACAGAAATGGTTTGGTAAAGAAAAAGAATTTGACGACTGCTGTTGTGCTGTAGCCTTGCTAAGATAGCTCACATATTTTGGTCTTCCTTTGTTAAGTGAGCTTATCTTATCCATGACCCCCATTATTCAATCATGTGCCCTCCCTTGGCCTCAGACTTGCCCTAGTGGGCAGCTTATTTTGGCTGGCTGGCTGGCTGGCTGGATGGATGGATGGATGGATGGATGGAGTAGTGTGTACCCTGTTCTAACCTTATTATATTATTATACTTCTACAGCTTTTTGAAGACAAACCCAAGCTTCCCCTAAACTCTCAGACTGCTTTGCTTTCTTATGGGAGCTATTTTCATAAAGTTTAAATTTTGTCTTGTGGCGTGTCCCAGATTTCAGACCTGTTTGGGCTGTTTCTTGTCAGTCTCTAGGTGCTGAAAGGTACTGTACATGTAAACATGCAATAACAATGTTGAATTGCATTGAGTCCTATGTACAGCTGCATTTCCACACATTATGCATGGCAGTTTGTTGTAATGCTCCATCTTTCATCTGCCTCTTCCATCCAACCCTCCACTCACTCCAAACAGTGTGGGGTTTTTCTTTCCTGGCTGTGACAGTGATCAATGCCTTCTCCCTCACTGGAATTCTCAGCGTGCCTCTGATGAAGACGCACTATATGAAACGCACTCTCACCTTTTTCATCGCACTTGCCATCGGCACACTGTACTCCACTGCTGTCCTGCAGCTCCTGCCAGAGGTTTGCCATCTATCCATAACCCATTGTACATTCAACATTATTGATATGTCTCTCCACATCTAATACACACACACACACAACGTTCTCCACAGTTCACCGTCGTGTCACTCAGCTGTTTATAAAAGCAGTGCACCTTTGGTCAAGCGCTACTTTGTGCCCTACTTCTCTCTCTTTCCTGCCTTTGTTTTTTCTGTGGTTTTCAAGGACACTAATAAGCTCTGGGAAAATCTTTTGGTTCTGCTCTACAGTTACAGCATGTCACCAATCTACTGGCTATGTTTTGTGTGTGCTATATATTAATGTATGTGTGTCTCCACCCTTATTGGAATTGAGATGATGGCCATCTTTAGTGTTTACTTTGAAAAAAGCTGCACGCTCCGTGCAGCTTTTTCTTCCACCTTTGCAGCTAGTGTAACGACCAAACAGGCTTAATCACAACCTTTTTCTCCCTTTTTTGGCTTTGGCATTGATACAGTTCATCAGTTGTGTAAGAAAATCCAAGAGAAACAGAGTGCAGTATCATTAAAGCATCCTTCAGACTGAAATGTGACCCCACATTCGCAGTACCACTGGACTATATAAGGTTAATTTGTCCCCTTTTGTGTCCTTATTCAAAGTGTTTACCCTGAGGCAAAAACGGACACACCTGAGTCGACTTAAACAAAGTGTGTGTGAGCATGTGTGGGAACTCCAGATTTCAGTAAACTATAATTTCAGGTTAATTGCATCCTTTTTCCTCAACAAAAGACAAAAGGGACTGACTTAAAGGACAGCCAATCATCAACTTCACCTGCTAATGAAAAGTCCAGTCACTGCTGTCAGTCTTTTTTCCAATTGTCCAATTACTGTTGTCTTTGAGATCTCTTTTCTCAGGTTTATTCTCATTTTCTTTTCAGGAGAATAACTACCAGCAGATCTATCTTATTTTGTTCCTTACCCTGGTTACTAAACAGACAAAATAATTTCTGACATAATTTTTTTCTCACCTTCCCTGTTCTTCCTCGTGCTTCCTCTTCGTCGATCAGTGTGGGGTTATGGGATCCTGTGTGTTACACTGATCTCTCTGTGTTCACTCATCGGGGCGAGCGTGGTGCCCTTCATGAAGAAAACCTTTTACAAGCGACTGCTACTCTACTTCATAGCCCTGGCTATTGGCACGCTCTACTCCAACGCCCTGTTTCAGCTCATCCCAGAGGTAGTGTCAATGCTGTTGCAGCTCGTTCAAAGTGCTTCAGTACAGTGTCTGCAAAGGGGATTAATAAATTATTATTAAAAATATCAAGAAAAACATGGATTGTATAAGTTACATAATACATTTTTTGCATTATACACCCACTGTCTTCTCACCAAATATGGTTGTAAATATCAGAGCAAACGAGAGAATAGTTTTGTGTAGCTTTCCTCATCACTGGAAATTACTTGTCTATCAAGTTTTCCAATGCTGTGCACAACAGTTTTTAAGAGACGCAACACAAAGCTGTTGGGTAAGTCATAGCACCAGTTTGCTTTGGATGAATAGTACAAAAAAAAACCACTTGTATATCTTTTAGATGTGTCATTTGTGTTTGCTAGAAGGAAGATGATTTCATACATAATTCAGATGCCTCACAGATTAGAGGACGAAGTATCACTGCATAATTGTAAACGGACGTCAGCTTTGGTTGATCTTATTGTTCATGTATTCATGAAAGGACCAAAGTGAAACTGTCCAAAACCAGTAGGGTGACGTTATCTGTGGAGATTAGATTGCTTTTGTCAACTGACAGTGAGTACATTCCTTGTCACTCTTTGTCAGAAATGGAAATTTACTGAGTGTAGATCTGCTTGGGTTTAAAAACAAGCTCAAATCAAAGTTGACAGTCACTAAATTTTAACTTCCAACACCTTGTGACAGATTCAGATACTAATAATAAAATGCTATAATGATTAAAAACTGTTGCGATAAATATTTATCTCCAGTTGTTTTCCTGCATCCTAGGCCTTTGGTTTTGACCCAATGGTGGATTTCTACGTGTCCAAGTCAGCAGTGGTGTTTGGAGGCTTTTACCTCTTTTTCTTCACTGAAAAGGTCCTCAGAGTGCTGCTCAAACAGAAGCATGGGGTGAGTGCAGAGCCGAGGTATTTCAGATCATAATCTTGATTGAAATTAACAAACTGTTGGCTTTAGCCTTGTTGTATGTCTGATTGAATTCACAATCAGCAGGTTATGTTGGCATTTGATTGTGGTACAGTTGCTCCACCCTGGGACTTAATGGACAGCTAACCGACTGAAATGATACCTGTACAAACAACTGTGTAGTCTTAATGCAGTCAGTAAAATCAATGGCCACAATCAGTGTGGGTTAATGAAACACACTCTACAGGAAGTAGTAGATCGGTACAAACAAATGGAAGGAGATAGCCACCAGCATTGGATCTACAAAATATGTATTTTAATTTTCTCAATGTGTTTCAGGGCCATGGCCACAATCATTATCCAAATCCATGTCGCTACTCAGCACCTGACGGGGATCTGGAGGAGGGTGAAAAGGAGAAGCTGCAGCAGAATGGAGAAGCCAGCAGTCTGGCTCTGGGAAAAGTGGATGCTGGGGAGGGTGAGCGCATGCTCAGTCCTGCACAGACACCACAGGTATGATTTTAATGGTGTCCCAGAGGGTTGAGAAGGAAAAGATTTGAGCATTTTCAACCACTTTCTAAAGAACATTTTGTAGGAAACTTTGTAATCCAACCAATTTGACAAAGTATATTTACATATTTACCTCTGTTCCTGTAGGAATCCCAGACCCCAGACAGTGGGGGGCGGTCTGGAAGCAGTGGTGGCTGCCACTGGCTGAAGGGTACAGCCTATTCTGACATTGGCACACTGGCCTGGATGATCACATTGAGCGACGGTCTGCATAACTTCATCGATGGCTTAGCTATCGGTGCCTCCTTCACTGCCTCTGTCTTCCAGGGCATCAGCACCTCCGTGGCCATCCTGTGTGAAGAGTTCCCCCATGAGCTAGGTGAGTTGGAAAGTTTAGCAAGAGAACAGTGTTAATTTTTTCCATATTTTGTGTATTCATTTTAAAGTAATCACATTCAGGGATCTTTTAATCACAGACAACTGTTTCATTCTGTTCCCAGGAGACTTTGTGATCCTGCTGAACGCTGGCATGAGCATACAGCAGGCTTTATTTTTTAATTTCCTGTCAGCTTGTTGCTGTTACCTGGGCATGGGCTTCGGCATCCTGGCTGGCAACAGCTTCTCCCCCAACTGGATCTTTGCCCTGGCAGGAGGAATGTTCCTCTACATTGCTCTGGCAGACATGGTCAGTGTTTTGAAGAGATAGTTGGAGAAAAGTTAAACCAATTCATTATTAGCTTTGTTGTCTGTGACATTAAATATTTCTTTGTGAGCTGGGACCATGACAGGATTGCAAACGTACCATAGTGAAGAGGTAGTAATGATGAAGCTAGATGCAGCTGCAACACATCCAGATGTGGATGTGTTTTTACACATCCACAGATTTTTACAGGTCATCCATTGCTCCTCATCACAAGTACACTTACTATTCTAAGTATGATAATTAATTCCCCATTAGGGTAAAACCAAGTTTTTGCGAGGTCTTTAAAAATTCCTTTTCACTCTTATGCTTCTCAGTTTCCCGAGATGAATGAGGTCAGTCGTGAGGAAGAGGATGCAGGCGGTAGCAGCTTCCTCCTCACTTTTGCAATCCAAAATGCCGGCTTGTTGACAGGCTTCGCCATCATGCTCCTCCTCACCATATACTCTGGACAGATACAAATGGGCTAGCACCACTCCTCTGGACCAACACCTCTGACTAGTGCATAATTGAAGCTGGAACAACCGCTGGTCGCAACTGCCACCAAGAGGACGCAGGCCAATAGTATTTGTCTTTATCTTCCACCTTACTTTTTCAGGACTCTGGAGCTTGGGTTGGTTGGTTGTGCGGCAGGTACGCACACTACTCTTCAGTAAATAAGCTAGAGGCCGTTCGTGTGCACACATGCAGTATATTGCAGGCAGTATGGGGGTGCCACCCTCTCTTAAGTGTTTTCTAACAACTGAAGTTTAGCCTGTGAAGATGACAGAGGTGTGACTAAAGATGTGCTGAATATGAACTGATGTACAGGACTCACCCAGTCACAGAACTACTCTGTTCTGTAGACAGCTGATCAATCATTTCAACACTTGACGATTTCATTGAGACTTCATTAGATGCTGAGCATTTATCAATTATCATCAATGCTGACAAAATGGAGGGGGGGGTGAGTGCAGCAGCAGCTGTGTTACTGACATGTTATAGTCTTTATCCCTCAGATCCAGACTTAACGCATACCCCACCCCCTTCTTTTCAGTCCAAACCAAAAACAAATTATTACGGACCTGAACTGCAATTTAAAATAGGTTTCAATATCAAAATAACATCTGGATTTTGTTGAGTGTGTTGATTGTGTTTTTTTTTTACTATACTTTTACTTAAAAGAATTATCAGACTTTTTAAGACCAAATATGGGCAGACCATTGAGAGTGATGAAGGGCTACACAGTGACATTTAGATGTGAACACTTTATTCCCTGGACTGTGGACTTATCTACATTCTCGACATGCTGGATTGTTGGTCATTTCTGTCGATAAAGACAAGAGTTTGATTTTCGTGGCTTTCATGGCTTTATTCAGACCAGACAGAACAACACCCAGCATCCTTCATTAATAGAGCATTAAACAGTTCGCTTTTTTATTCCTTATGTTCTTAGACTCTGGTCTTTTGCACATCCCACAGACTATTTTTTCCAAAATAATATTCCTGTAGAGACTAGTCATCATTTCATCAACATACTGGAAGTTGAAACATTCACGCACAATTTGCCTCCTAGTCTGATCTGTGATCTTGGGGGGGGGGGTGGGGGGGGTAGATTATCAACTCTATTTTGTTACTGTACTATGTACACTTATTGGCCAAAAGTATAAAGACACATTTAACTTCTCTGAAGGGCTGTTTCAGGAAGTGGACTGCGACATGAGGCATCAGTCTGCCTCTGTGCATAAAGCCCGGTCCAAAAAAGAAATGGGCCTCCTAGTCTGATCTGTGATCTTGGGGGGGGGTGGGAGGGGGGTAGATTATCAACTCTATTTTGTTACTGTACTATGTACACTTATTGGCCAAAAGTATAAAGACACATTTAACTTCTCTGAAGGGCTGTTTCAGGAAGTGGACTGCGACATGAGGCATCAGTCTGCCTCTGTGCATAAAGCCCGGTCCAAAAAAGAAATGGTCCTAAAACTGTGGTGGAAAGCCTGAATGCAAAAGAGAAAAGGCTAATAAATAACCACGTTAATGTAATAGTTTAGTATAATATTTTGAATGCGAACATATGAATACAGTGTTTGTGTGTCCACATACCTTTGGCCATGTAGTGCAATTTTGAGGGGATTAACTGAAAAATATTGTCAGATGTAAACTGTAAACTCTCATTATTCATGAGAACCTTTGGTGGTGTTTATCCTATTTTAATACAATATGATGGTTTTACTTCAGCAAGCTCTAACATTAGTAATGTTGAATATGAAAGAGTTACATACCAACCAACCATGGCAGCATCATAGATGTGCTGCTATGCACACCAGCTACACATATTTTTCACTGTACCATAATCAAAATTTAAACAGTTACCAGAAACGATATATTAGATTCTGTTTGAGAATAGAGCTGTAGAATATTATTTAATAGAAATAGAAATTGGAAAGAAATTATTGGCTGTTAGACTGTACAGACTAAAGCTGTGTCCGAAATCGCTCCTTAACCACTATATAGTGCACTATATAGTGACCATGCCAATTTGTAGTGGTGTCTGAATGTTTAGGGATTATTTGATGTCCACTATATAGTGCACTGAATGTATCCCACAATTCACCGCGAAATGTAGTGAACATCGAATGGTCACTAACCGGAGCAAGATATCCCATCATGCTTCCTACATTCATTGAAAAACAGTGTAAAACGAACAGCATATAATTAAACATTCCAGTAGGTTACACTGTAACTTTCTGTTACTGAAGAGCCAAGAGATTAAAATATGAAAATATGCTTAAATAGAAAACAAAATACAAAAATAAAAAGTACAGGACAGTAATCAAAAGCCTCTAATTTAATAAAAATGCAGTAGTAAATGGAAAAGTATTGTGTGAGACGACATTAATGTGGTACGTTTTAATTGTGCGACAACGATGACGTAATTACCGGCGCCAAGAGTAGTGTCCGAAAGATTTTTTCTTTTCTGTTGAGCTCACTATATAGTCCACTACATTTATTTCCCTGTGTAGGGAGTAGGGAGTAGGGAATGAGTGCGAGTGATTTCGGACACAGCCTAAGTCTAAAAAGAGGTTCTTTTATTCTGGGATGGAAAAGGCAAGCCATTAAAACTTGTACCATGTGGGTACAGTATTACTGCTGTTTGAAGTATGTTTTATGGTTAAGATTATTTATCTTTTTGAGCCAAAAATAATTATTTTGTGGTTTACACGTAAATTATTTAGTTATTTTACCTTATATTACTGTATTATTATTCTTCTACATCTTTATAAACTGAAAAAGTAGAAGAAACTCTTGTCTTATTTTTGTTGTCATTTGCATTTGTTTTCAATCAGTGAACATGCAGAGGAAAGGATTTCTACACAGTTACGATAATATCATCCTCAAATTGTACAGTATGTTTGGATGCTAACCAATAGACAGAAGAAGAATTTCAGGAGCACACAAACAACAACATTCTATTAAAGGCGTTCTTTCTTTCTTAGAAAAAACCATAGGTGTTTAGTCTTTCCGCGACAAACAGGCCAACCAAT
This sequence comes from Trinectes maculatus, assembly GCA_016785345.1. Taxonomy (NCBI): domain Eukaryota; kingdom Metazoa; phylum Chordata; class Actinopteri; order Pleuronectiformes; family Achiridae; genus Trinectes; species Trinectes maculatus. Next base: position 146,961 of record JAFBJQ010002583.1, read on the forward strand.
GGCTGACTTTCTAGAGATTTTAATATTTTACCACTGCGCATCATTACATCATTTAAAGATATTGTACCATATGTAATTCATGTGAACCATCTCTGTCATGGGAGTCAATTTTTCTTATAAACATAATTTTCCAAGAAAATCTTAAGTGTCGAGTGTCATCATTTAATTAGTGCTAATATTTGGATACTGACTGTGTTTATGCAAACAAACTGTATCCTGTAGTCCAACGTCTTTTTATATTCAGGTGTACAAGTCAACATGTTATTCACCACACCCCACCATTTTGTTCTGAAGTACACATTAAAATGTTTCTTGTAATCTTTTTAGGTAATAAAGTAAAAGTAGAAATGCCACAGTTTCTTAATGCTTTGTTACAATTAAGAGTGTTCATTCAAATCATTATTGTAGTAAATGTGCTACAGCAATATCAAAATATTTTTTGACATCACTCTGTACACCAAGTGAAAAATAAAAAATCTGTACAAATACATTTAAGAGTTTCTGACTCCCTTTAATCAAATCAGATAAAGTAACTATATTTGAAGTGATTGATAAGTAATGTTATAAATAATGTAATATATTATATATAATATAATATAACCTGCTCAAAGGCCCACCTTCCACTCTGACATAAAAAACGGTTCATCAATTTCATTTTTTTGGTCATGTAAATTTTAGCGCTCTACCCTCTGGCGCCCACCGGGGGCGACAAAGATAACCAAGGGTAGTTTATCGCCCTTCCTTTCGTCACTCCGTTAAAGATGTCACTTCCTGTCCAGCAGCGCAGGTGATTGTTGGCTTGCTGAGACGTTTAGAAACAGAAACTGTGTAAGGCTGTGGCGACTTTGTTGGGATGGCTTGACAGACTCTCATAGAATCAAATTAAGAGGTGGGGATGTTTTTAGTCACGTATTTAATGTATCAGTGTTACAGACGAGTGACAGGAGCACGTTATAAAGCCACTGACTGGTTTTCAAAAATAGCATCTTTAGCTTAATTCATAAACTTGCTATCTGATTATCTTATACGTCAGACAGATTAACTGTATGTCATCAGTCTCAGACAAATACGGAAGCTGCAGTTCTTATCTAGTTACCACCTCTGTTGCCACCTGTTTACTCGTCCATCTAACTTTTAGCAGCCGAGGTAGCTAATGTATAGTAAAGCATACTCAGCATCAAACACCTACAGCTACTGCTACACTGAAATGACTAAGATCCAGAAGGCGTGATTTGAATTTAGGTGTGTTGATTTGATTTTGTTGACAGACCAAGTCGAGGTGAAGGCATGGCCTGTGCCCGAGTGCCACTGGATGAGCAGCAGGTGACTGAGCCTGGCCCGCTGGGTAAAGAACGCACACTGCCTGCACTGGTAAGGGGGCTGCCCAGATGTTGAGACACATGTTCCAGCTTACTGCTGGAGCTCATGCACACAAACATGGCTATCAGAATCAAACCTTGTGATTATTTCTGTTTTGTCTCAGCACCCGGACAGGAAGGAGGACCGCTGTTTTGTGCCTTACAAGCCCCTGCCAGATGATGGCTCTGCTGCTGAGGTGGAGGAGTTTTTGGAATATGGCCGATTTATGATAGAGGACCTAGAGTGGCTGCTCACACTGCCCCATGACAAGTTCTGGTGCCAGGTAAGAGAGTAATTCAGACACAATTGGCCAAACACAATCAAATAACACTGATGAAGCCGATATAAGTCCATAACTTTGTTTGGATGTACCTGTTGGGATAAGAGACCTGTCTCTGGCAGTGACTGATGCAACATTTCACTAATTCTCTATACAACTGTTCAAAATAAGGGAAGCATAAGAACGATTGTCAAATTAAATTAATAAAAAATCATAAATCTTTAAACACCTGGGACAGTAATTATCACCCATGATTCTCATTCCTCTTTTCTTGTCTTTTGACCCGAGGTGGTGTTTGATGAGTCACTTCAGATGTGTTTAGACTCCTACCTGCGTCATGCTCCTCGGAGCCTTGACCTCGCTGCTCTTCCTTCCTCCCCAGTGGTGGCTGAGATGCAGCGCTCCATCCACAAGGTGGTCTTCATGACTTTCCTGAGGATGGCTACACATAAAGAATCCAAGGTTAGATGAACACTGGAATGTGAACTCTTAAATGAGATATCATAGTCTTTTTCCACCACAGATGCTGGTTATAGCAACATCAGTCAAGTAATGTGACACTGCTGTAGCTTGGGATTTTTTTTAGTTCTTTCCAGTAATATTGTTACTGCAAATTCCAAGTAAGATGTCTTGATACTCAGCATAACCTGTCATCTGTGTTTTTTGTCACTTAGGAGAACTTTATCACCCCGTCAGTGTTTGGAGAAATTATCTATGAGAACTTTCTGTTTGACATTCCCAAAATGTTCGATCTGTGTGTGCTCTATGGAAAGGGCAACAGCCAACTGCTGCATAAGATGATAGGTGAGCATTTTTTTAATGTATATATTTTATGTATATGAGTATATGCGGTGCTCACACTGCCAGTATAATAGTACTTTTGTGATTTATAAGTGTTATTTGTGTAAAATGAAACCAGTAATGACGGAGTACTAAATTACTGATAGCACAACAGCAAACATCTCCATTAAATTGTACGTTGCTGCTTTTAATGTAACTTATTTCTTTCGTTCATTCTTCCTGTGAACTTTTATAATCACATGCTTTCAGACAACATCTTTACCCAGCAGCCATCATACTACAGTGACTTGGATGAGACCGTGCCCACTGTGTTACAGGTAAAATCTAATTTTAAATACAATTCCGTATCTATCTGTATCTGTTTGGGTTTATTTAGGTTTTCCAAAAAGTGAAGGGGCCTCACACACCAAAAATACCGTAAATAAATAAACATCTTTCTGTGAGATTAAAGTGTCTCTATCAACTTCAGGTGTTTGATTCAATCCTGGAGAAGTGTGGCCTTCAGTGTGACGGAGCCACTGCCATTGAGCCTGTGAAGCTGAATACACATAAACATCCCATTGCCATGACCATGAACTTGCAGGTCAGACACACAAACCTCTATATAACAATGAAAATGTTAATAATCATTAACTTGATGTTATGACCTTTTCTTCCATATATGTTGATTTTACTTTTCTATCCTAGGACCTTGTGGACATAATTTTGTACCTTTGCGACTCAACTACCACCATCCATGCCTTCCTGGACATCTTCCATGCGGCCTGCTCCACCTTCCACTCCCATGGCTTCCTGGGCAGGTAGACTGTTGCAGGGCATAGCTCTCAGTTGGCAGCATTATTTCCTTAATTTTGTGGTCAGCTTATCTTCCGATATTTTTTTTACTCCTGGCAGACTGACCTCTTTTTATGAGACTGCTGTGCCTGACCTGGAAAAGGCTGTAAGGAAGAGAAACTTTGATGACAAAGGGTGAGAATCAGCTTCAAATACTAATCCCATAGAGACCCACTTACTAAAGATGTAAAATAAATTCCCAATCCCTCCTCTAGACTTCAGGAGGACACGTGGAGGAGGTTTTCCCACTCTTGTCGCAAGATGGTAGAGACGGCTCACCTGATACTGCACCACACCTGCCTGCAACCAATCCTGGAGGGGTGAGGGATCCAAACTCTTTGACCCGACCTGATGCACCTGAACAAGATCACTACTATACACATTAATACACTTTTCCTTTGCAGGACAGAAAACATGCAAACATTTGCAGAAGATCTCTTACAACATTTCACATCTTTTTTACCTGAGAAAAGGTGAGACCAACAGACAAATGTGAGGCCAGGGCGTTCTTCAGCTGTTATTTGCTGCAGAGTATAAATAAGAAAAGTGTCTGGTAGAAGTGATGCACAGCCTAAATTTCACTTTTTACTACTTGGTTTTCCTTATAGGTTTTTGTCAGACTATGATGAGCAGTTCCCAATCACAGATGACATCAGCCTTCTACAGCAGGCCATTCCTGGAATGTATCCTTAACAACTTTACATAAAAACTAATTTTGATCCATCCCTTGGTGTAAATAGAAATTTTATGTATCTAAAGCAGGGATCAAAGATCATTTACATCTGTAGCTTTATACTATCTCTCTAACATTGAACAAAAAGGATCTATAAATACAAAATTAAATTTCAAGACACAGTTTAAAGGAAATTGCTTCTTATGCGTGTGAGAGAAACTACTTTATGTTACAATATTGTGGGCTAGAACCAAATTCCAGACAACAGCTTAAACATTACAGCTGAAAGAGTTGTCTCCGCACTAGCTGTCTGTATTTATGTGAACAGTAATATGGCTGGAATTAGTCACGTCCTTAGTTTTTTTCCTTAACGGCTGATTTCCTAGTGATGAGACAAGGACTTCCTATCTGCTTCAAGGGGTGCAGAGTGTCTGGGACAGCGTGGGGCGCCAGAAACCACAGAGCCAATTTGTGCCTAAAGCCTCCTCATTGTTGTCAGCCAATCAGGAACCTGAATATGGAGCAGCTGCTGCTGCATCTTCAGCCAGCTCTAAACCCCAGGAGGCCCGAGAACCAGTAGAGGAGCGTGTGAGGGGAGCAGAGGCTATGATGGATGTTCCCCGCAAAGGAAACAATGTGAGTCGTGGGCTTCATTATATACAGTATATTGAAACACTGGTTATATACTCAAGAAAGGCATAAAACCAATTGGACCATCTAACATAGGTATATAAGTGAGACAGGAATATATACATCATTAAAAATATAATTAAACAAAGAACTAATGTTAACAAAAATGGCACTTGGAATGGAATTCAAACGGCTTTTTACAGTGGCATTATATATATATTTCTTTACTATTCAGGGCGCTGTGTGTTCAGTGAGCACGGCAGAGCTGGAGTCTCTGCTGTCGTGTATCAAGGACCTGCTGCCTGATTTGGGTGAAGGCTTCCTGATGGCCTGCCTGAAGGAGTATGACTACAACTCAGAGTTGGTTATCAACAACATCTTGGAGGATCGGTTGGCCCCTAGCCTGGACAAACTGGACCGAGCCATGCCAAGGTGACACAATACGTTATAATACCAATATATGTTTCTCTATATAGTTATGCAGAAACTCTATGTACAGTATTATCTGTTTTTTCAGTGGACTCACAACAATGCAGGATTTCTGTCATTTATTAATTTTAAGGTTCAAATTTTATTTGGTTCTTTGCATTTTCAGGCATTGGTTGACATTATTCTCTTGCATTAAGTGTTGTGTCCACATGAAAAACAGAAAGTGTCCTAAGACTACACTTGGACAGTTCTTGTGCTTGTAATTGACCACACAATCTTATTTTTAAACATTCCAGACCAGTGAAGGAGGAGTTTTCAGATGTTCTGAGCAGTAGATCCAACGTGTTTGATGATGATGAGTTTGACATCTTCCGCAGAGACCAGGTGGACATGTCCCGAATCTGGAAGGGTAGGAGGTAAAAAAGCGCACAGGATATTCTCACAAAAAAAAAATCCAAATGCCCTAAATGCACAATGTAAATGATACCACTGATACGCTGGTGACACACTTGAGCTTAGTACTAGATTCATGTGTGTGTAAAATACTGCTCAAACCCAGACGTTCAGATCTTTTTACCTAATTCTGCTGTTGCGTCCCCATAATTTCTGATCCTGCAGGAAAGAAGACGACATTAGAGAGCTGCTGAATGACAAGCAGCACATAGCGGAACAAAAAGCTCGTTATCAGGCTTATGAGACGGTGGTGGACGAGGTCATTATAGAACCAGGTGAAACTGCAGCGTCATACGGTCTGGACGACTACGACGACGAGTATGACGACACCTACGACATGAACCAAGTGGGAGCGAACGACCTGGATGGAGACAGTTTACTGAATCGAAGGTGAATCGCACTTGTATTTTCACCTGTGTTTCTAATGAGGACACAGTGGAGTAGATGTTGAAAACCACCCTTTAAGGAGGCATTTAAAATTTTGTTAATGTTATCATTGGCGGGGGCTAACTGTGTTCCTCTTTTGCTGCAGGCCTTTCACAATCCCTCAGGTTTTGAGAAAAGACAACAAACCAGATCAGGAGGAGAGTGAGGATGAGGAAGAAGAGCCATTACAGGTACGTGAAATATTTCCAAAATGGCAGATACAACACAACTACTACACAACATCATTTGTTAACCCATTTGAGTGCGAACCTTTTCTTTTTTGCACTGTTCTTAAAAGAGTATATATATATAAATGCACGTAGTTTTGATACCCTTTGATAGCAATTTCCTTAAACTCACATTTTCACATACTTCTTGGTTTACAGTGTGAACAGCAGAGACCTGTCCATACATCTCTATGTTATCAGTTATGGACTGAAAATGTATCACTTCAAAAGGACACACCACCATGCTAAGTACTGTGAATCCACTTCATTTCAGGGCAATGTGAACAGGGACCACTTTGTCCAGGACCCAGCTCTGCTGAGGGAGAGAGCTGAAGCTAAAAGAGCAGCCATGCAGCAAAGGAAAGGGTAAAGACTGGACTTCACCTGTATTCTCCTCCGGCTGCCATATTTGAGCAGAGCTGAATGGCCAAGAACAAATGAAAAGAAATTTAATTGTTTGTCAATTTCAAGTTACTGTGTTTTCCTAAATTTAGGAATTGTGAAATTTCCAAATTAATTGGTATGCCTTTATCCTTCTTTCAGTTTTCGTCAAGAGCGCACTAGTAACGTTGTTGGCCAACCCAAAGGCCAAGGACAAACCCTGGAGACATTCCTGGACCGACGCAAGAAGGAGGCCAACAAGAGTCGCGGGGCCAACCACAACCGACGCACTATGGCTGACCGCAAGAGAAACAAAGGCATGATCCCCTCCTGACGAGTTTAGAACTGATCATAGGTGGAAGAGATGGCTGAAAGTGGTGTGTGAGTGACTGAAGGGAAGCAACTCCAGGTTCAGAGCCCTATCCTAAAGTCCTGAATGGCACCTCACTGAGTGAGTCTCTGAAGACCTGCTTCTGATTTTTGGCCTCACAGTTCTTTTCTTTTTAATTGTTCAGTAATAACCAAAAGAGTGAGCCAGGGCCCGAGGACAAAGTAATTAACAAATTACTTTTGCAAAGTAACAAATCATTTTATTATTAAAATCCAGAGGGACTGAATGCAGTTTCTTTGACATCATTATCAACAAGTAAAGAACACGGGTATACAAAGGATGAGCGAAACTGCAGTTCATTCTGCAGTGGAAGAACAATTACTGACCTGGTTTTCAAGTCTGACTTTAGAGGTTGACTATCTTGCTTTTACTACTCACTCAAGTAGCATATGTGAAAACTGCATGCATGTGATGTTATCCACTCAGAGCAGCAGTGTTGTCTACCTTCAAAAAAAAATCGAAACAAAAATTCTACAGACACTATGATCATCTCATGATGATGCAGTGGTGTGGAAGCACATGCTGTACAGAAAGGCCCAGACCAGCTGTAGGAAAACCTCCTACATGTTGCCATGCACAGACTATTTTCTATGAAGAGAAGAGAACTATCAAAGCATTTTGTTAAGAAAGAAAAGCATATGTAATTGATTTTTGGAGACAAATATAAAACATTAAATAAATAAAATAATACTGTTTCCAATATCTTGACTTTTTCCTTTTAGTGGTATGTGTTGGAGATGCATCTGAGTAAGGCTGCACAGTTAAGCCTGAAATGATCACATTTGTCTTGCTTCATATTGAGATGCCAACTACCCAATCGTCTAGTTTTTGTAGCTGTAAACATACAATTTACATGTCCATCTCCAAGCATGCAAATTATCAAGCACAAATCTGCTTTTACATTCTGCTCCTGTTTGAGTCTGCAACACATGTCTGCACACAAACCCTCCAAAACGAAAAAATAATGAAAATCTTACTAAGCCAAAGCTCCAGACTCAACCTGCTTGTTTGACATCTCGACCACTGACTGTTCTTAATTGTGCAACTGCAACTAAATTAGCTACATTAACATAAATATCAAGTATATTTTAAGAGTTGTATTTGTGGTTTCTTACACTCTGCATTTAAGTAAAAAGGCATGTTAAGGAAAAACATCTTTTTCACATCTGCTACTGACTGACTGGCACAGGTAGGTACACACTACATCTACAGAACCACTAGAACTAACATTTATTTCAGAATAATAGGCTTGGATGTTAGATGATATCAGTCATGTTAGTCCACGTAATAGAATGTTTACTGACATCATTTGGATCCAAAGTGAACGTTGACACTGGCCAGTCATTAAGTGTGTCCCTATCTTAAGACCACTAAGCACTGAACGTTCCTACATAAACCACTGATTCATTTTCAGCCTTTACCAATTGTAAAGCAAAATATAGCTCAGCTGTTTAAAGTAAACAAAAGGTGTTTGTGTGTAGAGTCACTTAATGACTGCTGTAGGTCACACAACATTTTCACAATTATACAGTAACACGATCCCAGAAGTACTGTCCATACACAACAGTACCTGTACAGTACTTAATAGTTTCTGTTAAACAGCCGTGTCTGTGAGACCCACCTCTAAGGTCAGTGGTCAAACTCAGACCGCTCCATGACCAGTCAGCTGCTGTGAGAAGTTTAGAGTTGCTCCCGCAATCCACTGCTGAAATAAGGAAGTCATGAGGTCAGTAAAAAATGGCTGCTGGAGTGTCACCCACGATGATGGTTCCCTGCTGCCATAGTGAACATGGTGGAGGTGAGGCAAGTGTTAACTCTCTTTGCAGACGCTGCCTGGATAGATAAAGGTTGAGAGGTATAAATGAAGAGGTGAATGAAGAATTTTCTTTTTTATTATTTTCTTGGTCATCAAGAAAACAAATATCATCAGGTGTCACAACGGAGAGACTATGTGTGGTGCTGTATTGTACACTCACCCAGGATGCTGCGTTTGCACAGTGGACAGGTATGATGCAGCAGGAGCCAGGGATCCACACAGTCTCTGTGGTACTCGTGATGACAAGGCAGCACCCGCAGGCACTGATATGATGAAACAAATCTGTCATATCATTATTTAAAAATTCATGGTCATCTTATGCTCTGACGCATCTAGATTATTGCCCTGCCCAGAACCTTGGAAGTCAGGGCTTGTGATTAAGTCTGACCTGATTGTTGTTGAATGGCTCCAGGCAGACAGCACAGTTGTCCATCTCTAACGGCTCACACCAGGGTTTGGGCTGACGATATGTTTTGGTCTTCAGCGATGACATTCTCTTCAGAATGTCCTGTTTAGGAAGGAGCTGAAAACAAAGCAGCACATAACATCAACTGCAACATATATAGTTTCAATGGAAAGTCTGGAGCTCAATTTGCTTTTTTTATTGTTTGTATGTGTGCTAAATTTGCAACACTAATAAAAATCAAATGTTTAAAACACACTTGAATCTTCTACTTTCCACCTTTAAATGTAGATTGAGTCAATGTTGTAAAACATATTTGTTTTGACACTACACTGAAGATTTTACCTGAAATAAAAGGACCTTGAGCTAAACTATGGGCTTTTGAAGATAAATACTGTACCTCCAAGTCATCATTTAGCTGGTGGTCCTGATTCTGCCAGCGAGCCTGAACAATGACTCCGGTGCTGAGGATGAGAGCCACGAGGAGAACAGTGTCCCACAGCTGCTGCAGGTATTTCTACAGATGCAAAGCAAAAAAAGCAATGGTGCTTTGTTTCTTTATCTTTTCATCTCATGATGAAAGTTACAAAAAAATCCTAAACTGAAGCTTTTTATGCTAAATTGATTTTATTTTTTAAACAAGTATCCTCCTCCTCCCAAAAATAAAAGTTTTATGAAGATCTTTTTTTCAGCATTTCGCTGCTTTGTACCTATGACACGCTCAATGACAATAAAAGGGAATCTAATTTGGATCTAATTTGTCACATATGCAGCAGTTACATGTAGTAATTCTGATGTGTAATACCTATGCCATTAATAAAAACCTGCAGCACCTTCATGAAGCAGCATATTCATTCTGCTTCCCCCCACCTGGACCTGAGAGTTGGTCTCCCCAGTGCAGATGACCCCCTGCCACTCTCCGTAGCGCCCACCTCTCGATCGACCACAGCTGGACCATAAAGTGAGCGTGGCTCCCTGCCCGAACACACAGCAGCAAGTGTTCACTGTCACCTCTGCCTGTCATTTGTTCACTCAAAGACACACTGTCAGCTGATTGTTTGGGAGCTCACCAGGTTGTCCCGCAGGATTGTCTTGTATGTAATTCTTGCTGTTACCTGAAGGCCCCTGCAAAGAGATAAGCAAACAATTAAAACAATTACTGTAGTCACACATTCCAATCAATAACTGTTCTGGTATGTCTGGTGGTGATGCTGAAACCATAAAAACATGGCTTTTTATAAGCATTTTCTGTTTGTCTCAAACTCTGTCATATATCTGGCTATGTGAAAATTAAAAAAAACATTAAAACTTTTGACTAATGTGTCTGCATCCCTCAGTCTGCTGAAGGACTGATCGAAAAAGCTGATTTGACAGATACCGGTCTACTGCTGTGTATTAACATGATAATCTACTATACTCCTATACAAACTCCTCTTATTCATTGATTGTTTTTATCTGTTATATTAGAAAAAGGTGGGTCTGGAAGCAAAGCTGTTCTTGACATTATTTATGATAATAAAGAAGCTGATATATAAGAAGCTTTGTACCTGAGCAGGGCTCCAATCAGCTTAGTGACATTTTCAGACGTCTGGATCACAATGATGGGCTTGGACAGCACCTGTGACAGATCCATCTGCAGAAAAAGAGATTTTTAAGGCTCTAAACATGAGTTGAACAAAAACCACCAATATTCAGATACTGATATATTGCCCTTGTTTTCTGCATCTTTATGTTATATATTGCATCTGCACTACTTGTACACCAACAAGCACCAATGCAAAAATAATCAACTGGAATTATTAATGAAGACACTGATGGAAAATAAGAAATGGTTACAGCAAACTTTCAAGTTTCTGAGCTTTTACCTCACTGACAGTGTTCTGATTTAGAGCAAGAATGATCAGCGCTGAAGCTCCGAGGACCAATGCTCGCTTCATCTTTAACAGAGAAAAAAGAATGTTACATCTCAAGTAGTGGACTAATACTCCAATATATCTTCCAGCAGGCAGAAACTACTCACTTTATTGACCATTGCATCAGCGAAGGACTCCTGGTTCCCTGTGGAGGCTTTGCTGTCATCCATCTTCACAGGCACCACCCCGATCCACAGCTCCTGCTCTTTGTTGTCATCCTCCCCGTTTCCTGTGCTCACCTCCTCACCTGTCTCCTCATCCTGAACCTGAGGACAGAAAACAGAGCTGGCATTTCTACTACAGAGTGGAAATCCTATTATAGTCAATGGCTATGTTCATTTACAGATCACAGTCATAGCCTTCACATTTTGACAATGAAATAACTCACCAGGAGCAGCTCTCCATCCAGCTCCTCTCGGTCCTCGGATCTCCTGCTGCCCCCGCTGGACTCTACCACCTCCCCGTGGAGCAGGGCGCTAACACTGGGCTGCTGTTCCAGGAAAACCTCCACCTGAGCTAGCTGCTCCGCCGCCACCTGCAGTCCCGGACACCGCAGCAGGAGAAAGGGTAACGTCACCAAGAGATGGCAGTAGCAGCGGGCTGACGCCATATTCCAAACAATAAGGAAATGCAGCTAAAATGTGCAAGAAATACAAAAACATAGTCGACTGTCAGCCATCGATGACTGCGTTTTTCCTTCGCTACAACCCTCAACGAATGTAAACAAGCCAAGACAACTTCCGGGTCCAGCCGGAAAAAAGAACAGAAGTCCTCATCTTATCCGAAAAGGTTAGGCTCACACTCATATATATATTAATATACGTAGATACACACACGTCATGACTTGGCGCAATATAACCTAAACGTTACATAACACGTGAATCCAACGATTATAAATATTAGTAGAAACCCATGTTTTTATGCGACAGTTTTAAAAAACAGTATTATTACTCTTTTCACAGACAAGCGTTGCTCCTTTCCCCAGTCAGAGTAAACCCTCCTGTCATTTCTCCTATCTTTGGCCGAGTCAGCCTGTTGGATTGCGTGTCACATGGGCGGTGCGCTGTTTACATTTTTTTTTCTCCAGGCAGCTGACGGCGAAGATCTCAGGACGCTGAATCCGAGCCTGAGCATCAGGGTGAAGGGCCGGTGACGGTTAACGGAGACAACGGGCGAAGCTGCTCGTCTCTGCGCCTGTAAATCACTCAGAGCTGTTATCTGATCATCTGGTCGCAGACATGAGCGGAAGAGTCGGAGACCTCAGTCCTAAACAGGCTGAAGCGCTGGAGCAGGTGAGTTTGATGATAATAAGAATAATAAGAATAATAGCAATCATCTTCTTCATCATCATCATTAAGGTATCATGTTTTAATTAATTTAAACATTCATTGTTTTAATAATTTATTATCATGACCTTTGGTTTCCCAGACTATAAAAAACAGTGCCTATCTATCTATAATTTGTTTTGCTTTCATTTATTATGTCACTATAAATGACAAAGGGCAGCAAAAGAAGTGTGCAAATCTGATTTTAAAATTTTTTGTAAATCACTCAACTGCTGGAGCAGAATACTGCCTCATACAATTTTAATGAACTATCTGTGATATATGAAGCTTTGGTCTTTTTTAACCATACGCAATCACTCACAAACTATTAACAAATAGTACTGTCTATTTGTATTTGTAGTTCTTGGTTTGAGATGTCAAACTGCCTCATCTCACAAAGATTTTTGATAAAGGGAACATAAATATTCAGCGTCAGTATGTGATAAAGAGCATAATGTTTTATGATACTCAATTGTTTCACTTCCATATCAGCTCCCTTGTGGTGAGATTAGTTGATGTTGTTCTGAGTCACACTGATTCAAAAGTAGATTGGACTTAAGGGGGACGTCTGCACTTTGAAATACATGTCCAAAAGTATATGGACACACCTGACATTTTATGGAGCAGATCCCTATACAGTAGGTTTGGAAAGCCCAAAAATGTTTTAATTGGATTATTGTTAAATAATATTTGACACAAACCTGATTTTCACTGGTTGCATCATCTCAAATTTGAATATTTGCTTGCTTTCTATTACAGTATAGCGAAGTCTGTTGACTGGACTAAACAAAATACACGATACTGTAATATTATTGATATTATTAATCAGTAATTACCAGTATTAATGATGTCGTGTAGAGATGCTTTGTTGTACATCCGTTTGGCCATCTAGTGCAGCTTAAACTAAAAATGATGCAAATTATGTTTACAGGAATCTGTGTTTGATCATTGCCATTGTGGGTGCGTAAAATAATTTGTCACAGAGTCACAAGTTTCGGCAGCGTTAATGAATAGACTCTGGTAATGTAAAATGAAAAGCTCCACAGTAATGGTCTGAACATCTTTAAACAGAGTCTGTGTTTTTTTTGTTTTTTGCTTCGGGGTTAAGATTTAATGGTTTCTCTCAAAGACTCTTTCCAGCCTAAGAACCGTGGATGATCATATGTGAAAAATGTTATGTCATATGACTTCTTCCTCTCCTCTTTCACTGGCTGCAGTTTCGTGAGAGGATAAAAGACATTCTTCCTCAACTTCCTGCACAGCATGACCACTTCCTGTTACGCTGGCTCAGAGGTGGGTTGAAAACCGTGCGGTACCTCCTGCTGTTTCTTGACACCAGTGGTGGTCTATCACATGACTAGACATGATGCAACACATGTAAACACTGGTGGTGGAGAAAGAGTCACATTATCTTTGCATCTGAATATGAGGCTCAAACCACAACTGAATAACCAAAGCTGCTCTGACAATGGCTCTAGTTTCTTTTTTTATTTCACGATATATTTGGCCAATTAATAGAGTCTGATTTTCCTGGGGTATACTGATATGGTGTGTGTAGACGCTGACGTAAATGGGAGGCAGTGATTAAAGGAGGCCTGGTTCTGATTCGTTCTGGAATACACCAGTCTGTGTATGGGGCTAATCCACCGATAAGCCCATTAGAGATGCACTACGATGAGTCACAGACAAACTACCAGGAAACACTGAGCCACCATTTTTCTGTTAGTCACATACGTTCAAGTTTCACTGATTTTGATGACAGAGATAACACGTTTCATAACTGCAGTGAGGGTGTATTCATTTCTTTCATTAGACCTCAACAGATGACCAGGGCATTGATTGCGCTCTTTGTTCGCTCAGCTTTGGAGTCCATTATTGTTAACACATTTTAATTGATGCGAGAACAATATAGAAAAAGGTATGGGATATTAGAGAATAAACATTAATCTGAATGATCTTGTTGCGTAATGGAATTTAATAGGCACTAATAGAAATGTACTTGATATACTTGGTATTACCCAATGATCTGTGCTACTGTCCTAATGCCAGGTCCTGCAATATGCTTTTGTAATTTTGGGTCACTCAGTGCCCTGAAGGCTGCAGTTATGGTACTAGAACAGAACATTAATTGCTACAGTATAATCCACTGCTGGAGTAGTTTGCGAGTGTTACATCAACAGCACCATTGTGCTTTTCCACTGGGCTGTAAGCTGCAGAGCTAATCACCTTACAGTATCAGACAGTGGACTGTGTGTCCACTGTGCTTCGGATCAGTCTTACTGACACAGTGGTTTTAATACAGTTACAGAAGTTTTGATTTTACTGTAATCCCAGAGGGATGAAACTGTTCTCTTTTACAATTTTATCTTGATATATTTGGCATTTCCCAAAAATCCAATCTATGTGTTATATGTGGTTGGAGCAGGTTCATAGTGAACCCTGTTTTTTTCCACATATTTATGCTTTAGTAATCCACCTGGTTTTTGTTTTTTCATTCAAACCCATTGTGGTAATCTAAGAGGTTTCAAAAATAACAAGCCCTTATTTTTCCTAGTGATGTGGTTAACTATCATTTTTGATCTGACTTTGTTCATTTTACATCTTCACTAACGGTTCCATAACTCATAACATAATTCACGGTCAAACAGTGATAATCTTTAAAAATAATTTGTCTTTTTTTTCTCTATTTATTTATCATTTTTCAGCCAGAAACTTCAACTTGCAGAAGTCTGAGGCCATGCTGCGTAAGGTAACTAACTGATGTGGATCATCTTTTTCTCCAGAACCATACATCCTTAATTATGTTATATAAGTGCAATATAATGGTTATCATGCACTGATTGGGGAGGAGAGCTATAACCATAATGATTATCTGCATTGTGTGTGAAAGTGCAGTTAACTTTGGAAAAGGAGCCTGTTGGGTCCATCAGTGCAGGAGTGGCTGCTGATAAGGGAGAACCAGTGTGATAGTGTTTGGCTGTGAGGGAACAGAGTCATCACAGCAGCCTGGGGGGATAAAATAAAGATGACAGAATAAGATTTACAGCCATCTAACTGATTTTTGTAACTATCAAAATGCACAGCTTAAATCCACTTACTGTGATTGCAAAAGCAGCCTACACACAGGTACTTAATTCATTTTGTTCTGTTTTTTATCTTCACCAACCTCTAAGATAATTTCTAAGGAAAATGTTTGAGCTTAAAACTCTATTATCTAGAAATGCAAATAGTCAAAGCAAAAATAGTTTGTTCAGCTGACTGGACCCGAATAGAGATAAAAGATATAAACAACATTTACACTGTCTAGCTTCTAGTTTGATATGACAAATATATGAAACCGTTTCCCCCTCTGTGAAGTGTTTGCATACATGTGAGTACTACAGTGTGTACAGAGCAGTACACAACTGATCCCCATCCTGCTGACAGAGCAGGTTTCACATCATCTACCTACTGTCTAAAACCTCCTAAGCCCCTTAATTCACAACACTGTGCCCGTGTGGATCATCTGCTCTTCAAGCAATCTGTCTTAACTTAACCTGCACCCATCTTTTCTTCCAGCACTTGGAGTTTAGGAGACAGATGAAAGTAGACACAATAATCACCGAATGGCGTCCACCAGAGGTAAAAAAACAAACAAACAACAAATTAATTCTATGAACAAAATTTCACTTTGTGTTTGATTAAGTGATTGTTTCTCTTTGGAATTGGCTGCTGTTTACAGGTAATAGAGAAGTATCTATCAGGGGGGATGTGTGGTTACGACCGTGAGGGCAGCCCCGTTTGGTATGACGTGATCGGACCGGTGGATCCAAAGGGCCTCTTCATGTCTGCCTCTAAACAAGACTTCATCAAGTCCAAAATAAGAGACTGTGAGATGCTGCAGAAGGAATGTGACCTGCAGTCACAGAGGGTAAACGATACCGTGTGCACCAGCAGCCCAAATCAGAATAATAACACATTTGTTTAACAAAACGGGTTTATCAGTTTTAGTTTTCAATTTTACGTGGTAATGGGAAGACATCTTAAAATTAATTGATACCTATTAAGGCTCCATTCCATGGAATTTATTTGGACTTTATTTAGTAATGTTTAATTTTTTTCCCTGTCTTCCTGTCACCTTGTTTCCATCCAGCTGGGGAGGAATGTGGAGTCAATCACTATGATCTATGATGTTGAAGGTCTAGGCCTGAAACACCTATGGAAGCCTGCTATAGAAACATATGGAGAGGTATAAACACATGCACATTCTGCAGATTCTGAATGAATTCTGCATATTAATATAGGTATGTAATAAAATATATGCATCACCAGATCCTCCAGATGTTTGAAGACAACTATCCAGAGGGTCTGAAGAGGCTGTTTGTTATTAAAGGTAACTTCTTCATATATGCTTGCTACAGCAAACCTGTATGTGCTACATACATTTATTTATTTATTTATTTATTTAGCTCCCAAACTCTTTCCTGTGGCCTACAACCTCGTCAAGCACTTTCTGAGTGAGAACACAAGATACAAGATCAATATTCTTGGGGGTGAGATACTACAAATCATTGGATAACATTTTAAAGAAACAAATCCCCTGTTCAGATTAATTGAAAGATCTGCTGCCGTTTGTCTGTTTTGACAGCTAAACATGTATGTGCTACATACATTTATTTATTTATTTATTTATTTATTTAGCTCCCAAACTCTTTCCTGTGGCCTACAACCTCGTCAAGCACTTTCTGAGTGAGAACACAAGATACAAGATCAATATTCTTGGGGGTGAGATACTACAAATCATTGGATAACATTTTAAAGAAACAAATCCCCTGTTCAGATTAATTGAAAGATCTGCTGCCGTTTGTCTGTTTTGACAGCTAACTGGCAGGAAGTCTTACTCAAGTACATTGATGCAGAGGAGCTGCCAGCGATATACGGGGGTAAACTGACAGACCCCGATGGAGATCCACGCTGTCGGACTAAGGTAAGTCAGTGACTGAAAGTCCAGCCTGCCTATGGAAGCTGACATGTTGGAAGTATCCATGGCAGATGCTGCCTAATTATTTTCAAAAACGACCAATACTTTGGGTATGCATCATTGATACATTTTATTTTGATAAATGTTTGATAAATATATTGATTCCCAAAATATATTTTTGTTTATTTAAGAAAATTGTCCACCAATGTATTGGTTTGGAAATTTGTAATATTTTTGTCAAAATAGAATTACTAACAAACACACGATATGGCAACTGATGGCTCTTTTGACAACTGCTTTGAATAAGGTAACGAGGTAACTCTGCAATTTGGGACCACACAATGGATGCCTGCAATGGATACATGTCAGAACCAAAACAGACTATCCCCTCCTGCAGAGCTGAAATCCTCAGTGCGACTCCTGACCTATAGTTTTCTTCCAGTTGCTTGCATCCTGTGTACAGTTGGGCAGCTTTCAGTTTTGCCTTGGATCCAGAAATGCAATAAGTCTACATTTGACTGGCAAACTTTTGTGGTAGCATTCATTACAATCACCACACCAGGTTTTTCCTGTTACAGCCACACAATTATGGAAAAGTGGCCTAAACAGGTCAGATTACAGATAACAGGTGCTTTCTATAACACTGGCTCAGAACATAACATTGCTGATACTGACAGTGTGAGGGATCTTGTTACACATCAATGAGTCGGTCTGAACAGAGCGGGTGACAATGACACTGCAAGGACTAATCTGGAATGAATGAATCAATACTGCTGCACAAATGCTAAATGCTAAAAACAGTTCAACTGCAACATGCGTCATGGAACTGATGCAAATGAGGATGCAGTCTATGGAGTGTGCAGCTCCACAGAAGTGACAGATGCCATTTTTCTGTTTCTGCAAATGATACATAGAAGCTGCAGACTCAAATATTATAGTTGCGATCCAGCCTCCCTGAATAGAAACAACTATGGCCTCAGGCTAGAGATGCTGTTGTAGGCAGTGTAGTATTGTGCGTATAGTGCAGAAAACAGCGGCTTGAGTAGACGCACAATTTACGAGTCCACATGAGAAAACTGAAGTGTGTTTGTCACTGTTTCTGTAGATAAATAATTGGGCCCAGGACTGATGAGGAACAGG
This sequence comes from Trinectes maculatus, assembly GCA_016785345.1. Lineage (NCBI taxonomy): Eukaryota > Metazoa > Chordata > Actinopteri > Pleuronectiformes > Achiridae > Trinectes > Trinectes maculatus. Next base: position 165,402 of record JAFBJQ010002583.1, read on the forward strand.
AGAGAAGAAAAGTTCATATTTGGCTGCATTCAGGAGACAACACGTTTATTTTTACTTTCTGTCAGTTTTTCTAAAATGCATTTTTGGTCAGGTAGTTGTCTTGTTAAATTTCATTACACAGTTGCTGCTTGGCAGACCTCGTTACCACTTTGTTAACCATTTCCAGTCTTAGTGTGACACTATGCTAGATGCCTGCTGTCAATCATCTCATCTTAGTCTCCACCAGAGAGTAAATAAGCCTGTTTCGCAAAATATCAAATTATTCCTCTGACATCATTTATAAACCCGGGAGATTACACTTATAATTTAAAGCTTCTTTTTACAGTTGTTAATGTCTCATCTATGGCGCCGGAAAGTAAACATGTGACATACAATCTTTGTGATCTGCTTCCTTAAGCCTTAAGTTTGTTGTGTACTGTTTCTTAAGTTATGTAAAGAAAGTCAGCAGATGCCTGATAAACATTTGCTCTCTGCTACGACAATGTGTTTTTCCCCCTCTTTACGATGCCTTTATCTTTGCATCTCGTCTGTTTCTATTTCAGTTGTGATTTCCAAATGACAAAAAGACATTTTTGCAAGATTTTTAGAGAAGTGGTTTAAGATGGGTTTGACTTCCCTCATAATGTCACTCACTTCCCAGAGACAACAATACAGGCCTGAGAGCTCTGAGCATTTGAATTAACCGGCTTTCAAAACTTCCTGAACTATTTAAAGTTTTCAATAAGAGGAAAATATGTGGTATTTATTTAGCTGTATTAGTATCAATATTCTATGTGTAATAAACAGGAAAGTGAGAAAGAAAACCCTGTTGTTTTCTTTTTGATGCACTTTCCCCATTTGCATCAAATGGGGGAAATAAATCGGATAATGCCACAGAATCACAGTAAGTGAAGCTCCTTCCCTTCATTCTTCTCCTTCGTTTTCTATTATCAATCATCTGAAACCTGTCTTTTGACTCCTGTTTTCTGTGTCGCAGATAAATCATGTTGGTCCAGTTCCTTCGTCCTACTACGTGCGGGACCACGTTAATGTGGACTACGAGCAGTGTATGACTGTCAGTCGAGGATCCTCCCAACAACTGGACTATGAGATTTTGTTTCCAGGCTGCGTCCTAAGGTCAGACTCAGATTTCAAGAATACAATCTACATGAATGAATTAGTTAAGCGACATAGACTCAAAAATTAAGAAATATATTTCCTATTTTTTCCTCCATCTTGTTAGATGGCAGTTTGCCAGTGAGGGGGCAGATATTGGCTTTGGGGTGTTTCTCAAGGCGAAAAAAGGTGAATGGCAGAAGGCAGCTCAGATGCAGGAAGTTGTGCCCAGCCAGCGGTATAATGCCCATTTAGTGCCTGAGGACGGCTCACTAACCTGTGAACGCCCTGGAGTCTGTGAGTAAATGCACACAACACACACATACAGGTATTTGTGCCAATGTGGGAGCATTCTTAATTGCAGCGTATTAAACCTAACATCAGAGATTGTTGCTCAGATGGCTTATATTTAAAGTAATCTTATATTTAAAGTAATCTTATATTTAAAGGAATCCATTCTGCTCTACCTCCACAGACGTGCTAAGATTTGACAACACCTACAGCATCTTCCAGGCCAAAAGAATCAGTTTTACTGTCGAGGTGTTACTGCCCGACAACCTACAGCCTCCACAGACCAATGGCGCGGTCCAGCACCCGTGTGCAAGCTGAGAGCAGCACACAATGTGCCACTTCCATATAAGATCAGCCATGTTTAGCCACATGTAAGCACAGCCTGGAATACTTGATGGCAAACATTTTGCCAATATACAGTGTGGTCCAACGTGGTCTCTGACCACTCTGTGTATTCAACTAATAGTTATACTTTGACGCGTATTGAACAAATACATTCCTTTGAATATTTATTCTCTAATTTCTAATTTATTGCAAAAAAAACCAAACAACACTGGGATGACACACAACATACAATCAATACTATTTAAGTGTTAAAAAGCTTATGTCTTGTTTTGTAAAGTAATCAGCTGTTTTAGCTCCAGAGTCAAAAATATTTATAAACCATTCCTGTCAATGTCAACTCTCACCAGACAATTACTGAATGTAATGGATTTTGGGTGGATTTTTCACCATTACTGTATTTGAGGTTTGTTGCAAACAAAATCTGCAGTCAAAATAAAAAAAAGAATTCAATCCAAATAAAATATAATTCAATCGAGATGAAATATACATATTATAATAATCTTATTAAAGTGAATGCTATGATATTGACTTTGGCCAACAGGCCTCTGCAGAGAAAGTCCGTTCAAAACAACTGTAAAGGTCAGTTGATCTTTCCTCATATGATGAACTAAGGAAATTAGAAAGGAAGTAATGAAATAAAATACATTTAAAGCAAAAAGGATTATGTAGTTGTGTTTTATCTCTTATCATAAGACTTTTTTTCAAAACCACAAAAAGAGTTGCTTACCTTCAGTGTTACTCATCATGTTGTGCGCATCCTTGACTTTTATTAAATGTAATGCATTTCCTTGTATTTCCGCTTGTCCTCGTGACTTTTAAAAACGGTTTGAGCCATTCTTCGTTTTACTTCCATGTTACAGCTGCATTTGATTGCAGTCTTTTTTGTCCCCGCATTGATTATCTGGGTGCATTACCGCCACCTGTGGTTAAATGGAGAATTGTGACACCACTGATTGGACTGTGTACTACATCACCTGCATCAACCTCACTCATCAATGCTCCATGGTGCCACTAGAGGTCAGAAACTCCACATCAACGCCATGTCAAGCTGCAGACATCCTCCCCTACTTATATTGTGCAACTATTTTACAATCACACACACACGACAGGACCCTGAGTCTTGATTTATAAATATTTTATATACAAAATATTGTTACAAGTATATTCAACATATGTCACATTGGAATAATGATAAGTACTTTAAATACATTTGCTCAATCTTCATATTTCACAGTACATACATGAAAAAGATCACAATTCTAGTTAAGTTTGCGTGTGTACAATAAATACATGCTCTGGTCACAGCCTTTTAATAAGTTTCATTCTTTTTTATTTTCACAAACTTACAGTTGTTTTTAAACAGTGCAAGAGCTCAGTTGTCACCTTATCAGTGATGGCCACTGTGAAGGACCCCCACCCCCCCACCCCCCCTTTAATGCACTTATATCCTACTGTGGACAAATGTGTGTTCATTTCAGTGCAACACAACCAGAGAACTAGTTTTCACACAATATCACAATTTGAAGCCAATGTGCAGCTGGCTTCGGCAAACCTGCAGCACAAAGTGGGACATCTACAGCGGCCCCTATCTGCCTCTGCAAACACGATAGCATTTCTGAACACTTGCGTTCCTTGGCACATTGTAAACAGAAGAGTGTGGCTCAAGCCTACTTTCACATCAGTCAAGCCTGTCAGTGTGTTTTATTTCCCAGCACTACAAGTTTGTAGTGTGCCTGATGACAAGTGCTGGAGTGTGAGTGAGTGCATGCATGGAAAGCCTGTGGCATCTCAGAGACTATTCAACTGTAAAAGGAGGTAATATGAAATTGTTAGGGGTCCAGGTTGGGTCCTCCATTAGGGTGGTTTGCACTATTATAAAAACAGTTTGCCAGCTTTTGGTTGTTTGCATTCATAGCAGGTGTACAGACAGTGGAACAGTCTTCACAGTCAAACTTTAACACTTGTCAAAAACAGAGGAACCTACGACGTTTCTTTTTTTCCCCCCGAACACTTTGTTCAACCGGCCACAGTCCAGACGTGTGTCGTCATATACTTTAAAATACTGTACCCACAATTCTTTTTTTAAAAAAAAAAAACAAACAAAACAAAAGCAAAGCCTTTTTTTATAATATCAGTGTCGTCAAACCCGTTCATGCTTTAAGTCTTTTGAGTACAACTATGACTTTTGAGCCGGCTATGTTAGCCAGCTGGCGTTTCTTAAGGCATCCTTAAAAGTAACTACACGATCCTGTGTGTCTTTTTTTTCAAGGTTTTATCTATTCAATTTGGGGGGAAAAAAACAATATCAGCTGTTAAAACACAGGCAACACACATTAGCAGCGATGTGACACACTTGGTTCAGTGCATTGATGGATCAGCTGCTGAATCCGTTGCCTAGAAACAAATTAAGTTTCAGCTAGTTGAGGATTTTTGTCCACAAAATTCCCATATTGCAACTTTTGTGCGTTCTTCGTTGGTTAGTTTTTGCAAGAACTCATGCTAAGTATAACTTTTTTGTGTTAATGCGATATTAGTTAGTTGGTTGATGACTCATACTCCCGGTGGTACCAGTGTTACTGGAGGTATCTGTCAGCAGGCAGGAGGTCTCCGAGGCTAAATCTGTCCATGAATCTGGGACAAAGTCCTCGGACTCACTCCCATCTTGTGTCATAATTACTCTCCAATGAACTAAAACTATCTCTTAGTTGGTGATTTAGACCCATACATTTCTTCAGCTTACATTATCAGTGCATTCGATCACGTCATCATTACCTGCTGATATTGACATTAACGCTCAGGCTCTTTAATGGTCTATGTTTACTGAAGATGGCGCTGCTCGTAAACAAAGCTATAAAACAAAACACGGAGCCCTAACTTTAAACCAAGATCCTGATCCATGTCGGATTTCATCGTTCCCACTAATCTCTGAACCTGAGTGACTCATCTGCCCTCCTCCACGGGACGAACGTCAGATTTCAGCTTGACAAACTCCTTGGCCACCTCGTCTGCAGGACGCTGGGACAGGATACGCATCACTGTCATGCCAGTCTCGTCTGTGTGAACGCTCGGCCCCAGGGGACACCAGCACACGCAGCTTTTGCGATCGACGACATCACGCAGCTGTACCACGGCCATCCCGACCACCCTGTCTGCTCGGCCAAAACAGTAGTCCTTCACTGTCACCTGCAGCTCGTAGCAGTCGGGGGATTCCTTACCCAGGATGCTACAGGGCAGAAAGGCAAAAAAACCATAATCACCATCATGGACTACATCTCACAAGTTTTTAACCTGTTTTAGCCCATTTTAGGTTCAAGAGTCAAACTCACAACTGGAACGTCTCGTTGAACTTTGCCGTCCAGCTGTTGTTCTTGGACTTCGTGTTGAATTTGCGCTTCTTGTCGGCCAAGAAGGGGCCGACCATGGAGACCTCAACAAATGGCCGAAACATTCCTGACGTCTGCCACTTCATGTCGTTCACTGCGATGACTGGATGGAGATTATGTGACAGGGAAAAGGCGTACAGGTCAGAAAAAAAGGACTAAAATCAAGAGTCAGTCCTGGATGGAAGTTGAAATGCCACATAAAGAGATCAGATTTAAAGCCTGGTACCGTTTCTTGTGAAGGGGTTAAAGGTTATAACTAAAACATTATCAATGTTTGTGTATTTCGACAACTCACCTCTGACGCTGACCTTACGCTCCTTCCCGAGCATCGTGTCAATCTGTAGAATGGCCTCTCCAATAGGCTTCTCTACCCCTGAACCTGCATGACACAGCCCAACACATGATTACACCATAAATATCCTAAAACATTATTCTATATATCTGTCTGTTTGATTTTATTACAATAAAACAAACTTCTTAGTGGTAATCTACTATCTTTTCATTACAATACAGCTTTGGACGGTCTTTTCTATTGAGGCTGATCATGATCGTCTGGGTAACAGTATGGACCATAAGGTTGTTACATATTATACTGGACAAAGTGTTTTGTTTTTTTTAAAGAAAGCTGCACAAAGCAGCTTAATGGCTCCCATGTAAGATCTAAGAGGCCGTGTCGGGGACTTACCCCGGTCAGGTCGGATCTTTTCATTACCAGTGATCCTGATGCCCATGCCATCATGCACTGAGGGAACAGGAAAAAGAGCTTTAGTGAATGTTTCATCAGTGTGCGTGTGCGTGTATGTGTATGTGTGTGAGTGATCACCTTGGGAGTGTTGTGTGGTGACAAAGGTCTTGATGAGAGCGTCAGTGCTCTGGGAGTAGAGGGAGAGGGCGTAACGCAGTGACGCCAGTTCAGGACTTTTCTCGACAAAGGCCTTCTTCAGCCCGTTTCCTCCAGCGTGGAAGTATTGCTGAAGAAAGAGTGAGCAGCATGGTAAAGGTGAGAAAAAGATCCTTTTAGGCAGGCAGGTAGCTCTACCCAGAAACTTTAAGAAAACGACAAATGAGGACCACACATTTAATATATACAATGATAGTGGCTGCTTCGATGATACCATTCTTTTATATGGAAACTTGTTTTCAGTGAATCCAATGTTTTATCAATTTAATGCGATTAAATAACGTATGCATACGCATGGATGTTAATTTTAGTAATAAAGCTGAAAATGTAGCTTTTTTTAAAATTAAGGTTCAAACTTTTATTTATCTTGTATAATTTTGACGTGTCTTACATATTTCAAAAATGCAATTTTTTTGCTCCACCTACCTTGATGGTCTCCAGCCCTGCGTCGATAATTATGCACTGCTTGGGTGTCAGGGTTTTAGCTTCGCCTCCTCCCTGCAGCAGATCACAGACTCACATCAGACACTCAGTGTTGTACAGTTAAAGCTCATTTAGCTATTTTTTCTTATGTTTGCTTCTAAAGAGATTGACAATGTCCCTCTTTTTAAGCCCGAGTGTCACCTTGAGATTTGAGAGTCCTTTAGCCGCTGTGAGGATTTGGGCTCCCTGGGTGAGTGAGAGAATGAGAGAGAGAGAGAGAGAGATGTAGTTAGATGACACTGCTTCACTGCACATCACAGATTTCCTTTAAAACAATAATTCAAATATGCCAATATTCTGCACATTGGAAAACGATTTGCTGCCATTCACCAGTAGATGGCAGCGGAGGACTATCTGTGGACCCAATTGGTTACACACTGTATTAATACTCAATACATATTTTTGCAGCTGTAATATGGTCGCTCACACTCATTGACTTCTATCATTATATTTAAATTGGAGACACTTAGTCATGGAATTACATCTTTTCTTTTGGCAAAGAACATTGTGAAGAGGTCACTAACCAGGCTGTCATTGCTCTGGGGCAGAACGATTGTCTTCTCCAGGCTGCTGAGGACGATTTTCCACAGATCCTTCAGGATCCTCTTTAACACTGTCTTCTCACAGATGTCAGCAAAGATACTGAGACTGGGCCACACAGACACACAGACACACAAACAAATAAATAAAGTGATCGTAAACTTTTTTGACAAACAGCATTGAGTAGCTGCAGTTATTGCAGAGGCCAGCATGATCAATTATTATCCTGAGATTCATACAAATGTACATATGTGTCAAATGCAAAAAAAACCCCAATGTTAACAAGGTTTACATACTTAAATAGAAGTATAAATATGCCATTTTTATATTTTCACATTCTTTCTTTTGAAAACGCACGGACGTGGCTTCATTTATCTCCATTAACTGCCTGAGTGAGAAACAAAACCACGGGCAGACACAATGACTGTATATGAAGATGGACGACGCTTCTCCACTTCCTTCACCTGCACTAAGCCAGAGTCAGTGAACACGTTTTCCGACTACGTGCATGAAGCAGGGTCGTCATGGAGACTTGTCAGCCTCCTGTTATGACTGTTATCCATGGCCACGTTTAGGGCAGGAGCCACCGTGTGCATTTAGCTTCAACTTACTTCCCATCCAGGAACTCCATGAGGGGCCTCAGCATGGCGTCAGCATCTGCCTCTGCAGTGTCATGTTTGGGGGGGCCTTTGATCTGGTAGAGGATCTCCGCCATCTGACGCATGCAGCCGTTGATACGAACCTGGAAACTGGAAGACGAAGAGACAGAGGTAAAACTAAGAACAAGAGAAGTTTTGCAAAGCTTGTGGAGGCTGGGTCCTCAGTTTATTCATAGGATATAAAGTGTGTGTGTGCGCATGTGTTTCACCTCCTGGCAAACATGGTACTGAAGTTGTCCAACACGGTGCTCAGCTTCACCTGCAGCTCATTAAGGATGTCAGCCGCCTCTGTATCCATCTACAAAACACACACACACACACACACACACACACACACACACGCACACACATTGTGTGTGAGGAGTGAGGAGGATATAATTGCTAATTTCAAGTCTTTACAAACAGTTATACTGATGATCCCCAACCTGAAATGTCAACGTGACTCGTTTACACACTGGTACAAAATGAATATACCACTAAATAGCATATTGTGCAGCACAGGCAGTGGGGGAATATTTTCTGGGAGTAAGAATGTGTAACACCACACTCATATCTCAGTGTCAGCAGGTGAGACAATGTGACAGCTGTAAGTGTATGAGTCAGGGATGTGACTTGTAGCCTGGGTATATTTCTGCGTGCGCGATGACGCTGCTGGGTGACGAAAGTATGCAGATCAGTCAACAGGTAAGAAACACTGACGGTACGCTGTTGCAGGACCAGAGTGAAAATATAACACGCAGGTCCACTTTAAAGCTCAATTCAGATCCAGCAGGCCTTTGATGCCCTGCGGATCTGTGGTCTGAAATGCACTGTAATCTTCATCTGCAATCTTCATTATGACACTCGAATGTCTGGCTGTGGAACTCAGGCTGTGTTCGTTTCTCGCCCTGTTGTCTGTCCAGCGTGCTCTGTGGGTGAAGCAAGTATGACTCAGCTTGTACCAAACCTCGTCTGACTTCGAACGGGTAGGTAATTGTGTTTTTCGGTACATTTGTAGTTTGGTTTCAGACAAAACAAGCCAACGTCTGACTACAGATTTGTCCGTTTTCTACACCTCTTACTCTGCTGTGTCTTAGCCATCACTGGTGCGTGAATGGTTTTGAATGATTTTTTAATCAGACGTGAGCAAACATATGCGCAAAGAGATTACATCACTTAGTAAATGAGGTCAAGGTTTTTGGGACGAATACATCGGGGCCCTTTAACAGAAAAACAAATACTGATCCATACTGTGTGGATGTGTACATGCCCGGTTTGCATCAATACATTTTTCTTCTAATGAGATTTTTTTTTTTGTATTGTGGGACTACTTAACATTTATCCTTCTTATGGGAGCATGGGGACCTTGTGTAATTACCAGCATTCAATTTCACTGCCACATGCAAACTAAGCAAATCTCAAATCAGTGAAAATAACTCAACTCTTTGGACGCATGTGGCTTTTAATGCAAAAACATATGGAATTATCATTAAATGTATGTATTGTTCTTCTAGTTATAAAATATTAAAATCACAAAGTGCAGTTTTCTCTCGATCGGAAAGCGTGCGGGAGAAAGTGATGAACCTGGTAGGAGACCTTGAATAAAGCCGTAAAACACAACCTGAAGGATGAAAACTTATTAGTATGCTGGATCTCGAGCTTGCGCTACATGTGACACCGGCCAACTGGCTAGACGATTGCAAGATAAGACATGCCAAAGAGTCTTTGGAGAAAGTGTGCCATCGATAACAGCGGAACTGAATTATTAGACAGAAGACAGTGGGCAAACTGCCACAGGATTTAATTGGACTAAAGGAGGACTGTGACTTTCAAGTGACAGTGTTTTAGTGTCGAGCATTTTAATTGGAAAATGTTGCACTAGAGTAAAGTGAACGGTCGGACTGTCCACTCAGCATCTTCAGAACAAGTGTGTTTTTGGTCCGGCTCCAAAAAAATGAAATGCACAGCTGTGTTTATGTGCGCTGCGAGTGTCAAGCAGTCGGACATCTTTATGGGTATTTCAAGGTGAATCGGACGTTTCCTCTGAAGATTAACAAAAGTACAGGGCAACCGTTTGAAATCACCGGGTAAACAGAGGGGAAATGACACATTTAAGAAAGCACAAAAATTCACTATTTTTTTTGCGTGTTTTTTTTCTTCTTCTTCTGTGGTGCAGTTGTCTTCTTTCCGACTATAACTTCTCTATTTATTTGGTGCAATTTTCTCTCGACTTTGTGAAAAGAAAGAAAGTAAACAAACTCTGACTGTTTAATCTAACAACCAAACTGTACCTTTGTCATGGCACCAGCGGCCTCAGTCTTCCCGAAACAACAGAAAGAAAAAAATAAAATTAGATGATGATTAAAACAAAAAATATATATTTTTGAACTTCAGTTGTACATTGCAGGTAGAATGAGCTGATTTTATGATTTTGGGTGGGTTTCTTTGTTTTTTTTACTGTCGGGCAGATTGGGTAATATAAAAAAGAAGAAGAAGAAGAAGAAGAAGAAGCGTCTGGTTTATTGGGATGCTTTCAGACAAATGGGAACTCCTGCAGAGAACCAAGTCTCTGCTGCACATAAACTTCATCCCAAAGGAATGAGTTAATTAACTATTTTTTGGTCATGCAAGAAAATGCAGTTCCATATTGTTGTTGTAGCTCTCTGCCACGTGCACCAGGATAACTGTAGGAGGGGCAGGGATGTATGTACTGTATAAGACGTGGATCAGTGGGGAAATGTCTAGAAGGAAATGGAGTAAACTAACCTTGTGGACCTCCTCCTTTGACTGGGAAGAAAAGCAAAATAAAACCTTAGACATCAATTTTAATTGCGTTTGCTTCTTCTAAGTTTTAATAAAATGTGACAAACACAAAAAAGATGAAATGACTAAGCTCAGAGAAAAAAAGCAAACCTCCTCCATAAAAGAATAACATAAGTAGCTTAAATTGAATGAAGCATTGCCGTCTATACCAATGGCCAAGTGTTTTTGATAAATGGGAATTACTCTTGGAACAGGGTTCTGAGAAAAGTCTGAGTCATCAACAAATCAGCTGGGTATAATGGGGGCCTGCTTCACAGACCCTCATATCTCCAGACCCACTAACAGTGCACATACACTCATGTGCATATGCAAATGCACTGTTTGGCATCATTCAACCTGGAGTAATCATTTGACCTTTGGTCAAAGGGGAAAAAGTCAGCGACTATCAGGGGACAAAATCCCAAAAAATGCATGTTGTTTACCTTTTTTGTGGGCCTAAACTGAAGCGAATGTTTTTCCTATTTTTTGCTCTCACTCACCTCTTGGCTCTTAGTCTCCTCCTTTAGGCAAAGGCAAGGCAGAGAACCATTGATTAGAAGGTCAACAAAATAGTTTTCTTTTCATTTTTGCACACAAACCCAAACAAAGTTTCCTTTTTGGTTTGGTTTGTACATGGCCATAAATAAACAAAGATCTAAGTTGCGACACTACGTGGGAAAGAGGGAAAATTGGATCCAAAAAGGTAAATTAGTAATAGGGAAGACTGAGGCTTTGGAGTAAAAAGAGGTGAAGGGCAGGATGACTGCAAGCTGCAAACCAACCTGCTTCTCCTTGTCTTTCTTTTCAGCCTGCAGGGACACACGTTTTTGTAAATTGGCTACACGAATATTATTCACATTTCCAGACACTTAATTACGGTTGTGTACTTATACACAACCGTGTGATCTATCTATCTATCTATCTATCTATAGAGATATATATATCTATATATATATAGATATATATATCACACATGCTACTAGCCCCTCTATTCCCTTCATTTACTGTAAGTAAGCTTTATGTATATATGAAATAAAAAAATATGTTTCAGACACTCGTATAAATGTTTAAATGATTATTCAGCTGTTTTGAATGCAACAGATTTTGTACCACACCTTTTCCCTTGTTGACTCAGACTAGGAAAGAGAGTGTGAAATGGAAAGAGAGAGACGGACGTCATGCATTTTAACAGAATAAACCTGAACATTTATCATGAAATATTAAAGGCTCTACCAAGGCTCACCTTTTCCTTGTCAGTCTTTTACAGTGATAAACAAAGAGTCATGGAAAAAAGAAAGCGACATGAGCACATTGTAGATTACGATAAAGAATAAAATGGTAGCAACATGAGCACAAATACATCACAAACACACACATACACAAATGTCACTTTCTAATTTCCACCGTGTCTACTCGGCATCACCTTTAATAGAGGCGACTCAAGAATTTTTAGTTGCACTAATGCTCGTGCTAATGTGGTTTCATGATACAAAACTTACTCTTCTGCTTATCTAGGTAGATAAATAACACAGAACACTCTAAAGTACATGTGCATATAAAGTACATATAGAGACTAATTAAAGGGGGGGAAAAAACACAACACAAAAAACACAAGTTATGGCTGAATGAAACAACCAACCTTTTTCTCCCTCTCCTTATTGTCAAGCTGAGGACGGGACAGGACAGCAGTCTATGTTTGGTTCATTAGGCGCATTCACATACAACCTTAAAATCTCATTTACATCTATGTATATCGTTTCATCTGTGGGCAGTTTATTTTAAGAACGAGCTGATTGAGTAGACGTGTGGTGCTGAATGGTCTACACACACACACACACACACACTTGACCTTTTGACTTACAGTATATTCTACAGTCCAGCCACAACAATGCATTTATCAGGAACCTTACTTTCTGTTTTTCTAACCTGAATCCGACAAACAACCCAAAGCTCAAGCCTCAAACCTGACACTTTAAATCACCACAACAATAAATAAAAGTACAAACAATCATAAGATCCTTTAAATATTTTCCCTCATTTCATTACGGCATTGCAATCTAAACAAAATGTATTTTCAATTTACATTATGCCGCTGCACAAAAAACAGCATCGTCAGTCGTTCTGTTATGTAATATTTGTATACATGTAACCTCAGACACAGCATAAAGCAACTACAGCAACAGATCTGGTCCACATCAGTGCGCACATCTTCACTCTAACGTCCCATTTAACATCTGTTACAACAGCACTAACTTCAGCCATTAACCAGCACAGCCGAGACTCTGCTGCACTTCATCTTTCTTCACCTCTGCTCCTCTCTGACATGACGAAGACCCCCCGCAGCCAAGTGACAAACAAAGCCATTTCAAGAGGCCATTTAGTGGCAGCTAAATAAAGCAGCCTCATAACCTATCAAATTCAATTATCCGGAAGCCCACTGTCTGGTCTATTAAGCACTCACTCGTGGAGACTCGAGTCTGTCTCAGCATCCATCTGTGTTAAGATGGAAGAATGCATCAGCTGTGTTTACAGAGGAGCAGGTGACAGGTAAAAGTCACTTGAGAACATAGAAAAATTCTATCAGAAATAGTTCTGATTTAATAAACTTGGGTTCATTAATCTTAAGTAACTTTACTCACAACCTCTTGTTTTGGTTTTAATCTCTCAATCTATTTTTGCATTAATATTCAAATTACTATTCGTGTTGTTGTCACTTGTCAAATTTTCTCATTACATTGTATTTTTTAGTTTTATTTCAAAATTACTGAGGCGTAGTGTACTGCTTTTGATGATGAGTTTTTCCTTAGTTTATTCTGTCTTACCTCTGATCCCTCTGAGTCTGAGCAGCCAGACTGTGGTTTCAATGGACAAAGAAATAAATCAATAAAGAGGAAAGAAGAAGATATATAAATATATCAAATATAATAAAGTATTAAAATATAATATTAAGTATTAAAACTTGAATTTTGCTAGGGTGCCTCTCACAATAAGGATTCCTCTGACTGGTGGCCATCAAGATTACCTCCATCCCACCAAACACCAGGTCCTTCTAAACTTCTAAAACCAACATGAACTCAAAGGAAGATCTACAGCCTACCCACCGTGTCATCCTCCTGCTCATTGTCAGAGATGGCCCGGGTGGAGAAACAGGTGGAGGAACAGAAATAAAAACAAAGAAAAGAAAGGAAAAGACACTAAAAACACAGTCACACAAGACAGTTTTATATCTATCATAGATTTAAGATGGTATCAACTAACACAATTAACTAAATGAGATGCTAATGTATGGTAATTACATTACTGCTTACTAATTTCTGCTAGTCATGGCAATAATGGTTCATTAATTGAGTTACAATCGCTCTATAAATGACAGATACATCTGCCATTTCTGAATCATAATCTGAAAGATTTATTGTCCACAGTAAGAGAAAGTCACGTATTGTCAGAGATAGACGTTTTAACAACACTCTTCTATCTGAATGGCAGCAAATCCCTGTAGCATTGTGGAAAGTCTTCCCAAAGGAGATGAGGTTGTCATAGCAGCAGAGTAAGCTGGATAATGGTGTGGATTTCAACCGAACGTGTCAAAACACTGAAAACTCACTAACTACCCCGTTTGCCAGCCTGAAAACACTCAAACGTCACTTTCGCTCAATTCAACCCTGAGACTGCAACAGACAAACAAGTTGACCCACCTCCTCATCGCAGCTCTCAGTTTCCTCCTCATTCTCAAGCTTTTAAAAGGAAGCAATACCATCATTAAAAAAAAAAAAGCTGTTTCTGACACAGGTTATGTCCGGTAGGAAGGAAAATAAAACTGGGAATCTGGGAGCGAGGCAGAGGAAGGTTCTACTTGTTTTCTTCCTTTTGAGTATATTGGGAATGAAGCTAAAAATAAACACACACACGCGCGCACACACACACACACACACACACTGCTATGTGAAAAGAAGTTTCAGAGTTGAGTGCTCATGGCAGACTTTTGATGTAATGAAGCTTATTGGCTGTTTACTGGGGTTGAAGGAGCGACAGGGGGAAAAGGGAAACGGTGACATACCCTCTCCTCCTCAGAAGTTAACTGCAGAGAAAAGCACAGACACTCATTCAAGGCCTAAAAATAACTATGCACTCTGAATATCTGCTGCACCTTTTACCACTTCATAAGAGTACTTTTACCTGCGATACAATGATATACCTGTTTATTCAGGGATCATCTTAGCTGATCTAAATCACATTGTCAAGGCTCTATCAGGGATCTCAGGTTGGCTTCTATTTATAACTCTCTCATATAGCTGATTGAATTCCTGGTTTGGATTCCTCCCTGCGTATGAAATAAACTATGTAGCTTCCCCTTGTAACAGTCAGTCAACCCAAATACATACAACATAGATCCGGCCAGGGAGGTAATTGGGGGTGGGGAGTGGGGGTATGTCCCCCTCACTTTTTCAAAGGGCCATTTTGGTCCCCTGCAGTTTTTAACAAACAAAAACAACGGTACGCTACAGTAAACAGAGACATGTCAGGCACTAGGACCAAGCGGAAAACCAAGCTAGACGGATTGTAATATCCGAGGTTTCATCTACATTCACATTTGAATCTGTGTCCATGTGCGTGCGCGTCACCCCCCCCCCCCACACACACACACTCCAGCATAGAAATTACGGTAAGTCGCCACACAGCAGGTTAAAATGAAAAAAGGTCAGAACTGCAGTGAGCGATAACAAACAACCACAATTGCCGGAGTGTTTGTTTACATCCGTTTTACCCACCTGTTTCGCTCCCATGGACTCAAACATCTTCTCCAAAAGGACCCTCATCTGCTGGATGTTGTTCATCAGCACACAGGGCTGGAGGAAAGCGTAGATAAGGAGGAAAAAAACAGGCGCGAGTGGGCAGAGGGGAAACAATATGAGATAGACAGTACATTGAGAAAGTCGTGAAAATTGAGGAAATGGAAAAAAGCGAGTCAATAAAAGAGCACATGAATGAACGTCGGGGAGGAAACCCAGCAAAACAAAAGAAAATAGAGGCCAATGGCAGGAAGATGAAAGAGAAGAGAGCACAGATAGAAGTTAGAGAGTTACAGGAGTGGGCACCAGCAACCGATCTATTAGTCCACTCTACAGAGCCTCTGCTATAGAAAGGGTTTGGTCTCCTGCCAAATCAGTCAAGAAGTCAGGCTCAGCGTGTACTCACAATCTTCTCCTTCTCGCAGTAGGAGGGAAAGCTCTTGGCCAACAGGGCACAGTACTGCAGCAGCACTTTGGTGATGGTCTGTAGAGACAAGACAACAACAGAGTTTAATCGGATCACTGGTACAGGTCAAAACAATCACTGTTTGGACTCCGATGGCCATTCGAATAGCCACACGGAGATAACTGAGCATTTGCGGACAGTTTATTAAAAGTTTAGCACCTCATAAATAAATATGCAACCTATGTGAGTCTGCAGGGTATGGCTTTCTGACCAGGAGCTTTAAACCAAGTACAGGGGGTCCTCGAGTTACGACGGAGATCCGTTCCTGAGAATGTGTCGTAACCAAATTTTGACGTAATTCGGAACATACATTCATTGTGCCATTGTGCATACATTGTGCCACCAGGTGTCGCTATAACACCATGCTAAAATAAGAGTTTATTATGGTGAATTGCCTTTTTTGTTTATTTCACATAAGTAAACATAAGGCAGAGTAGCCTAGCTGTGCTGTGGAGGTGCTGGAGAGCCGGCAGGCGCGCTGAGAGACAGAGAGAGTGCTCACCAACTAGTTCCTGTGTGAAGTCTGTACATATTTACGGGGCAAACCGCTTAAGCTGAAACAAGGAAGTTCACGGGAGATGTGTCGTAACCACGAAAACAACGTAACTAGCGACCGTCGTAACTCGAGGACCCCCTGTATATGTCCAAAAAAAAACATATTGTAATTTTTTCCAATCAAAATCTTTCTCATCGTATAAAAACTGGTTTCAGCCATTTGCAGAGTCATCTTACATTTACTATTTATTCACTTATTCATTATTTATTTATCACTAATGGATTTGTCATTCCCTGCCAGTCAACCACTGATACTGCTATGACGTCTTAGGCTACCAGCTGTTTTCATGACGTCCCATGCTGACACGCTATAGTTCACGCTGCTGGAGGGTCACGGCACTCATTCAACCCTGTTGGGTACTGAGAACACCAATCAATTGTCCGCAACAGCTCCCTCCACTGTTTTGTGTCTTTACCGACACCCGTAAATCTGCTGAATCAATAGCGCTCTGACGCCTGTTTCACACGGTCTTTAAATTAACCGAGTCCCACATCAGTCGTGTGCGATGCACGCTTCAACTGCCCCCCCCCCCCTTTTTTTGTGAGTCCAGAGTAAATAAATCTGTGAGTTGATTTATCTTATGGGAAAAACGATGCATGTAACCTTGTTAGCTCACAGCGTCAGAGAGAGATTTCCTTACTTTTTGCTCAGTCAGCCACATTGGCCCTCTCACACTTATACATTAAACATGTGGCCTCTTAGCCACCTGCGTTACTTAGTATGATTTCATTTTTTTTATTTGTCTGGTTCCACGCTTTTCTAAAATAAACAATAACTGTTGCTGCAGGTTGGAGAGGAAGAGAGAATGTTTATGAGGCAGGCAAAAAAAAGAGATTTAATGAGAAGTAAGACAAAGATGAAATAAAGGCACATATGGATGAAAAATTATCTAAGGCCAAAAAAAATATTGCGTTTCAGAGAGGATGAACGTGAGGCAAACCACAGCCAAGACACCGAGGAGATAAAAAGACAGAGTGAGACAGAGAGGATAACAAGTGGAGTGGATGAAAATGAAAAAGGAGTCAGGATTGGGGACAGAGAGATGGACAGCAGAGAGTGATGGCTTACATTAGCCATTCTTTATTTAATGAGTCCTATATTGATCGAGCAATAACACCACAAACAAACAGAAGACACACACACACACACACACACACACACAACTATGTGAGCGCACAATTCTTCCACGGAGAAAGGTTTGTTAGATTTAATGGCTATGCCTAAAAGCAACTGCCTTAATTACGTTAAAAAAAATAAAAAATATGATATCTAAGGTTCAGTTACTACAGTGCAGTGTAAATGATTCAAGATTCACAATTTTGAGAATTTTCTGAATTTTTGGTTAAAAAAACCACTCAAAACACGCACACTGAAATATGCACATTTTTGCCTGAGAAATTCTTAAGTATGAATGGATCTGCTGTAATGCTGGTAGATACCAAGAGGCAAAGTACAATACATACAGTCTTTATGTATATTGGCTGAATGTGATTCTTCTGGGGAGTGAGGAAAGCTTTATACTGTAATGTGCTTAGAGTGACATGATAATTAGTTTTGTTCACAGTGGTCTCTTCATCTCAACAAGAAACAATCACCTTTGCGAAGCGTCTGTTGTAGAGGGCCACCACCGTGGGGTCGGGGCAGTCCAGCTTCCTGATGATCTCTAAGCTCTGGTTGAGCTGAGTGAAGATGTCCACCACGGAGCTGGAGAACAGAGCATGCTCAGACGTCTGTTGGAACTGCAGGTGGAGGGACAAGAAATACCAATATTTGAGAGCGGTACTAATCAAAACATCAAGTCCATACTGACTCATGCATCTTCTTCAGCTCCTCTCCCTGTAATCCAATAAACACTCATATCCTCCTGGTTTATTTTCCAGACCACTGCACTAATTGCTGCATGGATTTCAGGGCGCTCTGACCATTACGCCGTTATCATTCACTGCTAATGTTACTGGTCTGCATGCAGGCCTTATTGCACAATGGCACTTATCATATGTTGCCTATACTGTGGCACATAAATTCAATGCTAAATGGCCTAAATGGAAACATTAATGGGTTGGTGTGACAGTTTGTGGTAGTTAAAAGAGCCATGCTAAATGACTCCTGGAGTTTTTGTGTTATATTCTGAGGTTGCTTTGTCTTAGTTTCAGAAACCTAGCGTCTAGTGACCCATAACTAGTTCCTTACGAGGTCATGGAGGCGTATAAGCACTTAACAGATCGTCAATAAAATCAATCTCTGATCTACTTCTCTTCATCAGCCATAAGTCAGGAGTGTTGTACCGTCAGGTCACGTCAGACAATAAGGAAGTCAAATAATATTTCCTCAGAGAAATCTCTGAGACAGAAACATTCTTACTGCACACATCCCTCCTGGCATTTGAGAAATGAAATTAGGCCTGTGATCCTGAGTCTGTATCTCATGTCCCTTCACTTATTTAATGTAAACTTTTAGTGTTCAGTGATGTAATTGATCCCTTAGTGCTTTGCTGCCTGTCTGAAAGCTCTGCTGCTGTTGCTGCTGTTATTCGAGTAAACAAGCCTCCTCCTCCACCCTGACATTCATCCATAAGCTCTGATCATGTCCTCCCCATGGGCGATGTTGTACGGCTGCTTCCCATTACCTGCGATGCAATTTTAGGTTTCATGGTAGTGACAATGACAGCGTCTAGACACTAAACCTCAGCGGTGCACATTTACTACCTTCTACATTCTGGTCAAATCCACGTGAGCCGCCAGATTGAACTTAAACAAAATAATAGATGAGACATTCATTTTGCGATGCTGCATCGGTGACTTTGAATACATTAGCGCCGTGGGGCTTAGCATTAAATGCAGCGAAGTTTTGCTGCAAAGCAATGTGACTTTCTCCTGGATGAAGTAAGTTGATTATTTCAGACCAAACTTGACTGTCAAAGACACAGTCCACTTAATAGAAAGTGCCACCCTGGGACCAGTGGGAGGGTGAGAGAAAGCAATTGT
The DNA here is from genome assembly GCA_016785345.1 of Trinectes maculatus. Taxonomy (NCBI): domain Eukaryota; kingdom Metazoa; phylum Chordata; class Actinopteri; order Pleuronectiformes; family Achiridae; genus Trinectes; species Trinectes maculatus. The sequence continues at coordinate 184,676 of JAFBJQ010002583.1, forward strand.
TCACCAATGTGTTAATCATGATCCTGCAGTTGTGCCTGAATGAGAGGAAGTATCCTGTCCACCAACAGAAGATCATTGATGCAATCGTTCATTAAGTTGATGAGTGTGTTGCATTGAGTTGCTGTTTTACTAGAATGCTGCTTCTAGTAAAGGTAGGAAAATGCAGTTTTACCAGCAAACGGGGAAAAAGTAGCTGTTACGTACTGAGAGTAATGAGAGGACAAGAAAGAGTTCCTACTTGCCTTAATTAAATTCTGGTGTCTGCTGAGGCAATTTCTCTGTCCTCAGGAAGTAAGAAATTGAAACTTCAGGGTAAGTTTCTAAATATTCCTCTAACGCAGACACTGCGGATGGTTGAGTAAATAGAGATAAATTTGGTAAAAACCAATGAGTCTAACGCGCCACACATACAAGTGTTTCCTGGATCTGAGTAAAAGATGTGTTACCGATAAAAAGTTTAAATAACTATTAAAAATAAATAACTTAAAAATGATTTATGTTAGAATGTGTCCCCTGACTTTCTCCTTTACTCCCATTATAATTGCTACAAGCACAACTGGCTTTCCCACATGTAAATAAACATATTGCTTTGGGGGATTTGCTAAAAAAGACCAGTGTAATTTCACATGACTGCTAGACATCATTATTGCAATAGGCTTCTTCCGAGGCAAACGCACGTTTGTGTGAGTTACAATGACAGGTATGCTATTATTTATTTTGACATGACTTGTTGATTAAGGCCCATTGCAAATAAATATCAGAAATTAGAGGGAAAAGAGATGCACCTAACATCTGCAGACTTTAATCATAATGTTGATGATATTCTTCATTATCAGTGTAATGCATTGATAACTATCAGGCAGATATTGGCTGCAAACATAAGGTTCAAGTCTTGTACCACAGGAAAACCAGAACAACGACATTTCACTTTTTGCAGCCTTCAAATATGAGGAACTGCAAACTTAAAGCATAAACAGAATTGAGGAGTTGTTAGAATGGTTTGGTTTTATTATTGTGTTCGTGCCTGTCTGATAATAGCTACTGCTGATAGTTTTTGTGTATACTGATGTCGAACAAGAAGCAACAAATAAGTGTTGCCTAGAAACACCCAGACAAAGAGGACGTGCAGCTGCAGGACAAACAACCATAATGGTTCATTTCATGGTTTAGACAATGGCTTAGACACCAAATAGGTTGTTAAAGTAGAGTCTGTGTTGCAAAAAGCGTGTTTAATGCCGAGCTGAGAACATGTTGCTCCTGGAGCAGTCGTAGGACTCGACTCACCCCTTCTCTCTTGTCTCGCTCCAGTGCTCCTTGCATGAACTCCATCGACACCTCCTCGTTCTCCGCCAGCCAGGCCAAAACAAACTGGACGAACCACCTGAAGCAAGGTGCTGTTACTGAGCCACTCTTTAATGAACAATAAAGTTAATACACGGAACACAAGAACCCATGCGTGCATTGTCTTTGTCATCTGAAACTGTGTGTGTGTGTCTTACGCTGGGTACTCGGGCACAGTGTCCGTGAAGACAGGCAGGTCCTTAACATACTCGTTGTAAAGCCACTTGACCTTGAAGTGCAGGTTCATGTAGTCAGCAGTCTTGCAGAGCTTGTGTTTCTCATGTTCTGCAAAGATGACGACAATACACGCACAAACACACAAGTTTGCACGGCTGTTGACTTCTGTTTATCGTGCACAGTCCAATCCAAACCCCTAAACCCAATCTTAACCATAACCAATTCATGGCTAAGCCAGACCCTAACAACAACACTGAAAAGGTGTGTTTGTAATGGCAATGGAATGTAATAAAATTACACACACGCGCACACAGTCTTACCAGCACGGAAATCAATTTTGCGGATGCGAAATGAGGCAGGAGCTGAGATGGCAAGAACGTAATGAGAAAGACCAGGTAGTCGGGGGAAACAGGGAAGTTAGTTAGAGTAATGGCAGAGATGGCTTCAGATATCAAAAGAAGAAAAATAATGTTGGAACACATAAAGGACATATTCCAATGAGGCTAGAGAGAAGACTAGACACAATTAGACATCGCCCTGTGACTGAAACGGAAGAGAAGACTCACTACTGCTATTACTACTGCTACTATTTAACCTATAAGGTCAAAGCTCAGTGTTGGATAACTCAATGAGCTACAGTTACTCTATATAAGGTTTCCATACTATTGTTTCCACATTGAATATGTGACACAGTCAGAAGACAGCCAAAAGCTAAGACTCAGAAAAAGTCTTGTAATATTGATGGCTTGTGAACATCGTATGTCTCAATTGTATCTGACAGTAGAAGTGTGTAAATCTGTACTATTGAAGGCTCAAGGGGGAAAACGATCACACTACAGGAATGACACGCTACGTTTTCCCGCATTATTTCACACGTCAAAGAGATTATCCTCTTATCCTCCACTGACGCAGCTGTCTTTGAACATAGCATTAAATTCCAAATCCGAGAAAGACGGAGAAAAGAAAAAGCTCAATGGAACATCTGGACGTTTTATGTTTATGATGTATGCCTGTTTTTCCAAGTCGTGTCTCACAAGATGTCAGACTATAGCTTTGGCTTTCTAACCCTACTGAGTGACCCAACATGGAAAAACAACCAACAACACGGCAGCCTTCCCAGCACTGGCTCTTCTGACTGCATTTTGCTATCTCACCATTGTTCCAGCGGCCGTGATTGAGTTTATCCAAAACTGGAAGAGTTGATGGAGTGAAGAGAAGAAAGTATGAATGTTATGGAAAAGAGAGAGAGCGACAGGCACGCACATAGGCTGCATACAGATAGACAGACTGTCTTACCCTCCAGGGCATATTTCATGTCCTGAGCGAACAGGGTCCACATGGCCTCAGCACTGACTTTACCGACATTGAGCTCCTGAGGAAACCTTCAGTAGAGGAACAAGTCAGTCACTTCATATTATTAATGATTTATGAGCCCATACCAAATTTTGAATAAAAAAAAACATGAAATATATCATACACATATTTAATTTTGTATAATTGTATTAATTTGTATAAGTCATCTACAGATAACCAGCAGCCTCGAGAGTTAATTATGTCTATGTTAATTTTTAATAATTCATGTATAGGGTTATTGTATATTTTCATTCTTGTGTCTATTAAATCAAGATAAAATGTGGAAGCCTACTTAGAAATCAATCACAAAAATAATCTGATTTGGTAATTTAGAGTAAAATCAACATGGTGTGGTGGGTACATGTCACTTCACTAATCTAACACTCCTGTGATATAATGAACATGAATACACATTTTCACTCTGAGCATAAGTGAGTGGGTGAATCTGAGTACTGACTGGTTAATAATGGGTGTGTATGAGTTCTTGTCCTCCTCAATGATGGAGACGATGAGGGTGATGAGTTTGGGCCAGAAGTCCAGATTCTGAATACTTGGTCCTTGCTCCTCCGGCTGGCTCTCCTCTTTCTTCTCCTCCACCTCCTCCTCCTCCTCTTCCTCCTCCTCCTCCTCCTCCTCATCGTCTTCCTCATCTCCTTCAGCTTTTTCCTTCTTCTTTTTCTTCTCTGGCTCAGGCTACACGAGTAAAAACATCACTGAGGCTTTCAGCATGCTATGCCAACTAACACTACCAAAGTGTCACAAAATGTTGCGCATTTTGCAACACAAATGTGCTGTGTAGCAATAAGGCACGGCATTCCCGTGGTGTGAAAACACATGATCATGTGCTACGTGTGGAAACTCACTGGCTGGATGGCAGGCTGGAACTGACGGTTGAAGAGTTCCAGACAGTTGTTGAAGATGTACTCGTACGTGGAGTTCAGGCAGGCCTTGACGCAGTCCCGCACCACGTTGGCAGCGCGGGGAGGACTCTGGAGCTCCAGGACCTGGACAGTGGGAGGAGAATCACAAAAACATTCCGTGTTAGAATTTTAAAAATCTACACAACAAAAAAATGAAGATAAATAAATATCATTGAAGAGATATGGGTAATACCAATGTGTAAAATGGCCATGGAAATAATGCGACTAATACGAAACAACGTCTGTTGTCAACAAAACAACAAAATGCACGGCAAAGTCCAAAGTCAAGGTAGAACTCAATCATCCAGTGGTGCACGTATGTCATGTTTGAACAAGACTCTGTTTGTACCTTCATTCTGAAGAAAGTGATGCTGGTGAGAAGGTCTACTGTTGATTTGAGGTCCTGGAGGCGAGCCTTGCTGCTCGCTGGGAAATTATTCTGCAGCCACACACACACACAGACACACACAGATAGTCTTTTAGTGTATTGTTCTACCAATTAACACTAATGTTAAGTCTGCACTGCATTATTTTTATTTTATGTGCAAACAGTCACAATTGATGCAAAAGATAGATAATCATCATCCTAATTTTTTAAAAAAAACACCAGAAACCCAGCTGTGAGGAGACAGAAAAATAAGGAACTGAGCAGACGAGAAGGCAGTTTTTTTTTTAATGCCACGAACAAACTGGAGGGAAAAAAGCAAAACGAGAAGAAGAGAGTTCTTTATATGTTTACTGAATAAATGGGGAGAAACTATGATATCACTGTGGGGGACTAAATCTACCTATCTGTATGTGGTGGAGAAGCATGGAGACTCACTCTGTACATGGAGAGGTCTATACGCAGGGAGTTATGCAGCTGATCCAGGAGCTTAACAAAACGATCTCTCTGTTGGAAAGAGAAGAGAATGCAAAGAGACTTTGTTCAGACACAGACAAGCAATTTGCAGCCTGTATCTGTATGTGTGTGTGTGTGAATGCACCTGCCTCCCTATGAATATATGTGTGACCATGCACCATAGAGAAGACAAAAAAGGCAAGGAGAGCTTGTACAGAGAAAATGTTTTTGTTTTCCTTTATACAGAAGAATATGATAGAATGTACAGTCTCTTTCTGCAGAGGATAAAATCATTCAAGCAACTTTATTATACTTTTTGGACGGGCAGCTGCACACACTTTTTCCAGCTGCAATTTGAACCTATGTATCTTTTGTTTTTCTTCTGTTGCATCTTGCATCTTACGTTACGTTACGTTACGTTACGTTACGTTACGTTACGTTACGTTACGCTACGCTACGCTACGCTACGTTACGTTACGTTACGTTACGTTACGTTACGTTACGTTACGTTACGTTACGTTAGGCTACGCTACGTTACGTTACGTTACGTTACGTTACGTTACGTTACGTTACGTTACGTTACGCTACGTTACGAACTTTGGGACTTGAGTTTTTAAAATACAGTACCAGCAGGCCTGTGAATATTCTCATTCATCCAGGTCATAGTTATCTCAAGGAGATTGACTCGAACGCAACTGGATTTTTGGGTTTTTGTCTTTTACTAGTCTAGACTAGTCTAGATTAGTCTAGACTAGTCTAGTCCCAGCCTAGTCAGCGAGCATGAACTGATGAAGCCTCTTGGATGAGAGGTGAAATGACTTCAAAAAGGCAAAAACCAAAAAATCCAGTTGCGTTCGATTCAATCTCCTTGAGACAGTACCAGCAGGTATTTAAAAAAAAACTTTATTGCTGACTCCTCGTATGTGTAATATGTTTATAGTCGAGATAATCGTTACACATGTGCAATGCCTGCTCATTAGGAGAAACCTGGACATGGACAGGAGAAGCCAAGGATGGATCCAAACTATGTTCAGTGGCCAAACAGCTCTACACCCTGAGCTACAGCCAGTAGCACTATCCCTTTTTTAAAAAATGAATCTCTACTCTTTTCAATCTTTTTCTTTGGCAACACTGCTCTTTTTATATATCGTCCCAATAAAGCAACCTGACGCTGTGTGTGAGGGAGAGTCCCCAGGAGTAGTGTGAGTCACGACATGACAGAGTCATGAGGGGGAAGAAGAAAGTGACGCAACATTTCTAGCTTCCCCAAAAACCTGTAACTAGTTACACACTTAAAAAAACAACAACATAAAAACACATTTATTTCACATCTAACGACACATCTGAATCACAAAACGACGCATTTTGATAACAGTTTTAAAGTTTCTTTCCCACTTTTATCTTTGGATGAACAGATGTACAACAAAACCAAAAGCCAAATTCCATTCAAACTCTTAAAAGGATTCATTCATTCATTCATCTTCTACCGCTTACTCCTGTTAAGGGTCGCGGGGGGAGCTGGAGCCGATCCCAGCTGACATCGGGCGAGAGGCAGGGTACACCCTGGACAGGTCGCCAGTCCATCGCAGGGCCAACACAGAATACATAAACAGACAAACAACCATTCACACTCACATGCACACCTATGGACAAATTAGAGAGTGGCCAATTACCCTAACCCCCACAATGCATGTTTTTGGGCGGTGGGAGGAAGCCGGAGTACCCGGAGAGAACCCACGCAGACACGGAGAGAACATGCAAACTCCACACAGAAAGATCCCCCGAACCGAGATTCGAACCAGGGACCTTCTTGCTGTGAGGCACGAGCGCTACCCACTGCGCCACCGTGCTGCCCCTCTTAAAAGGATTTTTGAAAAAAATTTTTTTGCTTGTGTCTAATAGTGGTATTCGGCACCGCTGCCAACAGAGTTGCGTAACAGGAAACATCGCCACAGAAACGTGTGTTGGAGCTTTCTGAGTCACAGCAGAGAGGGAAGGAGAAATCCCCCAAACACAAACTGGCACACCCACGTAGATGCCGGAGATAAACTCCAGCCTCAAAGATTTAGGCTGGTGACAATCTGTACATTTTGTCTCTCCGAAAACACCAAACCAACTCTTAAGAATTGTTTGTTTAGTTTTTTGCAAACTATGGATGTTGGAATAAAGAGTGCTGGTTGAATGCCAGTGCAATTTCCCTTTTATACTAAATTGTACTGCACAACCCTTTTCAGGTATAAAGTACAAAAAGTAAACATCGATTCATTTCTATGGATAAAACTGAATCTATAAAATATAATATTACACGGCTGTATTTTAGCTTTGCAGGCGATTGAATCCTCAACAACAGAAAGTACCTCTGGAGTTAAAGCACAAATCAGCACAAAACACCAGGCACCTGATTACAGGCAGGCTGCACAGGTGTAAATCTCACCTCTCCGGATTTCTTTATAGCAAAATTGCCCTGTGGCGACAGAGTCATTAATCCCATCGACTGGTACCTCCACTCCCACTTAGGCACAGTCACAGAGGTCCCAAATGGCCACAAAAGAAAAGTCACCCCTGACAAAAGCGCTTTTTAAAAAGAAGGTACATTTAAATTGTGGTGTCATCACAGTCAAGGTCTAAACACTTCACGCGCTCCAACATCAGGTTCATCCATGACCGGTGTCACTGCAAAAGATCTTTAGCACACTTTTGAATCGTGCCCAATCGTGCACAATCGTGCCCTTTAAAAGGGCTGCTCACAATCAGGGCACATTTAACAGAGCGTATGCCACTGCTCAGATTTCTGTTCCCTTTTTTTTATTTCTTATGTAAAAAAACTCGTTAAAAGTTACACATAGTTTCATCTGTGCTGCCTGTGTAGTGCCTGTGGCTTACAATTAGAGACAACAGTAGAGTGACAACATTGCATATATCCTGCCTACAGCATTCATGCTGCACAATAAAACCTGAAAATAACAAATGATGGCTCGTTTATATTTGATTTTATAGATGACTGTCTTTTTATGTGTACATATAAAAATCCTGCTCATAAAACAATATGAGCAAAATAAATGCTCATATAGTTATATAACTATATACACAACTTTGCTATCGTAACTCTTCCCCGGCAATGTGATTCATGGCAAAAACAACCAAAATAAATCCGGTGAATAATGTTTGTTCCCTGTGGCAAAAATCCACCATTGCAGGAAGGAGGAAGGAGGCGTGAGCCACTGGCACGTCTGTAGTCCCCTTGCACACCAGCAGATACATATGCAGAATAACATGCACTAAAAGGGTCAGTAAAACTGTCAGCCAATTATATGACATCGGGAATGAATGATGGCGCAGAGGAATGGAAGGACAGATCGCCGTGATTGCATCGCACACATAAAGATATAGGACAGAGCAGAGGACGGAGACAGAGGATGCGAAGGTGAAAGGAGGTGCAGTTTTGGCACTTCAAAAAGCTCGATTTCACCATGGCAACAGGTGCAACGAAGATGACTTGGCTTATTATTTACACCAAACAAAGGGAAAAAAAAGAAAACTGCTTTAATGAAAATGGTGTTTTTACCCAGTTCCCAATCCAGCAGGGGTTATTACCAAGCTGGCAACCTACACCATCGTAGCCCACAGTGAGAGCAAATCTGTCTCCATGTCCCGACCCGTGAAAGCAAGAACACGCTGCCTGCAGTCACTCGTATATCACTGCAGTCTGGGAGCAACCAGTAGGGGACCTGGAGTTGACACTGTTGGCTAAGATCCCAGGAGTCATTAAACTCGGCCTCTAGCTGTCACTGCTCCCAACAACCTGCGGGTGGAACTTGGGCAAAAGCTCGGAGCTGCGCCTAAAGGTCCCGCAGTGATAAGACATTACTTTTTAATGAGGAAACCCACACAGACACAGGGAAAGCAAGCCAACTAGGACTACAACACAGTGCACGACACTGCAGAGCTGTGCCACCCCTACATTTCAACCTCAGTCTGCTTTGTTTTTATGAATTTTTGTCATACTGTGTGTTTATCCTTTTTTAGAGTCTGGCTTGTATTTTGCCTTTAATTTTTCTAAATGAGAGATCTAAATGTAGAAAAAGCTGATATCCATCATAATAAAATCCATCTGGCGTGTCCTTAAAGCTACTTATTGAAAATGAAATAATCATGATTAATGACAAGTGCATATTTCATTCTGATAAATTTTCTGGTGTTTGTTGTTAAGTCTCCTGTGCAACCATGGTGCACAACATTATGAGTTCTTGCACTGTATCATTAGGCGATGCTTTACAAACAAACCTCAGGCTGCATTAATACTGGTGCGTACCTGTGTTGGTTTTACTTACCCCAAAGTTGGAGGCTGCGAATCTGGCCGGAGCCGAGACGTTTGTGGAGGCGATGGGGTGGGCGTAGAAGGCATTGATGTTGGCGAGCAGGGTGCTCATCACTGCCGGCACCCCTGGCAGCATGTACTTAGAGGACAGGCAGGAGAAATGGCTGAGGAGGAAGAGGTTAAGAGAACAAAGTAAAAACAAAGCAGCAGAGCAAGTGCGGAAAAAGAGAGAGATTCAAAGTTTTAAAAGACACTGGAGGTTTAAAAAAGGGGGGGATGTAAGTGGAGATGGGTGGGAGGAGAGAGGTTGGAGAAGAAGGATGAGGAGATTGGAGGGGAGAAAACACATTACAGGAGAGGAAGAGAAGCACAGTGAGATTTATAATTAGAGATGAGTAGCACTAAATTTAAAGGTTGGAGGGACACTGAGGTCTGAAAGTAAAACTTGTGGGATTATAGTCATATGGCCATTATGAGATAATATTGTTTCATCTAATGTAGATAGGCGTGACCTGTTGAAATATGTTTTGAGCTGTTACTTTTGTACATTGCAAGTCTTTTCAAGGCGTGCCGTTTTTTTTTTGTTTTTGAAGTATAAAACACGAGATGCACTACGGCCTGCATAAAAACATGAATTTTGTTTCAGTGAAGAAGCCAAATGAAGCCAAAGGTCAGCAAACTTTCGATAAGGAGTGAAATTTCTATAATGGCTATGGAGCCTGCACTTTCATTTGGCTGTGATTGGCCCATTTCATTATTGATTGGCTCATATCCCCATTTTCCACTGGGACAAAGTCTGGGTCATTTCAGCCCACAGCTTTAATTTACTCAGAGCTTCCCAGTATGATTACGTTACGTGATTGTGCTCTTCTTCCAACACAAACACACAAATATAAACAGAGCTCCTCTTTCCATTTAAGTTCAAATTACAACATTGTAAATGCAATTACGACAGTGTGTTTAAATGTGTGTGCGTATGCTCACTGAGACTTTCTATTCACCTATTTACACAGATCCACTCAAACAGGAAATATCTCAAGTGACAGGCCATCTTTCCTCATTTAATGAGATAAACTCATTTGCATGTTGTTTATAGTTCATGACAACCTGGCCCACGTCTCATCACAGCACACACATACGCACACACACACACACACACACACAGGCCTGTAGATAATGTATCCAATCACACTAATTCAAAGCATTTCCTGATTGGATTTAGTCACACATGCACACAACTGGCTGATGTCACCAGAGCCCTTTTGAATTATAGATATACACTAGACCTATACTAATGCATAAACATTCACGTATACCCAAAAGATAACAACACTCACGTCATGGCCTGGTATATCGATTCAATGCCATAGCGCATGGCGAATTCGTCCACAATTTCCTGTTGCACCTCATCAAAGTAAACCTTCCAGGCGTCATCTCCCTGAGCCCCTGGGATCTTCACCACGCCGCCTCCCTCGACATCCGTGGAGAAGTGGAACATATTCTAGACAGAACGAGGTCAAACACGTCAGTATGCGCGTAAAAAGTAAACAACACCCAGTGAGATAAGATTCATAAACACAAATGATGCCAACTAAACCAAAATTTTTGATCAAAAGACTAAAAATCAGAAATGTGATCTTTTTGTTGTATGTGTTTGTGTGTTACCTCATGAAGGCACGTGTACTGTATGTGGTAGGGTGCCACTTTTTCCTCTCCCTCAATCTCCACACTGATCTGAAGACGAATGGCACCAGACACCGCCGACTTGTCTGTTCTCTTCTCTGTCAGAGCAGACACACAAACACACACACAAATACCCCCAAAAATACTTAAACACAATTACTCACAGTAATAACAAAAGTGAAACTCTGACCACTCCAGCTAATGCACTAATGAACAAATCAACAAGCATGTGCGCATGCACATACCCAGGTTGTACCAGACGTCCATCTCTCCGCTCAGAGTTCGGACCTCGATGATGCTCTGACCCAAGAAGTCATCAGACTCCCGCTTCAGACGCTGCTTAACTCGGGACTTGATGTCATCATCCTCGTCCCAAACACGCAGTTTGATACGATCTGACGAGTTGTGACACTCACTGTGGCAACCGGGGGGCGGTGGGGGGTAAATGATGTGAATGCTTTGCTCATCAACATGACATGACTATGACACAAACACTGTTTTCATTGCAAGATCTGGACTTACAAGCTAAACTTTTCCTCCCAGACTGGGTTCAGGTTCCCATAGATGGTCTTTGTTCTTTTCTTGGTTTTGCCCACTTGGATGGTGACATATGGGTCACTGGAGCCCGTCCTGTCTTTGGCCTGGAGACCCTGTGCACTGACGACTGATAACACACACAGACACACACACACAGGCACACAAAATGAAGAAAATGACTATCACAATTACATAAGAACAACAAAACACCTACTCTCTCCCATCGTGGTCCTGTTTTTCATTGACATACTCGCACACACAAAAGAGAACACGAGATATCACCCACATTGTTACGCAAAGCAGCATAACAAAGTACTCTTGACTCACCGGCAGATGTTGAGTAACTATATTATTTCTCATCAAATCACATTTCACCTGATGGTTTGCTGTTGTGTGCAACAAACATTTAAAAAATAACTTCCAGATGTTTGGGGTCTAATCTCAATAGTCACAACAGTAGGAGTAGTAAAGTGTGTGTGTGTGTAATCATTCTATTTGGATATCAAGTGCAAAACAATTCTATCACAACAAACACTAATCATCTTTTTGATTTTGAATTCTGTGCAAATGAAATTCTCCATCACCCCAGTCCCTGTAACATGTTTACTGTTGACGTATTCAGTGACTGTGACCCTGGCTGCTCATCTATGCTAACGAGAGTTCTGAATATTAATTAAGTCGGATATTCCTGAATGCGTGGATTAATTTTCATGGAGGTTTCGGTGGAGTGCTCCCTGTCAGTCCATCATCACGTTCAATCATGGTTTACCAGAGCTTGAGGATGAGGATCATGACTGAGACATGCAAATCAAAAATAATCAAACAAAAAGTAAAAAAAAATGTGCGACTTTCAAAAACTAGAGTGATTTTTAATTCGTATAAAAAATGTAAAAACAAAATTCTTGCTTGGTGGTAATTCATCCACTAACTCTCATAAGCAGAACCTAAGATGCAATTTTAGGGGGGACACGGGCGGCATGTCCCCCGCACTTTCTCAAAGCGCTGTTTTGGTCCCCTGCAGTGTTTACGATCCAAAACCAATGTTACGGTCCAGTAAGCAGAGACACGTCAAGCACTAGGACCAAGCAGGAAACGGCCACTCAAGTTGAAGCCTATTTCCATTCGTTTAGACCGCCCACAAGCTCCTCGATTGGCTCTGCTGTTTTTTGTGTGATTGGCCATCTCTGCTGTCACTCCAACAGGTTGTAAACAGCACCTGCCTGTGTGACGTCAGTAGACAGATTGTAATATAAGAGGTTCCATTTACATTCACGTTTGAATCTGTGTCCATGTTCGCGCATGTGCGCTCCCCCCCCCCCCCCCCCCCCCC